>OY804609.1:19615343-19910343 GCA_963680895.1 Fragum sueziense | reverse complement strand
TATCCAATATAACATCAGCGGACAGTGGGGAGTATATGTGTATAGCTAACAGTGATATAGGGGGCGTGGTCACCAAGGCCATGTTGAATGTTCTGGACCGCCCAGATCCGCCCTCCAAACCTGTCATTAAGACACAGGTGGGGACATCTGTACATCTAGAGTGGTACCCTCCACAGTCTGGCCTCGAGTGTGGACAAATACAGGTATATAGCATAGGTGTAGGAAACCTTACGCAGAAATGCAATTGCGTACACATTGCAAAAACGATTGAAATGTGGATTTATGTTTTGTTTCCCTGAATTGCTAGTAAAATACATAACAAATACCATACCTACATACATACATACCATAGTCATTTGTGGCCCCAGATGGGTATTTGATATGTATTTTAGATGCATCTACATTTTAATAATTTCCTGTAAGGTGCCCACCAGACACCCCCTCCCCCCCCCCCCCCAGCATTAGGCGATTACCCAACTTCCGCACCCACCCCCATTCAACCTCCTCTGATGCCTTAGGCATTAATTTTGCATATACATGTACTTTATTTTCGGCTTGCTATATAAGTGAGTGAATACAAGCAAAATAAAAATGTTGCGAATGGGTTTTATCTTAGTCTAGAATAAAACAATATGCAATGGCGTGCATTGTCACCAATCTTTAAAAAATACCACAGGAACAAGTTTGACCTGATTTACCATTTGAAAGTTGTACATATTTTGAAGTTTTCATTTGTTTAAACACTTTATGAGTTTAATGTTGAAATTATTTTGTATCTAAACCTTATTTCGGACAAGTTTTAATTGTGCAATGTGTTGAAGCATTAAGATTTATAAGACTAAGGCAAAATCTTATCAATTACTATTGCAGGGTTACACAGTAGAGTTTAATGAGTTAGGGTTAGAGTACTGGCAGGCGGGTATACCCTATGTACCCAACACGTCGCAGGTGATCGGAGATTTAAACCCCGGATCCACATACCAGTTCCGGGTTCGAGCCAACAACACCATTGGTATGAGTGACCCAAGTCACTCCTCAGATTTTGTGGCCATACCTACAGAGTCAGGTGAGATCTCTTGTTTGGCATCACTGACATTTATTTTGATCATAAATTTTTATTGAGATGTTCCTTTACTGAAAAAATATATTTGAGCCTTGAAAACTCAAAAAGCATGTAGTTGCGGATGATAAAAGAGTATGTATCTTCCCGTCTTTGCCATGTCAGTCACATATTTTGGTGTCTTTGAAAAAATGGTTTTGGAAAAATTCTCTTCCTTGACAAATACAATTTACATTTGAAGGGTCACTTTATTGAAAAAATAGGAAGACTGATAAGGCTTGTAATGTCAGAGGCGGATCCAGAGGGGGTTCGGGGGGTTCAAACGAACCCCCCTCGATAGCTTGATTATTCCATTTTCATGCATAGATTCAGTCAAAATGGTGAAATACTTGTAAAACTAACCCCCACTTTTTGTAAAAACGAACCCCCCTCACAGAAATCCTGGATCCGGCCCTGTATGTGATTGTCCTTTTTTTAGATCTAAAACATGTGAGAATGGATATATATGTATACTTGCAGAACTGAGTGAGAAGGAAGACACCAACTTCACCACATGGAAAACAACTTATGAAAATGATTTTATAGAAGTGGAAGAATTAGACAGGTACATTACGCAAGAAACGTTTGTTAAAAAGCTGGGGATCAATTCCATAATGGGGGTTTTAAGTAAACTCTAGAATAGATTTATTCAACCACATGGGTTGTTCAGACTAGATGTTTTCTCTTAGCTATACAAAGATATGTAGAGTATGTGTATGGTCAAGATGTTATTTCTGTCTATACAGCATACATTAAGACAGTATATGATAAGAGATGAAAGAAATTTTCTTTTATTACATTAATCTTTAGATAACTCTGCAGTACACAAGGTAAATACAGTATAGTAGATCTAGTTTCAATTAAAAACTATTTGCTCATACAGATATCACATTTTTAGCTCGACTTTTTGAAGAAAATGAGAGCTTATACTGTCACCCGGGTGTTGGCGTTGGCGTCGGCGTTGCAACAAAGGTTAAAGTTTTTTCAAACATCAATAACTTCCATACTATCAAAGGGATTCAACCCAAACTTGGAATACTTATTCACCATCACACCCTCTACCTTACTATCAGGGCCCTTGACCCTGGGACCACTCTATTTGGAGTTATGCCCCCTTTATACTAAGCACTTAGAAAGTCGAGCGTGCTGTCTTCGGACAGCTCTTGTTAAATCATAAAAAAATTAGTAAATCCAATGTGTTTGTTTTCACAGAGGACGTTTTTCCCTAGTAAAGAAGTGTACACAGAAATGTTCGAGCCAGAGTTTTGCAGCTAAATGTTTAAAGAAGCATGTGATTGGTAAAGATGACGTAGAGACAGAATACAACACATTACAGAGCTTACAGCATCCAGGACTCGTACAGGCCTTCGATCTGTATGAAACTATAGACTCGTATATCATGATTACACAACTGTAAGTTGGATCCCTCAAGTAGTTTCTATACCTGCCGCCGCTTTAAATTCTTTGGATTCTCCAACAAAGAGTACTTCTTTATCCTGAGCTCCAGTTGTAGTTTAAACCAATCTTTATAGATGTTTTACATTACAAGAATATTAGTTGTACTTAAGTTTACAGAACAGCTCGCATGTATTTTCCTAAAACACTTACCCACTCCGAACAAAAAAATCTCTGTGTTTGCCACTCAAAATATCCATGCATCGCCGCAAATGAAATTGATTGCGGCAACTTGCTGCATTCAGGTGGAAATGCCAGGTAAGGGTTACCAATATTACCTATTTGCGCAAATCACCGCCAATTGCGGCGATTCGCGGTGGTCGGATTTGGGTAGGAGAAAGTGCTTGCCGCGGCCAGTGCATTTTTCCACCCAAATCCACGGGAAATGCAATCACTATGATGCGTTGAAATAGGCAGAAAACACACAAGCTGTACTGTATATTTGATAATTTCATGATATTTCATCTAAATAAAACTAAGTGATAGCTTTGAATTCTTTCAAATAAGTTCTACTTTAAGCCTGTTACATACTATTTGCATCATGTTTCAATCTTTGTGTATTTCAGCTGCATCTGTACTTAAAAAAGTCTACACATGTAGTGATAAGTGCCTTTAAATCATTTGCCTACAACAGTGTTTTGGTAACTGTTTATCTTGTTTGTGCAGGGTACCAGCGGGTCGTTTGTTTGATTACATCTGTAGTAGTGGACAGTTTGATGAACTACAGGGTGCAGATTATGCCAGACAACTACTAGAAACTGTTCACTACCTCCATAACTGTAGAATTGCTCACCTAGATATTAAAGTAAGTTGTCAACGTCAGGCCCCGGTTTCTCGAAAAAACTTAAGTATGTTCTCATGCTCAAATCTGAGCACCGTGCTCAAATTGTACGAAATTCATGTGAACTTCAATCGAATACCCTTCAACATTGGAGAGTATCCCTTTGAAGTTGAGCATGTTCTCATGAGAATATACTTAAGTTTTTTCGAGAAACCGGGGCCAGGTTGTCAATGGATGGGATAGGATAGGATAGGATGGGATGGGATGGGGTGAGGGGAAGGGTGGCGAGGGTAGTGTTGGATGGGATGGGATGGATGGTCCAGTCACAATATACTGGCCTATATTTACTAATTTTACCTATGTGAATAAGGCAAAATTATTTTATTTTTCAAAACAATGTTGCATCAAGCGGTTCGATTCTTGAAGATGTTTGACATGTGCCATAATACCATGTCCTCAAAAGATGGCCAATACCTTTTAAGAGTCGTCATATTGTAAATAATTTAAAATACACATGTTCATGATTGTTTATTATGCTCCCCGAAAAAATTTCGGGGGAGCATATAGTCGCCATGCTGTCCGTCCGTCCGTTCGGCTGTCCGTCCGTCCGTGTGTCCGTCCGTCCGTCCACAGCCAGATCTCAGCAACCCTTGGACCAAATTCAATGAAACTTCACATGTGAATTCCCTGGGATAATACCTAGGGACCTTTTTCTCCGTTTCTTAATTTGAGGCTGCGTCATGGAAAAAGGGGCCTTAGTGTGAAAATTAGTTTTTCTCAAATTTCTCTTCATCTAATGGGCAGAATTTAATGAAATTTTGTACTTATGTAATAAATAGGATGTTCTAGACCATATTTTATAAATAATGTGTGTACAAAAAGGCTGTCGTGGGAAAAGGGGGCTTAATTTATGATAGTTTTTATTTTTTGACAAACTCTTATTCGGGGAGCATAATCCGTGTATGACGGCTCTTGTGTACAGTAGATGGAAAAGGATATTTCAAACAATCTTTAGTTAAAACTTGGGGTATATGTACAATCACTTAAACAACCATTATGATTATGGGAAAAATTGTAACAAATTTATTTCAACAATTCATATTCCTATTTAGACTGCATGGCTGTTCCATTTTCAGCAATTTCAGGTTTCCTTTTTCAAGGTTTCATGTTAAAAGTTTAACCAGTTGTATTAGATCTCAATTTGAATATATCAGAGTTGATATTCACGAACCAAGTCTTATTCCAACTTTACCTTTAAAATTGCACAACAAATCATCTGGTTTGGCCGAGATATATGTCTCATCTAATCAGATGGCTTGTAATGTAATTTGTATTTAGACAATCAATTTAGGAATGTTGGTGAATACCGCCCCTGATAACATTAAAGTTCTGCCTTTATTACAGCCCGAGAATCTGCTGGTAGAAGTCAGTGGCTCCAATGTAAACGTTAAGCTGATAGATTTTGGTGATGCGAGACATATTTACAACAACTTTTATGTTCACACTACCAATAATTACCCAGAATTCCTGGCCCCGGAGATCGTCGCAGGGACACCTGTAGGACTCCTGTCAGATATATGGTATGTAGAACAAAATTACTGATACAAACAGACACATGTTTTCGGTCAGCAAATTTTCTAACAACAAATCACGATTAAACCAATCATTTTATCATTTTATGCAGATGTAACATCAGAAGTTATCAAAGCTACTCTTGTTATAATTTGGTCTGCTTATGAAAATAACTCATAATAGCAATACTTCTCTAGAGGGACTTTGTCTTGAAAGATGCTATCAAATGGCAGATAAATTTTACACTGTACAATAATTTATGAATTTGGTAGAAGAAAATGTAATTCTCTAGGCCGAGTCATATTCTACATGTATTTCATTTAAAACAGAAATGAAATTGAGCTTGCTTAAGCCTTTTGAGTTAAGATTGGTTAACCCATTACCAAACAATAAAATTTTAGGGTGTTCCAAATTCAAAGCTGCTGCAGACGACAATATACATGTAAAAGTAACTAAAAGGGAAGTTCCTGTACAATATAGCACAGAAAATATTGAGGCAAAAGGAGAAACTGCTGGTTATCAGCAGTTTCTTCTTTTGTCTCAATGTTTTCCCAAGCCATTTCTATTAGGGACGTCAAAACCCGGTCTTGTTTGGGATAGGGTTAATATATGTTGTCTAAAACAGTAAATCATTGTAGATCTTACATGCCTCTGGAGTTTGACCATGTAGCCTTTCTCTAAGATGTCTGGTCTTGTATATTCCAGGAGTATCGGTGTGGTGGTGTATGTGATGCTATCTGGAGTTTCTCCCTTTCTGGACGAGAGCGAGGAGGAAACATGCTCCAATATTATACGTAATGATTACTGCTTCCCGGACGAGTTCTTTGTTGGAATCACTGACGAGGCTAAAGAGTTTATTAGAGCTATTCTAGTAGAAGATTTAAGGTAAATTATCATTAGTAGCTTACTCATTCCATGATAGCATTTTGAAAAAAAAAAAAAAAAACATACCCACAAAAACAATCTTGCATCAAGGGGTTAGTGGAAATCTACTAAGTATGTAACAGATCTACATACTGTGTACAAATTTTCGAAATTTTCAACACATTTTGCAATACCCCTTCATATCTTTTACTGTTTTTAGTAGATTTACCTATGTAACATAACATGGAGATGCGTACATCTTGACCTGCCATCCCTCTACATAGTCAGAGCCTACTCCTGTGATTCAAGGGTGAACATCATTTGTGAAGTTAAATGGGAAATAACAAAGTGTTCTTTGTAATGGACTAGGAGGCTGACCACGTTTCTCAAACATATTTCTAGAATCTAGAATTCTAGTTTCTAGAAACTAAGCAATTGTTTTCTACATTACACTTTATATTGTTGTGTATATTACAGTAAGCGTCCTACAGCCCAGTCTTGTCTAGATAACTCATGGATAAAGAGATCATCTGGTAGAACATCACAAGTACCACCTAGACCTATAGCTACAGGTCGACTATCACACTTTATATTGTTGTTTATATTACAGTAAGCGTCCTACAGCCCAGTCTTGTCTAGATAACTCATGGATAAAGAGATCATCTGGTAGAACATCACAAGTACCACCTAGACCTATAGCTACAGGTCGACCATCCCACTTTATATTGTTGTTTATATTACAGTAAGCGTCCTACAGCCCAGTCTTGTCTAGATAACTCATGGATAAAGAGATCATCTGGTAGAACATCACAAGTACCACCTCGACCTATAGCTACAGGTCGACCATCCCACTTTATATTGTTGTTTATATTACAGTAAGCGTCCTACAGCCCAGTCTTGTCTAGATAACTCATGGATAAAGAGATCATCTGGTAGAACATCACAAGTACCACCTCGACCTATAGCTACAGGTCGACCATCCCACTTTATATTGTTGTTTATATTACAGTAAGCGTCCTACAGCCCAGTCTTGTCTAGATAACTCATGGATAAAGAGATCATCTGGTAGAACATCACAAGTACCACCTCGACCTATAGCTACAGGTCGACCATCCCACTTTATATTGTTGTTTATATTACAGTAAGCGTCCTACAGCCCAGTCTTGTCTAGATAACTCATGGATAAAGAGATCATCTGGTAGAACATCACAAGTACCACCTCGACCTATAGCTACAGGTCGACCATCCCACTTTATATTGTTGTTTATATTACAGTAAGCGTCCTACAGCCCAGTCTTGTCTAGATAACTCATGGATAAAGAGATCATCTGGTAGAACATCACAAGTACCACCTCGACCTATAGCTACAGGTCGACCATCCCACTTTATATTGTTGTTTATATTACAGTAAGCACCCTACAGCCCAGTCTTGTCTAGATAACTCATGGATAAAGAGATCATCTGGTAGAACATCACAAGTACCACCTCGACCTATAGCTACTGGTCGACTATCACACTTTATATTGTTGTTTATATTACAGTAAGCGCCCTACAGCCCAGTCTTGTCTAGATAACTCATGGATAAAGAGATCATCTGGTAGAACATCACAAGTACCACCTAGACCTATAGCTACAGGTCGACTGTCACACTTTATAGACAGACGAAAACATCTGGTATGGGATTTGTATCTTCTGAATCATGGCATCAAATCTTAAAACTTTATTGTGAAGTTGATACACTTAGCACATGTTTTGAGTTGTTGAAAAAAAATATGAGGGTATGTCAGTTAAAATTCTCAAACAATACATTCTACATGTAAGTAATAAGATAGATTTGTTTCCTAATGAATAGAAGAGACATTTTAGATTTGTTTCCTAATGAGTAGAAGAGACATTTTATTTGCTAAGTATGAACATATCAATTCTAGATCAAATGTAAAAACTTCCCTTTACATACTATATATAGACATATATTAGAACAACTTGGTCGGACATTGTTATTTTCCTCTTTTCACATTATTTAAATACATTCATTGATACAGAAAAATGCATGCTTTATTTTCAAAAAAATGTTATGGAGATATCTGTTTATGATAGTCAAATATGTGTACATTTACTTTATTATCTTCAGATGCTGACTTCATCCTAGCCTTGACTACCAAAACTTGACCACTTTAGAGTTGACAGATCTGTAGAAATACCTCACCCAGGATCAACACTCTGATAAATGCATTCTCCCCTTTTCATCTGTACAAATATCATTTTTATCAACATTGCATTTCATAATTTTCTGAAATTGGTAATAAATTGTGTGTAAATATTTCAATCATTGAGTCTGTATATAGATTGTAGATAGATTGTAAAAATACCTGTAATTTTTTATGCTGGATGGAAAAAAGAAACAACCCAAGCTTATAAATATAATTTTATTGCCCACAATGAAGTGGTTAAGTTCAGGGGTTGTATTCACCAACATTTCTAAATTGATTGGCTTCATCAAAATTAAATTAGAAGCGATCATATTTGACAAGAAATAGGTGTCAGCCAATTGGATAGATTGTTGTGTTGTTTGAAAGGTAAACTTTGAATTAGACTGGTTGATAAATACCGCCCCAGTTTTAATCTAATAATAATAAAAAGAGCTCCAGAGTGTCATGGTTCAAGCTTTGTCTATGCATTATAACATTATACCTTGGCCTTGTACTGATATTCACTGAAATTTACATGGATAATTAAGTGCCCTTATGATTTTACTCATAAAAAGAATGTTGAAATTAAGGTTGGCGACCCATAATTAGATTCATGCCAAGTTGGAATATTTCATGTGATGTCATAAACTTTCCTAACCTATTTCTTTCACATGACTTCATTGCATTACATGGTATCTTAAGGGGAGATCACTGTAATGGAGATTGACTCATTACACATTTGACGCATTACAATGAAGAAAAACAGCATTTTCCACCTCTGAATGTTTAGGATGTCACCCAGAAAATTCCAAAATGGTGTTAATCTTATTAGCGTACAACTATCTAATGTTAGACCCAATACAAAAAAACTTCTAAGACCATGAGTTATCTATTTCAAACTCAATTCTAGAGTCTTTATGATAAATAGTTGCTTTTTTCCCCGATTTTCTAACTACTAATTATTATTCTATGCACATGTATATATTTTGATATTAGCAGCCTTGAAAGAGGATCCATTAAAAATGCAATATGGTACATGTAAATGTAAGACTTTGACTGTTTTTGAGAGTTAACCCATTACTGCACATTGACGCCTTTGGACTCCTTCAAAAGAAAAGGCTAGGGAAAACATCGTGGTAAATGAAGAAATTGCTTGTGACAAGCAATTTCTCCATTTTCCACAATGCTTTCTAACCAAAATAGGAAAGATTTTTAAAATGTCATCAACTTGAAATTGTCGTCAGTGACACCTTTCAATTTGGATCAATCCAAAATTTTGCCGTCTGGTAAAGGGTTAAATCTATCTTAGAATGGTATGTGCTGTGTGTATGCTGTAGTTCAGTCATGATATGGCACATGTTTACAAAATTTATCTATGTAAACAATACTATATCCATGTCTTTAACCCATTACCAAACAACAAAATTTTAGGGTGGTCCAAATTGAAAGATCCTGCAGACGATAGTTTCAAATGAATGGAAATTTTGATTTTTAAGTCATTTTGGATGGAAAACATTGTGGGAAATGAAGAAATTGCTTGTCACAAGCAATTTCTTCATTTTCCACGATGTTTTCCATGGCCATTATTTTGTGGGAAGTCAGAAAGAGTCATTGTTTGGTAATGAGTTAACTACTGTAATTTTGCTTTGTATGGTTCAAATCTTGGAGGTGTCTCACATCTGCAAGATTGAAACCAATACATGCATAACTTTATTGAAAATTAAGAACCATGTTTATTTAGGTTAAATTTGTTAATCTGGCCAGAATATGGTTACTAGACATACATTTATATCATGTACATTCAGGATAAGTTTGTATTTTACATTTGTATGTTATTTGTAAAAAATACTTGTAATTATGCGGCCTATTTTTGAATGTGCCAGTACTAATAGGTTATTTGCACATATGCAAAGTATCATAATTTAGGGCTTGCCCAAACAAGCAAGACCTGATTGTGATATCCATAACAATGAATGTGGAGAAATGTCGTTTTGAGTGGAGAGAAGAGACTGCTTTTAATCAATATTTTCTCCTTATCTCATAATATTTGAATCTATAATATACACAAATATTATTCTCATTAGATCTTATATTATTTCTTTTGTCTACAGTAGCTTCCAAATTGGACCAGTTTGTAATTTTGTTGTTTTGGAAAATCAAAATATAACTAAGTTGAAAAGCTTGCAGATGACAAAATGAAAGATATGAAAAGTTGAAATTGTGTTTGTTATTGTTATAAGGAAAATACATACAACACTTTTAGAGACAATGGGGATAGAAAAAATACTTTAAGAAAATATCATTATGTTGTTTTATAACCTTCAATCCAGGTATCATGTGTTCTAATGACAATGTCGGCATTAAAACCAAGAATGGTTTGGAAGAAGGTGAAAACAAAGCATCATCTATAATTAAAGAAATCTTCGATTATTGAGTTTGTTATGTTTTGAGTGCAATGCATGAAAACAATATGAATGTACATTAATGTGTGTGTTTTGTCTATGTCATGTTTTCAACCTTAACAAAGTTGGAGACAATTACTTGTAGTGCATAATGATTATAACTCTGTAGTTTAAAGCTACCTACTTTGTATATAGACACTCTGTATTTATAATTGCAATTTTAAATTAAACATTATATTCATTCAAATTTTAAGTTCTTCATTTATCATTAGCCCTTCAAAGATTTTTATACTTTTCAAAGTTGTCTCTCTGAAATTAATTCAAAGGGTCTAGTACGAGACAAGAGATGTATACAATCTGCCCATCAAAGCCTAAATGCCCTCTAAGGTGAACCATATGGGATCATTTTTGACCCTCGTTTTTCCGTTAGGTTCTGTGTTTTCCTAAATTTTCTTCTGTTACGGACGTCCCAATTTGATAGGATTTTGGAATATTAAGCCAAAAGGAGAAAATGCTAATAATCAGCATTTCTTCTTTGTCATAATAATTTCCTGACCACCGGTATATTGCACACAAATCATATCCTTATTATCACTACTTTTGACGTCTGCAGCAGCTTTCAAATTGGATCACCTTAAAATTCTGTCATTTTAGGAATTGGCTAAGCATGATTCTAAAATGATTGTGTTTTATTTTATTATCACTTTATTTTGTGCAATAAACAACAACTTTGTGCGACCATTTCTATATATAAGCAGTACCTAGATGATTACCCCCGCCATGTGACGTATCGTACGTCTGTACGTCCATATAATGACCGTTTATAGAGAAGTTACATTTCTGGTTCCTCCGTGTCAGATAACATACAGTATACATGGCTATGTCGAACTCAGGGCTGGATCCATACATAAACGAGCCCAGCTTCTTCGTCTTACCCATCCATGTGAAGTGGGTGCCGATCAGGTTAGGCTGGAATAATGAATTTGAAAGGGTTCATAAATAGGTAAGACAACTTGTTCTACTAGCTGACAGTTGACTTTTTCAAGAAAATTAGATTTCAAATTAGGAAGAATGATCTAAATTAACAAAGGGGAAAGATTATGCCTATAGACCCACGTCAGCCTTTCACTTGATGGCAAATCTTTCAGATGTGGGTTGACTGATACTGTTTTCAAACAATTTTATCATTTGGTGTGGTGATTCATGTCCGGCAGGGTCTCGAATTTGAAAAAAATCAGCAATTTAAAGACAATTACCTGGTGGTTGAAGATATATCCCATATAATCCAGCTGTCCCGACTTCTCTTGTAGATAGAACTGTATCCAGTTATGAAAGCCGATCACCTCGCTATCATCCACCTCTCCCACAAACACGTGCTCGAACCCGCTACTGTCGTACACGTGACCACGCCGGGGGTAGGGCTCGAACCAGATCTCACGTAACACGCTCTCAAACGACGACCATGTGGAACCGGCGTAGCCTGGAATTGGTGTGGATTGTTGCTTAAACCTCTTTCACAATCAAGACCTAGTCAAAAAGCTTCGAAAACATTTAGATCTAGTTAAAGAAGAAAATGCTTCATTCTTTCTTCAATTGTAGACAAATCTTATCAGCCATTTTATCATCAGCAGCAGCCCGAATGAAGTTTTAACTTGGAACAGTCTATGGTGTACCAGTTTGGGTCAAACGTATGCTATTTATCGTATTATCTTTAGTCTAACGAATATAAATTTTCGTCCGATGAGAAAAGTACATTTGGCCCTTGAGGAACACCTTGAAAACAAGCCCACTTGTATAAATCAATCTGCCCGAAAGACTTCATAATAAGGTTATAATGTAGTGCACCGAAAAAGTCAAAATACTTTTTAAGTTTTAAATATTTATCGCCGGATACGTCATTGTATAATATTCGTCCGACAAAAATTAATATACGTACCTTTTTGCTGTAGGAACGTCAATGTTTTCTGCATGACTGTAGTTTTTGATATTTCTGTTAAGAACTTATCCACTTCTTTAGATTCGGAGTAGCTAGTAGACTCGGCGGCCCCTAGTTTGTGGTTATAGTTGTCTAGTAGGTTGATGAAGGCCATATAGGTTGGCTTGTGGAGGTAGTATGCTTCATCTATACTGCTGAATAACCTATAGACAAAGTAAACATGTCTTAAAACCACATATTGACGCTCTTCGAGATAAAGATGTTGGAAAACATTGTGGAAAATGAAGAAATTGCTTGTGATAAGCAATTTCTTCATTTCCCACAATGATTTCTACCCAAAATGACCAAACACATATCAAATTATATTCACTTGAAATTGTTGTCTACATCATCTTTGATTTTGGAACATTCCAAAGTTGTGCCGTCTGGTAATTTAGGTTAACACAATGTGCCTTTTTTTGACATCCACAATAAAATGAGCTAGGGAAAATACTGGAACGAAAGAAGAATAATGCTGGTTTCCAGCATTGCGTCGGTGTTATTGCAAAACCTCGTAACTACATCTTTAATCAAGCTGGAGTTACGAATGAAATGTTCGTTTGTACAGGTACAAATATTAAGGAAAAGGCGGCGTTATCCTGCAGCTTATTATGGGCAATCACTCGTTCAGTTGCAATCACACGTGCAGTATTACTGTAGTACAGATAAGAGGCAGGTGTATTATTATTGCGTTTCAAATCGCTACTTGGCTATATTTTGTAGTGTTGTGGGCTTGTCATATATCTGAATGTCAAATATTAGTCTACAGCTTTCTCAAACAACGAAATCCATCAACAATAAAGTCTTTCCATGTGCCAAGCATGGTCACATTTGTTATTTTGTTCTCTACAATACAGTTGGGACTTTGGAAACACTTCGACTTATCCGGAATATCGGCTCATCCGATGTCGACACAATGAGTTTCGACTGTAGTATATAGCCTACTTTTGAAGGTTTGTTGTATGTTCGATGTTTACCTGTTTGATGCGAGGTCAGAATGGGAGCTCGATGACGTATGACTCTGTCTGTTGATACGTACGCTCGTGTCCGCGTTAACGTCACTGTTCCAAATTGACGTCATAAAGTTACTCAAGTCAGCGTTAGACACGTACGCGTTCACGATGCCTAAAATAGTAAATTGGACAAATTATATCTCTAGCGACATTGTGTCTATTTTGTAGATAACTTTCGTATACAGTCATGTTTGTTCCATAATTTGACTAAACAAAATGGCTTAACGTAATTTATCCTTCTTTGATTTTTAGCTCACCTGAGCACGAAGTGCTCAAGGTGAGCTATTGTGGTCACTCAATGTCCGTCGTCCGTCCGTCCGTCCGTCCGTCTGCCCGTCCGTCTGTCCGTCTGTCTGTCAACAATTTGGTGTTAACACTCTAGCATCCACAAAAGTTGGCCAATCTTGATCAAACTTGGTCAAAGCAAGTATGGTCATAAGTTCTCGGATGAGTTCGATTATGGGCCTGATCGGACCTGGAAGTCTGGAGTTATTTGCCCTTGAACGTAAAAAATAGCTAGTTTTGACTTTGTTTACACTCTAGCATCTACAATTATCAATCAATCAAGACAAAACTTTGACATAATGTTAGAGAACATAAAATCTTGCATGAGTTCGATTTTCAGTCTGATCTGATCAGAAAGATGAGAGTTATGTGCCCTTGAATTCGACAAAATTGCCATTTTCGGCAGTTTTCAACCTTGTTTATCCTCTAGAATCTACAATTATTAATCAATCAAGACAAAACTTGGACAAAATGTTGGGGACCATAAGATCTTGGAGGAGTTTAATATTCAGTCTGATCTGAACAGAAAGTCCAGAGTTACATGCCCTTGGATTCGACAAAATTGCCATTTTCAGCTGGTTTCGACCTTGTTAACACTCTAGAATCTATAATTATTAATCAATCAATACAAATACTTAGACACAATGTTGGGGACCATAAGATCTCACATGAGTTTGATTTTCAGTCTGATCTGAATAGAAAGTCCAGAGTTACATGCCCTTGAATTTGAAAAAATTGCCATTTTCGGCTGCTTTCGACTTTGTTAACACTCTAGAATCTACAATTGTTAATTAATGAAGACAAAACTTGGACACAATGTTTGGGATCATAAGATCTCAAATGAGTTTGATTTTCAGTCTGATCTGATAAGAAAGTCGAGAGTTATGTGCCTTTGAATTTGACAAAATTGCTATTTTTGACTGTTATCGACCTTGTTTACGCTCTAGAATCTACAATTATTGACCAATCAAGACCAATTTTGGACACAATGTTGGAGATCATAATACCTCCGATGAGTTAGATTTTGAGTGTGGTTTGACCAGAAAGTCTAGAGTTATGTGCCCTTGAATTTGATAAAATTTCCATTTTTAGCTGTTTTCGACCTTGTTTACACTCTAGAATCTACAATTATTGACCAATCATGACCATTTTTTGACACAATCTTGGAGACCATAATATTTTTAATGAGTTAGATTTTCAGTCTGATTTGATCAGGAAGTCAAGAGTTATGTGCCCTTGAATTTGAAAAAAACTGCTGTTTGCGGCTGTGTTCGACCTTGTTTATACTCTAGAATCTACAATTTTTTTTATCAATAAAGACAAAACTTGGACAACAATGTTCACAGTTGGGCACCATTAGATCTTGTATAAGTTGGATTTCACACGTTATGGACCATAAGTTAGTTCTCGGTCTTAAAGTCATAAATATTAATTGAATTGAACAAAAGTGTTGCTCATATTATTCTGGTTCAGGTGAGCGATATAGGACCATCATGGTCCTCTTGTTAATGAATGTGCGTGTTTGTAAAGCATTTTTTTCTAGCAACCTATTGTCTTGGACAGACATATTAAAATTGCGGACATAGGAAACTTGTGTAATTCATTATGAATACAAAATTTACCGTATATACAGGAAGAAAGAAGTATAACGACTCACGACTGACAGGATCTGGGTAAATAGATCTTTGTGTTTTTCAATATAGATTTTTACAGAAATTGTTCCTTTTAAGTTCATTATTTATTATTAGGGAAATAATCACAAATGTTGCTGTTTTCTGCAACTCTAGACATACCCCGTACCTTGTTGTAGAGTCACAGCGACGACCAACGTTAGTCCGAACATGGCTGTGATTGTGGTTCTACATGTATCTACATTGTAGGCTACACCAACATGGATGACCCGCATGGTGTGAGATAAGGCAAGTGTCAAATCTTCCCAATCCTTTCTTAAACGGAGAAATTTTTACTCAAATCTAATTTAAAAAATGATACAGATGACAATACCCAAGTTGATATGATAATGTTATGTACATTTCAGCTCAGAAAATATTGAAACAAAAGGAGAAAATACTGGCTACCAGCATTTCCTTCTTTTGCCTCAATGTTTTCCTAAGCCTTTTTGTCAGGTATATCAAAATCAGGATTTGTTTGGGAAAAGCCTGGTAAGAGTGCTCTTGTACCGAGCATTTCCCACATTTTCTACTTTCCCAAGTGATTTTCAGTACCAACTACTAGTATATAAGATACAGGCTAACAGTTTTTTCTTCATTAATAATCAAATCTACTTTTTTGTGGTTTGTTGCCAATATTTTATTCTAAACCAATCTAATTCTTTGTCGTCTTTCAAAGAGTAAAGTGAATGGCAGATAAAAATGTTCCGGTCATCCAAGGTGATTCAAAGGGACGCTACTTTAGGTTGATTGTATTTGAAATGAAATTGGAGTTCCTCGCCTTTCTCTAGTGACAACGAAATACACATTTGCCCTAAAACTTAGGCCTAGTAGTACGATGCACGTACGTGCAACGTACGATTTGGACTACTCTGCACGTAGCAAAGAATTGACCAGATAATTCTTTGCGACGACCATTCTTTGTCTTTTAGAACGTCAGAAGCACGCGAGACAGAAGCACTGAGCACGTACGACAGATGTGCGTGTGACACAGGTAAAAATATACAGAAATCCCCCCCCCCCCCAAAAAAAAAAAAAATAAATAAAGAGGTTCATACTTTCAACCTGCTTTAAAAGTAAATGTTTTATCAGATTCGAACCCGGAACGTGTTGAAGGGGAAGCCGATAGTACATAATTTATTTTACTCTTTCCCCGCACAATGACTCTTTTTGACTCACCACAAGATAATGGGTTTGGATGCATTGTAAAAAATTAAGAAATTGTTAGTGACAGAAAATTTCTTCATTTCCCACACTGTTTTCTATACAAAAGGAAAAAAATGGACAAAAAGATTTAATTCACTTGAAATTGTCGTCTACAACATATTTGAATTTGGGCTAGTCTAAATATTTGTCGTCTGGTAATGGGTTAAGGACATGCAGACTAGAGTTAAGGACATGCATACTAGATAACTCCAGTGTCCTTACGAAACTGGACAATATCCTCCAATGGAAACTACGTCTCATTGATTTTGTCATTATCGTATTTCGATAGACACAACAATTTTTAATTAACCCTTTCCCAAACAAGACCTGGTTTTGACGTCACGAATAGTAAAGATTTAGGAAACATTGAAACAAAAGAAGAAACTGCTGATAACCAGCAGTTTCTCCTTTTGCCTCAATATTTTCTATGCTATATTTTACACAAATATTACCTTTTCCAACATTAATTTATTGTGTCGTCTGCAGCAGCTTTTGAATTGGACAACCCTAAAACTTTGTCGTTTGGGAAAGAGTTAACACACAATCCCCGAAATGGTCAATGACAGTCAGGCAACGTGCACTTTACACTTTTTGATCCTGCCATCTACCTTACTGTCACAATTTATTCCACATTGAATCCAGAGATCACAAACATGTTCTTCACAAACAATTTACATATTCATGAAAAATCATTTATCCCTTTTCCAAACAGCAAAAAATAAATAGGCTTGTCCAAATTAAAAAGCGCTGTAGATCACGAAACAGATGTTGATAATTGAGGAATTTGTCCGCAACATTGCACAGAAAACACTGAGGCGAAAGTGTTGATTATCAGCACTTTCTTCTTTTGCCTTAATGTTTTCCCAAGCTTCACCTTTTAAAGACGTTAAAACCAGGTCTTGTTTGAGAAAAGTTTAAATATCAGTGGTAAGAAAGCACTTTTGACAATGCAAGATAAGTACTAGGTGATGTCTAAAATGGTGACCAGAGATTCATTAAAACATATATTGTGGGTACTCAAAAGGTCGTATCATTGGGTAATGGCCTTTCAAAATACAATGTTTCATTTATCGTTCATCACACCCTATATTGTGGGTAGGCTACTCATTAAAATAGTCTCATGCCGACAATTCAAATGAGTACCCACACAATATGGTTTGGATTTGAAAAGTCAAATTTAGAATGGCAACGAATTTTGTGCTAAAAGTAGTCTTTTATAACATCACCCACGATATACTATTTGTTTGCCCAAAATTACGTCATAGTTGACTGGATAAAATCGTTCCCTATTCCCTTATATATTGCTCTGGTGGACGAAAGTCAATTAAGTATTTTTCTTTACTCACTGGTGGCGAACTCGGCCAAAGCGAGGGACGTATTTCGCTACAACAAGGTACAGGTATTTTGGTTTAAATGTGAGTTCAAAGATCTGATTGGATAGTTTTTCTGATAAAAATGAATTTGTTCTGAAAATAGACCGGGTTTATCGATATGTATTGACATACTGTCTGTGTTGTTATAAAATCTCGTAACTACGGCTTTATCGAAGCCGTAGTTACGATATTTTATAACAACACCAACGGAATACTATGGTCGCAAAAAAACGTCCCACGCTTTGGCCGAGTTCACCACCAGTGTTACTAGTAGGCATAAGGTTTACATTACGGCACAATGAACTGTACAGTTTCTCCTCGGGTAGATCGTAATTCAATTCATGACATGTCCAATAAATTTTTTATTGCGGACCACTTTCAATATACCGTATAGCACTTTATTTCTGCGGGGACTTTATTTCTGCTATTTCTGCGGTCGTGGACGGCACCGCAGAAATAAAATCCGCAGAATATTAATCCTGAATGTAGAGGTTGTTGTCATTCTGTAAATTTAGTCAGTACATGGACAAGTTAAACTGTTACCACCCGATGGAAAGAACAATATCATAAAAATGGAGTGCTTTCCTATTCAACAATGGTGTATATAACTACGGCTTTAACTTTGGTGTAGTTAAGACATTTTAGTTTATAAATGAACGATAATTTTACAAGTTTGACTGATTGGTAACAGTTTGACACATCTTTCTTTTCACACATATCTGTATACGGCATTGTTTCCCGTAACGCCTTTGTAGACACTGGTAAATGAGTGGGATTATCCCTTTACCCTTATTAGAATATTTGGTAAGCATCGTCTTTCAAGCTTTGTCTGATACTGACTAAAACTGATTTGATAGCGCAGAAATAAAATCTTTGATTTTGCAAAATGAGAGACCGCAGAAATATGTTCCGCAGAAATTTAACCCGCCTGATTTCTGGAAAAACCGCAGAATTTGAACCCCACAGAAATAAAGTGCTATACGGTATTTATATTTAGTAATTTGATACGACCGTAAAAACTGCCATCATGACTTGATATAGGCTACATAAATAGATCTAAAACATAAATGCGAGCGAAATTCGAATTATACCAGTAATCTTATTATGTGGATATTTTTTCGTTCCTGTTTAACAGATATCGATTGTCATGTTTCTTTTGCGTGTCAGTGCAGATCTAGTAGGCCACTGAACAGTACAGAAAAAAGACCATCCCATTTGGGATTACATTCACGAACGAACATGTCCCTAATTTTCCCCTAAAATATCGTAACTGAAACTTCATAACAGCTGTAGTTACGAGGTTTATTAAGAAAAGCTACGAATGTGTTCGTCTAGTTGGATATTTTCAGGAACATCATAATTACATCTCATAATTATACAGAATCGGTTCAACAACCTAACATAGCCGCCCAGTCACCTTACATATCGATCAGATCAGACTGGCTGATGGTCGTCGTGTAATAGGATTAACCCTTTTCGAGAAAGCTCTTGAAAGCATCGAGAGAAAAGAAGACAATGCTGATAACCAGCATTTTCTCCTTTTCCCTAGGTGTTTTCTGTTCTGTGAGTTCAACAACCTAAAATAGCCGCTCAGTCACCTCCGATATCGATCAGATCAGACTGCCCAATGGTTATCTTTATTGGATTTTAATAGGATTAATCCTTTAGACCTGGCGTCCACTAGGACGCCGAAGGCATGCGGAATCAAATAATCTTATTTCGGCATATCTTCCGCGACGAAACTATCAATTTTTAACCGTTATGAATTTATCAGCGCACTGTCCCCAAACTTAACGCATTCATACCTAGTATTTTCCGCGTATACAATCCGTGATGATGCCGAATAAACGGCGACATATTCCAGACAACGCAGACTAGTTTAGGATTGCATCCGGAAAGATTTCGGAAATCCAGATCAAACACGCACGAGTTAGTTGTTAAATGAAATGCCAATGTTACACGTGTTTTTATTCGTTTTCATTTGATGGAGTTTCTTCATGGACGTCGAATGTATACAGACTGCTTTACTATTGAATATCATCTTACGATGAGGATGTCATACGTTAACAATTATAGACGTCGACGACGCCATATAGATGGTGGATTTGGCCATGGCTTACAATTGAAAGACGGCGTCAGTTCGGGCAATAAGAAGCCCTTGCGTGCGAACTACGAATTGAAAACGTTCCAGACAATGAAACTGTAGAAAACATCTAAAATCATATTGCACGGTACGGAAACTACAGAGACAGAGCCAATGGCTCTGTCGCTTAAATCCTCTGGGGGGCTTCCGGCCACGTGTGGCTCTGTCTCTGGGAGCACGATTTTTGGACAAAAATAGGTGAGTGTTCAACTTTGTTGTTCAATTGTTTTCTTTTGGCGCTTAAAAGCGAAAAACGGGAATGTCATGCTCCCCTAAAACCATTTATCTGTCTGTTATAATTCTGTGGGCTTCAAAGTCGGCAGGATTTTCACAGGATCATTGTCGTCGTGAGTCGACCCTATGTGATTTTTTCTTGTGTACATCATGTATTTATGTACATTCCAACGGTAAATAGCCAATTGCTGCTACCAAAACATGTTATATGCTAATCGAGGGATACTCTCTAATAGACACCCCTTTCCCATGTCACAAAACCTTAGAAATGATTGGCAAAAATAAGATTTGAGCAATTTCTATCGGTGGCTCTGTCTCTGGCGGCTGGCTCTGTCTCTGGCGGCTGGCTCTGTCTCTGTGTACTTTGTTAAACAGTTCAATCCACCACAAAATTCGTGTCGAAGTAATATACCTAATTGACTCATACACTCAATAGATTGTAATAGCGTATGGCGAACGTTTCAGTCACTGATTAAATGCTTTTCCAAAACATTGGTAGATAGATCTCACTTTGGAGAAGTTCTGTGTACAAAAAGCGGTGGTGTATTTCATCACATGTAGTGATAGATTTCTAATTTAGGACTGCTTAAATTCGAAATTATGAACACACATGCACCGATCCAGATGGGCATCAGCCCCTCTTGAGAGAGAAATGTATGGATCTTCGCAAGGTTCTGCATGCGCAAAATGTTAATCATTGAAATATGTGAGAAAAAAGGTGAATATGCTGGTTATCAGCCACTGTAGAAAAGAATCAAAATTTGCATATCAAAAGTATCTTGAAGACATCTTAAATGTAGGTTCCATGCAAGATCAAACAAAAGACAAAGGACAATCACTTCCAACCAACAAAAAATCTACACTCTACTAAAACATCCAAAACAAGATTCTACTGGCATAGATACTCTAAAACAACACAACAAACTGTACACTAATGACGAAAAAAACCGAATTCTAAATGAACAATTCCAATCTGTTTACACCCACAAAATCACCCTTGTCACTTAAACGCGTAGATGAAATAATACGTTCACACACAATTTAAAACACAATTGATGCATGTACAGAAATTCACCACCACAGACCCAGCCCTCATAAATCCAGGCACACCATCGAAATATCTGGAAACAGGATCAACAAATTGCTAAAATATCTGAACCTGCATAAAGCTGCTGGCCCTGATGAATTAAGACCAATTATACTAAAGAATTGTGCCAAGGAACTCATACACAGCTGTATTAAGAAATCTCTTGAGACCAATTCTTTACATTTTACATTTTACATTTGGAAAAAAGGCAAACGTCGCCCCTGTATTCAAAAATAGTCCAACCCAGCCAATTTTCGCCGGATCTCTCTCACTTGCATCTTATGCAAACAACTTGAACATATTAGTGCATATAGTATAACTAAACACTTCGACAAAACATAGTCTGCGACTTACAGCACGGCTGTTGGGGAAAAAGATACTGTCTGGCCCAACTCTTCGGCTTGGTAGATGATATCCTCCAGTTCATAAAAGAGGATAAAGCCAAGATGATTTGATCCTATTACATTTTTAAAGAGCGTTTGATATGGTAAATTATGAGAAACTGGTGTCAAAAATACATTGTTATGACATTATAGGTCATACTCTGGCATGGATCAAAGCCTTTATAGACAATAGGACACAATCAGTGTTGGTCAATAGCTCCATGTCCTGCATCATACCAGTTCCTTCAGGTGTGCCTCAGGGTTTGGTCTTAGGCCCCTACTATTCCTTATCTATATCAATGACCTCCATGAATATGTACAATGCTCTACAGTACGTCTCTTTGGTGATGACACCATCATTTACATACCACAAACTATCACATTCCATTCCAGTCTCTTACAACAGGATCTACTCAAGCTCGAGAGATGGAAATCAGACTGGGACATGTCTTTTAATCCTGCCAAAATGCCAAGTCATACAGTTTACCAAGAGAAAGACACAATTACCGACACTGTACTTTCGACATAATACACTACTTGAGATACACTCCTCAGCAAAATATTTAGGTGTTACAATCTCAAACGACTTATCATGGAATAACCTCTTGTCAGGCCCCAGCTCGAATACTGCGCTGCAGCATGGACTGCAGTCCGCTCAACACTCGGGAACATTGATTAACCAGATTGAATATGTGCAGTGGGGAGCAGCTCGCTGGGCCATGCGATGCTATAGTCCCACATTCAGTGTCTCCGCTATGTTAGACAACCTCTGTTGGAGAAGATCAGATTTGCGCCATATTGACTTACGGCTGGTTAGATTCTATAAAATTGCCAATGATAAAGTAGTCGTCCCTCTTCCTCAAAATATTGTCAAACCTGTCAGACCACTTAGAAATTCCCATATACTGGCATTCAAGCAACTACATACTAATATTTTCTTTTCTCGCAATGCATCAGACCAATGTCTTGTTTTGGAGAGATTACATGGAAATATGTCGAATTACATTGGTGCAAAATGTTTCTTCGTCAACACCTAATTTGTCGCATGTAGTAGCTTTGAAATTGAACAGCGCCGAAATTTTGATGTTTTGGGAAGCGTTTAATCAGTGACTGAAACGTTCGCCATACGCAATATGATATATTCAGTGTGCGAGTCAATAAGGCTTCGACACGAATTCTGTGGTGGATTAAATTTATCAAAGTTAGCACGCAGAGACAGAGCCAGCCGCCAGAGACAGAGCCAGCCGCCAGAGACAGAGCCACCGATAGAAATTGCTCAAATCTTATTTTTGCCAATCATTTCTAAGGTTTTGTGACATGGGAAAGGGGTGTCTATTAGAGAGTATCCCTCGATTAGCATATAACATGTTTTGGTAGCAGCAATTGGCTATTTACCGTTGGAATGTACATAAATACATGATGTACACAAGAAAAAATCACATAGGGTCGACTCACGACGACAATGATCCTGTGAAAATCCTGCCGACTTTGAAGCCCACAGAATTATAACAGACAGATAAATGGTTTTAGGGGAGCATGACATTCCCGTTTTTTCGCTTTTAAGCGCCAAAAGAAAACAATTGAACAACAAAGTTGAACACTCACCTATTTTTGTCCAAAAATCGTGCTCCCAGAGACAGAGCCACACGTGGCCGGAAGCCCCCCAGAGGATTTAAGCGACAGAGCCATTGGCTCTGTCTCTGTAGTTTCCGTACCGTGATATTGGTTACGACATTAATTTGTGTATTTCCTTTCGCTATTGTTTCTAAGCTATATAAAAGACATCGCAGTTTGTATGTTTGTATGTTTTAATCTTCATCTTATACCAGAATAGTAGATCTATGTTAGTTTTAAAGTGACATTTCAGAATTTTTTGTCATAAATTTTACTTTTATTTTTATCTGAAAGAGCATATTTCCTTATGAAAATTCTGAAAATTTCAAGCCAAAATATTGCGCCGTTTACGAGAAATTTATATTTTTGTGTTAAAATTAAACAAATTGTTGTGGACAACAGTTCGGATTTATATGGAACCAACTACCTCTTTTACTCTACTATACAAAAAAGCAAACATTAAATAAGCTAAATTCAAAGGTGTTGTAGTCTTGCCGGAATGAACAATCTCAGCGATGGGGTGGGAAATATCGAGGAAGAAAGTATTGGTAATCAGCATATTCTCCATTTTCTTCAATTATTTCGACACAATGCCTATAACATTTACATGTATGCGTCAAACGACGCCACTTTTATGGAAAGGATTTGGCTAGCTATCAAGCTAGTATTGTTTTTAGTATTAGATTAAAATGTAAAACGGTAAAATGAAGAAAGTACGTTCTATTATACAAATAATGATACTAAAAATTAAAAAAATAATAGGGCCTAATAATAAAAAATGAATTCCATATCATTTACTCTGTAGCTCAAAATGACTGTGATTCAGTGAAAAGATTTTTAAAAGATCGGGGGGTGTTCCCCGTGAGTTCAGTGAGTATACCAAAACCATTCTCATCGTCCTGAATTCGTGCCGATACCCTTCCGTACCGTTAACCCGGATATTCCGTGAAATCTACTGAGTGTCCACTAGCTATCCGTGTGACTGAAGTAGTCCGGGTCAATCGCGAAGGATTTGGGAAATCATGATGATGTCCTTACGACAACGCAGACAAGTTGCCGAAGATTTACGGACAATCGTTTCCGCGTCGAAATTTTGCTCTCGATCAAAATTTCGACGCGGACAAAATTGGTGGTCCGGAAGGCTACGAATCATGCGGAAGGTTTAGTGATAACATTAGGAAGGTATTAGGAACGTGCGGAAGGTCTGCAGAACGTTGTTTTTTCTGTCCGAATACATTCGGCGTATTGTCCGTGCCCTAGTGGACGCTAGGTCTTACCAAACAACGAAAACGCATTTGAAAACTGTGAGAGAAAAGAAAAAATGCTGATAACCAGCATTTTCTCCTTTTCCCTCAATATTTTCAGTAATGTGAGTTCAGTAATGGTCATCTTGTAATAGGATTAACCTTTTGCCGTACAATGAAAAAAGAATTTGAATACATTGCAAGAATAGAAGAGATAATTTTTGCCAATGATCAGCATTTGCTCCTTTTGTCTCAACATTTTCCGTACAGTACGAGTTCACTAACCCGGGATAGCCCCTGAATCACCCCGTACAATGATCAGATCAGACTGGCCACTGTTTCATCGCCTTTCTTACAAAACCTCGTAACTACTGCTGAAAACAAGTCGCAGTTACGAAGTTGTTTAAGAAAGGCGATGATAATTATGACAGTGAGATGGGAATTGGAAATAGTCAGCCGCACATTTTTGTCTACATGACGAATACTTCACGGTGGGGATTGTGCATGATGGGATGGATAACGAATTTGGAGTATACGGACAAATTTGCCTCGCTTCAGGTAAGAAATTGTACAATAATTTTCTTATTTCTGCTCCAATTTTCAAGCGGTTTGTTGCATGTACCCTGCATTAGTGAGCTCTTTCCTCGGATATACTTGTTTGTAGAAAATTTGTACTTTGTCCAAAAATTGATCCCAACCGACCAGAAAAACGACAAAAAATTCAGGCCCTTTTTCTAGTTGGTTGGGATCGGTTTTTGAGAAAAGTACAGGGAAGTTCCAGATAGATAATACATCTGAGAAAATGGCTCAGTAAGACGGAGTACATGCAATAAACCGCATGAAAATTGACGCAGAAATAAGAAAGTTATTGCACAAATTCTTACCTGAAGCGTGGTTAATTTGGCCGTAGTCGTTACCATAGCGTTAGTTTTTTTCGTTTAACAAATACGTCATCGTCACGCCTCACTGGTCTAAAAATAGATTGGGAATCTCCTATCGTACAAATATATGGCTGTGAATCTCGCGAAGTTTTTCCACGTTCAACTTGCCGAAGATGACGTTTTAAGAGCTTGATTGCTGTAATCATTTGTTGAGAAACATTCTAATTCAGAGTTAAGAAGGTTGCTGCACTGTCGTGTACTTTTAAAGATCGGTAACTATGAAATAAGCAGTTTTAAAACAAGTAATGTTTACACATACGGTCCTGTCATGGCTTCGTCGCACGTGTCGCTCGTGCGTACTCGCTTACCCTTTCCAAAACGACAAAATGTCATGTTTGGCAAAATTGAAAAAAGTCTGCAGATGACAAAACGGATGTGAATACTTTAGTGTTTTATCTCAGAGAAAATATTGAGACAAAAGAAGAATGATCATCAATATCCAAAGAAGTTATTCACACTCTTTTTGTCTGCTGAGCAGGCCTCTTCAATTTGGTCGATCATCATTTTCTTCTTTTGCCTCAATGTTTTCCCAAGAATTTTCTGCTGGAGACGTCAAAACCGGTCTTGTTTGGGAAATGGTTAATATAGACTAAAACTAGAATTTGTCGCTGAATGTGATTTGATATCCCCAAAGGCTTTCACTATGTAGGCCTACAACAAAGAGCAATATATCTCAAAATAAGCAAGGTAGAGTTCTGCTCCTTATGCGTTGCACTTCTCCTTGGTGATATCTATCTACCCGAGAAGTTTCATGATCATAGCTTCTTTACTTTCAGACTTTTCGATGTTTTTTCTGGTTAAGCTACTGAGGAATCTATAGAAAAAACGTTTGTCATTTCTGGTCTGTCTCCGTCTCTGGAAGCAATCTTGCATGTAGCATATGCGCAATGTTTCGTAGTTTTAGTTCCCGCCTGCATTATCTATGATCGACCTATATCTCGCTTGAAAATAATATTTTTTTGCTAACACTGTTACAAAAAAAATGTCCGATTCATGACCGATAAACAAAATATTAGACTGGTACCCGGCAAACGTTGTTGGGGGTTTTCCCATTAGAAATCTATTTTTAGCACAAATTGGCGCGAAAATTGTTCGCTATTTCGCTTTCTGGTCGGTTGGGACAATATTAGTTATCTAATATGTCATACATCCGATGAAAGAGCTCGATAAGGCGGGGTACATGCAGCAAACCGATTGAAAATTGATACAGAAATAACAGAGTTATTGCAAAATGTCTTACCTGAAGCGAGGCGAGTTGGCATCAAATTTTGTGCAAAAAATAGACTGAGTTTACCGTTATGTTTTGATAAACCGTCGGTGTTGTTATAACATCTCGTAACTACGGTTTGATTCAAGCCGTAATTACGAGATTTTATAACAACACCAACGAAATACTATTTATTTGTCCGAAATTACGTCACGGGTTACTTGATAAAATCGATCCCTATTGTCGGTAGTCGTTATCCATCCCATCATGCACAATCCCCACCGTGTACTCAAGTACCAGGGTTCTTTGACGACATTATGACATTTTAGAACACCAGAAAGATAGCTAGTGTTTGTAAAAACTCTACAACGCTCCATGTGATGTGATTGCATGATGAGTTTACAGAGACCAAGAATGATGCGTGTTTGCAGAGACCAAGAATGTTGCGTGTTTACAGATACCAAGAATGGTGCGTTTGCATAGACCAAGAATGGTGCGTTTGCATAGACCAAGAATGGTGCGTTTGCATAGACTAAGAATGGTGCGTTTGCATAGACCAAGAATGGTGCGTTTGCATAGACAAAGAATGGCGCGTTTGCATAGACCAAGAAAGGTGCGTTTGCATAGACCAAGAATGGTGCGTTTGCATAGACCAAGAAAGGTGCGTTTGCATAGACCAAGAATGGTGCGCATAGACCACGATGACAAGTCTCTTTTCTCGAGATTCTACTTTGTCATGATAACTAACTGTCCCGCTTGAAAATCGGACCTTTTCCCTGTACAGATTTTTTTCACATTTTTTTTTCGAATTTTAGAAATTGATTTCATCTTAAAAGGATTTTTATATGAACGCTTATTCCGAAAAAGTATGCTACAATGCATGTCACTAACTTACAGGTTCATAACAAATATGCTATAATTTTGTAAGCATTTTCTCACTTTGAATGACCATTCTATAGAGCAGGTTATCTAACATTTTGATAGAAAATGAAAACTGCATACATTCAGAAATCAGGCATACATTCAGAAATCGGATCCATGACGACATTTCAATATGACAGTTAACTAATAAATGCGTGTATATGATCAGCATTTTAGGCAAAGTGAAAGACAAAAGATCTTGAAAACAATGCTCAATTGTAAAAGGAACTAATACTGATTTAACTTTTTCCACTTTCTGTTTTCAAACAGACAATATATGTGTCAAAGAACCCAATTAAATGAATTAATTAATGTTTGGGTAACTGATTTGATACCAGTGATTTTCATTTAGTCAGGATTTTGTATTTAAACAACGACGAACTAGATTTACGTTATAGTCCGTCTGATGAAATCAAATAAGGGGGCTATTTAAGGAGTTCGCTGCACCCCCCTAGGTACCAAGGTTGTTATATACCATTTTAAAGCTTGAAATATGCTGGATACGATGCACGATGTTGTCAAGTCGTAAACCTGTGCAGGTCCCGTGTAAACACACAAATATGTGGGTGGGGTAAGACAACACATAAATTATTTGAAATGCATTTGTCAAATAGAAATCGTCTTTAACCCAATCACTTAGGAATGTACTCTTTCGAATTCATAAAACCACAATCAAGTAAACCAGAAGAGATATACAAAAGACATTTCAATCAATTTTACGCAGAAATAATGCTCATATATCTCGTCAATTTGCATATGGTGGGTGGGGTAATTTATGCACAGTAAAACACTTAGCCACACAAACAAATAATCACATTATTGTTCTAGAAACGTTTGCACAACCGTTTTTAGATTGAATACCACTTATTTAGGTCTTGGTAAAACATCTCTACCCAATATTTTAACAGATTTAAACAAGACACAGTTCTAGGCTTCTCTTGAAAATGCCCCCTCTTTCCCTGTATCTTACAGCATAGTCCGTCTAATTCTTTCAAATAAGAGGGCTTTTTAAGGAGATCGTTTCACCCCTAAGAATCGATGTACCAATGTTGTTATATACCATTTTAAAGCTTGAAATGTGCTGGATACGATGCACGATGTTGTCAAGTTGTAAACCTATGCGGGTCCGGTGTAAACACACAAATATGTGGGTGGGGTAAGATAACATATAAATTACTTGAAATACAATTTTCAAATAGAAATCGTCTTAAACCCAATCACGTAGGAATGTACTCATTCGAATTCATCAAATTACTCTGGAATAAGCCAGAAGAGATATACAAAACACATTTCAATCAATTATACGCAGAAATAATGCTCAGATATCTCGCCAATTTGCATGTGGTGGATGAGGTGTTTTATTAACAGTAATATACTTAGCCACACAAACAAATATTCGCATTGATGTTCTTTGAAACGTCTGTATAACCGTTTACAGATTAAATACAACTTATTTCGAATTTAGTAAAACACATTCACTCTATATCTTGACATATACATGTACATACAAGACACAGTTCTAGACTACACTTGAAAATGCCCCCACCCCCTATATCTTACAACATAGTCCATTAGATGAAATCACACAAGGGGGTTATTGAAGGAGTTGCTGCATCCGACCTCGATGTACCAATGCTGTTATATACTATTTTAAAGCTTGAAATGTGCTGGATACGATGCACGATGTTGTCATGTTGTAAACCTGCGCAGGTCCCGTGTAAACACACACATATATGGGTGGGGTAAGAAATGCATTTGTCAGACCCACTCTTTTATAAAGGTTCTTAATCGAATGCATGTCATTATGATTTAAATAACCAGAAGTGATATAGAAAATACATTTAAATTGATTATACGCAGTTTATACGCAGAAATAATTCCAGGTAGTCAGTCAATTTGCATATTGTTGCTAGATAATTGTTATACACAGTAGAAAACGTACTAGCCACACAAACAAATACTCGTTTTATTGTTTCTTGAAACGTTTGTACAACCGTTTATAGATTAAATACAACTTATTTGGACATTGGTACAACATCTTAGATATAATAGATATAAACAAGACATAGTTCTAGGCTGCTCTCAAATGTCCCCTCTTTCCCTGTAGCTTACAATAATCTCTGCTTTATTCATTCATAGTCAGATAGCAAAACTCATTTTGTATGGATCACCAATCCCTGCAAGAGCATCCACTGAAAATATTTTAGCATTCTTTGATATAAGAGATATATTGATTGGTGAATCACAAAGATTGCACTGTGATATCACTGGACAACACACTAATAATATGATAGCGTCCAAGATGGCGGCCAACAGTAGATATACACATGGAATAGATATATAGAACATTCATTTTGATTCTGACTTCATCTGGAAAATGAATACAAATAATTTTGAGGACAGTAAAGATTCACACAAAGATGAATATTTAAACTTTAAATAATGGTTAATAAGAGGGACGTAATTAATATATGAATGACCCTTTAGGAGTAAAATACTTTCATGGGCTTAGCAAAAAGATCTCTTTTGGGGAATCGTTTTGTTAAGTTCATGTTTCCACTTTCTCAAATCTTTCTGTAAATTCCTTGATCTTTATCTATCTTTTATAAATTTACTTAAAAAAAGGGGGGGCACAATTCAGCTAGAGTGATCAAATGGGCCTTCTATGCCTTTATCGAAGATGTTGCTCATTTAATATTGCACTTTCGAATAAATCAGACCATTGTATCAAGAGTTTACCTTCCTCGAAAAATTGCTAAAATGCTTTCTTACCCAACCTCGGATACCTACACATGATACAACGTGTTTAACCTCTGTTACAAAATCTTAAAATTCAATTGGTGATACAGCTGACCGAATGCAGTCACTTATTTAGGGAAGATTCAACCAAAACGGTCCTTAAAAGAGAGCGCTTATCTGATTGAACGGATCGATGTAACGTTTCGCATGCTTTTCCGTCTGTTGATACAAAAGATTAATAGCTATTTTCGATAGGGGACGAAATGGTATGTGTTAGCTGGGTCTTCGATGATGGTTTTGACCAATAGTTAGCTAGACGGTGTTGATCATACGACCTAGGGCATATACGAGTAAGGGATGTTTTATTATATTATAACTCCATGTAAGCATACACAACTATTGTAGTCTCTCGTCATTAATTTGTATGATATAATGTGTGATGTATATCAAAACTAATTTAATTTGGAATACTGAAGGACGGAAATTCAACACTATAAAAATGCAAAACTTGACAAAACTTGATAACACTAGGTTACGGATTTTTCACAAAATTGAGGATGATTTTGGCATTGCTCATAGATTTTAATTGCATTGGTTTTATATATCGTCGTTGTAAATGCAAAACCTCTTATCTCGGTTTTGCAAAATTTTAAAGGGGAGGGAAAAAAGTGTAATAACTTTTCCCAAACTGAAATGTTTTACTTAAAATTTGGAAATATTGTTCACAAATAATGTATCATTAATACTGATCAGTAAAATATCTCAAAACCCGCGAGTATTGTCTAAACTGGGCACACAAGTTTGTACTTTGAAAATTAAAGAATCGACATACGAGGTTTTGCATTTACACCGACGATATATATATATGTGTATAGTTTGTGTTTATTTTTCGTCATTTCTAAGCTTGTATATGGTATTCTATGTCTATTGCAATTATATATTTTAAGTTGTTTTCTCCATTAATCCATCTGAAACAATCACTTTTGGCTCATCTCCTTAATTTGGTCATTCACATTTTGCTACATCAATCTTCTGTACAACAACTAATTTGTCCTATTCTTTAACGACATAATTGTTACAAACCTTTATTATTTGACGCAAGATCTTTATAATAAAGGTCTTCTTTTTAAGCTTTCCATGGATATTCACACTAAATTCCTGTGATGCTCATAATTATGTCTCGTCGAAATTATGATTCACAATTTAAAAAAGCTAGCTTTAACAAGTATCATAGTGACAGCAGTAGCTTTAGTTGGAAAGTTTTGAAAGCTAATTGATCAGATTATATAGAATGATATACTTTGATAATTTCCCATCTTATGGTGAAAAGTGTACCTTTCATAGAAATATTATAATGCTTATTTTGTAAAGGTCATTTTATAACGCAATGGCTTTCGTAATAATTTCGTTAAGCCATTCGTTCAAAATATTGTTTTGTAAACTAATAACCATCACATTTTATCTGTTCCATCGAATTTGGATTACTACTTTGGATATATTTTTTCTGGAAGTTTAGGTCCGAATCGGATAAATAAATCCAAATACATCTCCCACTCAATTAATGAATATATCGTTTTCTCATTAACGATAACGTATAAATTCTTATAACATATACAACCTTGATAAGCATTGTAATATCCATATTATCTAAGACGTATTCTCATTTTGTGCCGTTAGGTACCAGTCTCGAATTGACTTCGTTTGAATTAGCAAAACTGACGCTTCAGACTTCATTTTACCACACAATTCACAAATATAAACAAATTCTGAAAATATGTTACAATTAGTTTAATAGCTATAAAGTGACTGAGGCCTATGGTTATCATAAGCACTACAGCCATCACGTTTATAAGCTGTCATTGTGCGATTATTGGTGTGATCACCACAAAAAGAATATCTGTAATATTTTTTTTCTGGTCACAATGTGATCGCTATTAGATTTAGACTGATTATTCCAATTCTTGAGTGAACAGTCCCAATGAGTACCCATACTTCCCGCAGTTTTGATTAATTTTCTTAAACAAAAAGTATTTACAAGTGCATCTTACATACCTACAGTCTAATTTGAAGATTTAAAACATGTTTTACTTTTCCTCAATTTAGGATAAAACGTCGCTATTTTCCCAATTACACTGGCCCATGGCCCAAACACAAAATGTAGTAAGACCCTGACATCACTTTCTTATTCATAAGAATTTAGTTTAGTTAATTTCTAAATTCTTAAGATAGAATCTTGAAGAAAGTTGAATCCACCTTTAAAAAAAACATGGATCCGTCATTGCTCTATCCTTGGTGAAATCGATTGAAATGTGTTTTGTATATCGCTTCTGGATATTTCAATCATAATGTCATACATTTGAGTGGAAAAATTTAGAAAAGGGTGGGGTTAAGACAATTTATATTTGACAAATGCATTTCATTTTTTTTTATCTTACCCCACCCACATATTTGTGTGTTAACACGGGACCTGCATAGGTTTAAAACTTGACAACATCGAACATTGTATCCAGCATATTTCAAGATTTTAAAAGGTATATAACAGCATACATCGGGGTGGGATGCAGTAACTCCTTCAATAGCCCCTCGTGTGATATCATCTAACGGACTATGTTGTAAGTTACAGTGTGGGGGGGGGGGGGTCAAGTGCAGTCTTAAACTGAGTTTTGTATATATCAGTTAAGATATAGGGTGACGGTATTTAACGAAGAGTTGTATTCAATCTGTAAACGGTTGTGCAAACTTTTCACAGAGAAATAATGCGACTATATGTTTGTGTGGCTAAGTATATTATTGTTTATAAAACAGCCCACCCACCATATGCAAATTGACTCAGCTTATAAACAATTGAAACGTATTCTGTATATCCAATCTGGTTTATTTGATAATAATTTAATGAATTTGAATGAGCACAATCCTAAAGTTGGGTTTAAGAAAATTATCGCTTGGCAAATGTATTTCAAGTAATGTATTTGTTGTCTTACCCCACCCACATATGTGTTTGATTACACGCTACCTGCACAGGTTTACAACTTGACAACATCGTGCATCGTATCCGGCATATTGTAAGCTTTAAAATGGTATATAACAACTTTGGTACATCATGGGTAAGGGATGCAAATAATTCCTTAAATAGCGTCCTTATTTAATATCATCTGACGGACTATATTGCAAGTTACAGGGAAAGAGGAGACATTTTAAAGATCGGCATAGAACTGTGTCTTGTTTATATCTGTTAAGATATTGGATGAAGATGTTTTACTGAGATCCAAATTAGTTGTACTTAACCTATAAATGGTTGCACAAACGTTTCACGGAACACTTATGCGATTATTTGTTTGTATTTTACTGTGCTTAAATTACCCCACCCACCATATGCAAATTGACGAGATATTTGAGCATTATTTCTGCGTATAATTGATTAAAATGTGTTTTGTATATCTCTTCTGGTTCATTAGATGGTAATTTTATGCATTCGAATGAGTACATTCCTAAGAGATTGGGTTTAAGTGGATTTGTATTTGAAAAATGTATTTCAAATAATTTATTTGTTATCTTACCCCACCCACACATTTGTATGTTTACACGGGACCTGCACAGGTTTACAACTTGACAACATCGTGCATCGTATCCAGCATATTTCAAGCTTTAAAATGGTATATAACAACCTTGGTACCTAGGGGGGTGCAGCGAAATCATTTTTTGCCTGGGTCATCAGACGGACTATTATAACATACTCTCTTAAAACAGAGTACATTAACTCTTCATTCCATTTCGATAGAATGATACTCTGTTCTCACGGGGTCATTTCACGTCTAATCTCGGGGCCTTTGTCGCGTTTGCGGGATTTCGCTATCCAATCGTTGGCTTAAACAACAAAACATTTGAATAATTTGATACAAATTTTCATTGGCTGACGCTTCAAATTATCGGCTTCAGCCAAAAATAGAAGCGACGTAATGTATACGTAATTATACAAGATAAAACTGAATGATTTTGATTCGATAATTCAAAAATTACCGGCTTCAGCCAAAATTAGAAGCGACGTAATGTGTACGTAATGATTATACAAGATAAAACTGAATGAATTTGATTCGATAATTCAAATGATGTGCTATAATTAGATTATGACGACCACCAAATAGGCTGTTGGTGTATCAAAAACTGCAGAGGTCATATTTGATGGATTTAATCAATAGACCTCGGCTTTGGAGAGTAGTTATAACAATGAGCAGTCATTGAAAATAAGGGTTTTGTCTTTCGCCGTGGATATTCGTCGACTGTGTCCGACCAGGATGAACGTAACGTGTTCTTGTTTCCATCCAATATTTTCTAGAGCTGTCAGTACGTCAATGTTAAAATCCTGGCCCCGGTTTCTCGAAAATACTTTTAAGTACGTTATCATGCTCAAATCTGAGCACCGTGCTCAAATCCATTTCAAATTCAATGGAATACTCTTCAATATTGGAGAATAGGCTATACCTTTGAAGTTGAGCATGTACTCATGAGTATGTATTTTTTTCGAGAAACCGGGGCCTGGATTAATTTATTAAAGGGTTACGAGTCACGAACTAGTTTTGTTATAACAAGGAAAGGTTATAGAAAACTAGAGCTTGGCCAGTATACAATGATATATGCCGACAGCTATATACAGGGTGAATGTACTCTAGATGTTTCATCAATAGAGATCGTCTTTCTTCTACTTTCTCCAAACCCTTTCCCAACAAAATCTTGTTTTACAAGAACTCTTTCAAAAATATATTGGGGTAGTTAACAACATGTTGATAACCAGTTTTTCATTTTTTCATCTTTTTTTGTGGGCATAATAAAGAATACGAATTTTGTATTCTGTAGGCCTATCATATAGCCGTCTATCATCTCTCTTTTAGTGTACGTTTATCATCCATTTTGTGGGAAAGGGTTAATATAAATAAACTAGAATATAGACAGAATGTACACCTAGGCTAAAGAAATGTTTTGCAGGCAACAATTATCGAAATATGGCATATTCATTGAAAATGAAATGAAATAATAAAGGGATATAAAGAGTTTTCGAAATTGCTTGTACAATCAATTTTTTTCATTCCCCAAGATGTTCTCCAAGACCTTTTATCTTGTGGGGCGTCAAATGATGTCACTGTGTGGTAATGGGTTAAATTAAGAAATACAAGTGTAGTTGACGTCGCGCACGGTCTTGGGGAACTTTTCAAAAACGCTACCTCTGCGATTCATAACTGAATTTTGCAAGAACCGTTTTCCTTCTCAAAACTTTGTTATATGTCAAAATAACCGTGAAACCATGATCTTTTTTAATAACATACTCTTTTCAGGTTGTTAGTTTATTCAAAATTGCTAGAAAGTCTTTTTGTTCGTAAATTCGTCGAAAAAACGCGCGTAACATAACATAAATTTTCAACGGCGACGAATATTTATAAACAACTTTGCGATTAAGTAACGTCAAACACATTGAAAATTATATTATTTGTCAGTGGAAATGATGTAGAATATTTTGCCGAACGGAAATCAAATTTCATTGTCGATTACGCAAATTAGCCCAGTTTGTTCACAAAAAATCGCAGCGTAACAATTAGAATTACGTCACAGAAAAAATGAGAACTTTGTTTGATATTTTGTGAACTAATGACTGAAACGCAACAAAACTTGATATAAGAAATATTATTTTTCTCTATTTCTATAATATATACAAGAATATTAGTTAGCATAATAAACGAAGCATTAATGATATAAAATGCGTGTGGACAGAAATTGTTTCAGGTCGTTGAAAACTCTACTTTTTCCCCTTTAGGGTATAAAAAATACCGGTTCCCTTATTCATACAACGATTTAATTTCAATATGGAAATATTATTTTTTTCTAGTTTGTTATGTCAAAATTTCAACGCAAAATGATGAAACGTAAAAAAGATATTCAAATTTGTTCGTGTGGACAGAATTTTTATAAACGTTAACTTTTTTTAATTGGCGTAGTCTTAAAAGTATCTATTTGGCGCATTTTAAGACGAAAATAAAACGAATCAGAGTGGAGTTAAAGCTTTAGAAGTGCAAAAGACAGAAATAGTTGGATATTTTCTTAAACATGGTCTTGTCTTTTTCAATCACATTAGTTTGTACAGAGAGTAAGCATTAAAAGCACAGCACAACCGTCTACGTAAAAACTTCAACGTTACGCAATTATTAGAATAATGACGTTCGCTAGTTTGACGTTACATTTAGTTCCCCAATACCGTGCGCGACGTCACTTATAATGCATAACTTGGCGTTTCTAACTAAGTTAGGACTCACACATTATTATAAGCACCGAAGTTATGATCATTGTCTTTAAACATTATTTAGATCTAGCTCCTTAAATGGTTGTTTTAAAGAATTTTGTAGTCAAAATAAATAAACAAACAAACGAGGAAATAATGATATGCATTTTGAGGGCGCGCGTCTTTGCCAAAATGAAACACACCAAGAAAATTAATTCGAGTCTTCCTTGATGAAAATTCGCTCTTTGATATTTGAATGTCGCTATTTATAGTAGGCCTAACTAGCCAGGAGGGTAGCCTACCTGGGGCCAAAATTGAAGTACTCCCTTTGAAAAAAGAAGCAGGGGGTCTGGGGACGCAGACCCACAGCGGGATGAAGGGACAGAGTCCCTCTATGGGGTTCAGGGGGCCGAAGGCACCCCCCCCCCCCCGACGAAAATTGGAATATAAGAGAATCATAGACCACATCAGGGAGCATTTTCCACGTTTTATCAACATTCATGTGAGCATAGGTTTTTAGGCCACAGAAAAAAATCATTTTTCAAATTCGAGGTACTCCCGGGAGTATGCCTGGGTACGCGCCTGCTAGCGACATCCAAAAATCAAAGAGCGAATTTTTATCAGAGAAGACTCGGATTACAAGAAAATAGGCCTATAAATAAGAGGAAACGAGCTGAAGTTCGGGTTCTGATGGTATTAGAGACAAACTGTGAGTCTGATCAAGATCATTGTTGATATGTTTTTCTCGTCGATCGATTATAACCAGCAGAAGGGTGTGGCCGCAGGTATAACGGGAAACTCTGTCACATAGATCTAGATTATCTCCCTTTGACCATTCAATTGATCAATAAAATTGAAGTTTGGTACAGGTAAAAAAAAAAAAAAAAAAAAAAAAAAAAAAAAAAAAAAAGGAAAAACTGAGAACGAGTGAAAATCAAATCCACATATAAATAAATGATAAAAACACATACATGTAACAGTAAATTATATTCATGATCATCATCTCTTTGGCGAATCCAGGATTTCTGTGAAGGAGGTTTGTTTTTACTAAAAGGGGGGGGGGGGGGTCGTGTTACAGGGATTACACAATTTTGACTGAATTTCTTCATGTAAATGAAATATTAATAAGGCTACAGAGGGGTACGTTTGAATTCCCCGAACCCCTTCTGGATCCGCCACTGCAATCATCTATACAAAGTTGACATTGACAAATTTAATGCGCGATAAGGGATTTGTATTCTAGTCTAATTGTGAAATGTCTTCTAGTCTAGTAAGTTTCCAAGTTTTACCCGCCAAATCGTGCAAAATAAAAGTGACATGACCTCGTGAACAGGATCATCTCTACATATGTCTCTCGGATCAAATTGGGAGAGAATACAGCACAATACCAGGATGAGGACAAACATCGTGTAGGTAAGTTGCAAGTTGCAATAATGTAACCGAAACCCTTTTGAATTTTGATCTGGGTTTTCATACCCATCATCACAAACAAATAGGGGCCTACCCATCATCAAGTTTGTGGCTACGATATCGCAGCTAGTAAGTATCCTACAACATGCAGTAAGGGAATAGTTCTAGACTAGATCTAGTAGTTCTGGGCTCTATTTTGATGATTCCAGATCTAAATGCAGGTGTGTAGCCAGGAATTTTGTAATGTTCAAGCACAAGGTGTAGGGCCTATTGTCTTGTCCATTGATGCATTTTGACGCTCAAAAACAGGAAAGCTCTGTAAAAAATTGTGGAAAATGAAAACAAAAATGCTTTTGACAAGCAATTTCTTCATTTTCCAACATGTTTTCTACACAAAACAACCAGAAACGTAATAGAGTAGTGGAGGATAATCCCGACACTTTAACCCATTACTGCACAGTGACGCTTTTAGACTACTCCAAAAGAAAAGGATTGGGAAAACATTGTGGAATATGAAGAAATTTCTTTTGACAAGCAATTTCTTCATTTTTCACAATGTTTTCTAACCCAAAATGGAGTGATTTTTACAATTTCATCAACTTGAAATTTCGTCTGCAACACCTTTCAAATTGGAACTGTCCAAGATTTTGCCGTCTGGTAATGGTTAAGGGAAACTTAATAGATCTATATTTCTTTGTCTGCTTATATGAGCCCATATTTCATGTCTGGCTAACACAAGCTTACCTTTATGCTACAAATTGGTATATTCTACTGCCTTTTCCGGCCATAAACAATGATGGTACAACCGAATCTCTACCACATATGAAGCATCTTAAATCTGAAACTTTTAGGTCAAACCCGACACCAAACATTATTGAAGCTAAATGAGCTATAGTAGAGGAGGGTAATCCTGACATGCGACCAATGCCCACACTTTTTGAAAAAAGGTCATTTGTATTGCATTATCTTTTGACAAAGTCAACAACTTTCTGTTTTAAACATTACCGGTATGTCACAGTGACTGGGAAAGGCCTGCGCCATGCGCCATAGTCACATTGAAATTCCAAATGTCACATTGTTTTAGCTAATGAGTGGGCCCTTGTCCCATTGAATTTTGCTGTATATGAGAATGGAGCAATTTTACCCTATAATTGTCACATTAATTTTCATAATGTCACATTGATTTTGTAAGTCGAAGCGACATTGTCCCATTGAAGAAATGTCTTTCCCAATCACTGATGTCATACATTTTCCCGAAGTTATGTAATATCATTGACATGACATTGTAAAGACTTGCTTTCATCAAAAATCGAGGTTAAAGATAGACCTTCCTGTTTGCGGGATTTTCAAAAATGCAGTCTTATAGAACTCTGTAAAAGGGATGTCTTAGAAAAGTAAAAGTAAATTCATGTACAGGTCATCTTCCTCGATTGAATTTTGTGTAAGATGAACATTTAGACAATTCTCTTATTATCCTAGACATCTAAACACAGTATCAGAGTAGATCTATTATCTATTCATAAATCATGGTGTCAGGGTTTACCAACTATTTTGGCAAGAGTTTGATTCCGACACTATAAGTGTAAATTACGATAACAATTAGATCTAGAGTAGAAATAGTTTTAAACATCATCTTTGAAAACGGTAATTCAAATTATGTTTGTAATTGACAAAAATTGTTTTCATAGCGCAGTAAATAGAAAATTTAACCTAGCAAAGTGAAAGACTGCACGAAACGTTCCACAGAAATTTAAACCGGTTGATTTTGGGAAAAAACACAGAATTTGGACCCCGCTGAAATAAAGTGCTATACAGTATTTTTTACCTCCGACATTCTAGCATGGATGCCTTTAAACAAGAATCTTTACATTTGTTTAGATATATCAGAACAACTGTACATTGATCCTTGTTTAATTTTTAACAAATTATATCTGTAGTTTCTATAAGCTCTATTTTCCCATGTCACTACACACACATGTAATATGTAGACTAGAATACCTATAATAACATAGACTAGTTATGTATGCAGGCCGGGTTCATCTAAAGGTCAACATTTTACATGCGGCCAGGTTGTTTTGCTCAAGGAGGTTACAGCCTGCATACCTCATTACTGACCAACCATTACACAAAAACATTCTGTTTAGTCTAGCTCGCTCTACTTGAATGCTTTCATTTGCCTGGAGACTTGTGCCATATTCTGAAAATATCAAAACAATGACATTAAAATGAAATTGCAAGTCTGTTCTAAAATTCTAATTTATCTGTATTTTAGATCAGAGAAAGTAAAAAATATGATTCTAAAGGTTTGTCAAGGCTGCATACCTTGATTTTTTTTGAGACATACATATAATTGTGACCTGTCATGTTAAAAGGGACCTTATCAGAACTACAAAAATATAAATTTTGACAAACTTGTCAGACTCAGCACAGGTCAACCAGATCCTGTATGCGAAAAATGAACATAGTAAGATAAGGAAAACAGTCAAGATTAAGAAAATTACATATAAGTGAAAAGTGTCAACCCTAGTCTGGCTGCGCGGACTGCGCAGACTGATAGGGTCGATATTTTTCACACTTCCTTTAAGGTCCTTTTAGCATAATGGGTCACATATATAAATACAGCGCCTGAAGTTAGGCTAATTTGCATGCTGTAGGATATGCTCAGACTGCACATAGATCTACTATGATACAGGATTTACTTGAACATGTCAAGTGCAGTATGTACTGCCTCGAACAACTATTTTGCAAATTCATATATTTTAAAGAATTTAATCACTGATGCCAATTTTATCGCATATTTGTAAACATTGCCATAATGCTAATTTGTATTGTATTTTTGCTAGAAACACTGTGTATGTTTATAGCCGAAAAAAAGGTAGTAGTATAGGTCTCCAACGCTTTTGTGATGTTTATAAACAAACCTTTAACCTATGAAAACATGTTATTGTAGAGACGCACGTGCAAATCGTCTCGTCAATATTACATCAAAATATTGATTATCATCGATATGGTTTCGTTTTGATCTGTTTAACCTATAATTAGTAAATTGATATATTTTTATTGTTTGGCGGGAATCTGAAAATCGTTGGAGCACTATAGTAGTAGTAGATCTAGTAGTATTTAGTAACACATAGATTGACATTCTAGTTTTTATATGTGAGAAAATCATTGAGTTTTCAGTTGTATGTAATAATGGAACAATTTCATGATCACATCATTTAACTCATTACCAAACGGCAAAATTTTTGACTAGTCCAAATTCAAAGATGATGCAGACGACAATTTCAAGTGAATGAAATTTTACATTTTTTGGTCTTTATACATAGAACACATTGTGGGAAATGAAGAAATTGCTTGTCACAAGCAATTTCTTCATTTTCCATGATGTTTTCCAAAACCATTATCTTGTGGGGAGTCAAAAAGAGTCATTGTATGGTAATGGGTTAAGACGTAGTTTTGTCTTACTCAATGCGATTGTTATTCTAAGTCTTTTGTTGGACATTGGTATACCTCACGATAAATGACCTGGCAGAGCAGCCCATGCTAATCGAATGGAAAGCTCTGCCAGGTCAATTCTCGTCCGCTATACAACAAAAATATGTCCTAAAATCTTTGATGAATCAAGCCCCTGATCTGAAGTAAATTGTATGAATATAAAGTGATGTTTAAGAAGCAGGTCGTTTATCTCCCAAATGGTACATAATGACATTATAATGGAGCTAATCCTTTCCCAAACAGCAAAAATTTAGACTTTTCCAATTTAAAAGCTGCTAAAGGGGACATAATTGGTATAAATTCACATGGAATTTGTATGTATTATGGCTCAGAAAATATTGAGGCAAACGGAGAAAATGCTGATCATCAGCATTTTCTTCTTTTGCCTCAATATTTTCCCAAGCTTATTCTATCAGGGACGTCAAAACCAGGCCACAGTTTCTCGAAAAAACTCAGGTTTTTTCTCATGAGAACATGCTCAACTTCAAAGGGATACTCTCCAACATTGAAGGGTATTCGATTGAAGTTCATGAGGATTTCATGCGATTTGAGCACGGTGCTCAGATTTGATCATTAGAACGTACTTAAGTTTTTTCGAGAAACCAGGGCCAGGTCTTGTTTAGGAAAGGGTTAATCCTTTATCACGCCAGCTTGTAGCATTATAATCATAACGGCCACCATGGGATTCTGTGGTCTCTTTATTCAACAGAAATATATTACCTCTTGAAAATATTGTAAGTAAAACAAAATTGCTGAGGAATTTGTCATCTTTCTTACACAATGTTTCATATTTGGGGATTGAGTTCTATCTCGTTTGCCATGTAAGCCCTATATAAAATCGCAAAATAAGACTCAGTATGAGTTTGAACCAGCCCTTGTACATAGGGTTTTGTCACATAATGGATAAAGTGGGCAGTCATGTTTATTCCTTTAGAATTGCCCAGTCCTAGTGCACGGTGTATAATCACGTGACTCAGAATTTCCAATAATCTTCAGTATCTTTTTTCATACTTGACCAATTTGAATTCGGAAATTTGAAATCAACTGATAAAAAAGTTATTGAAGATAAACCATAATTTTGGTTTATCTTCAATAACTTTTTTATCAGTTGGTTTTTCAAAAAATCAACCACGTCCATCTAGTGTGTAACGTCTGGCGACATTCTCTGCTTCAAACCGAATTGAAATCGGTCCAGTATTTACAAAATTATTGAAGATTTTCTTAAAATATTATATCACATGATTATCCTTCGTGTAGTGTATCTGTAGTTGTATCAGTAGAATGTCAAGGTCAAATTTAAGTTCAAACTTGAACAGTATTGTAGGGACAAAGATATGCTTGCTGGCTTCCTTTCTTCTCAATGTTCTGCTCCTGAATAAAAGAATGTGTCAATATGATATACATCTCATTAATCAGGCCTATAGAAGCAATTTTACATTTGTGTGTGGGGGAGGAGGGGGGGGGGGGGGAGGGGGGGGGCTCAATTAAGCCCCTGTCCGGGGCAGTGTCTGAATATTGGAGGGCCTAAATTTGGTTTTCCCTAAATTTTAAGTGTAAAATAAAGAAAACTCGGCATATCTAAGGTCAACTTTAGGCCTTAAGTATTTTCTCCTTTTCTCTCTCTATTTTCAATGCTATAATACTAAAACTAAATGAGCCAGGATCTGGAAAAATGTCCCTTATAGCATTTTTAAAAATTGAGTTTCAAGATCAGCATGTCGTCAAATACAGTCCAATATGCATCCATGCTGCTCTCTTTAAGTTACTACAGGTCACAAAGAAGCTATTAGAGGACAGCATGGATCCTGATCAGACTGTGCGTATGCACAGGCTGATCTGGATCTGTGTTGGACTCAAAAGCCTTAAGGGACGTTTTTCCAGATCCTGGCTCAAATGTATTTAGGAACACTGACTTTATCATCAGCACTTTTCCATTTTGAACGGTCCAAATTTTTGTTGTTGAGTAAAGGCTAGATTCGGGCATGTTCTGCTGGGATAATGAGTGAATTACAATGTTTAATCAGCGGAATGTGAAATGAGCTTAGAGAATAAATCCTTTCCCAAACACCAAATTTTACAGTGGTCTAATTTCTAAGCTGCTGCAGGTACCAAAATTGATGATGAATGGGAAAGCATTTCTAGAAAATAGTGATGCAAAAGGAAAAATTGCTATTTATCAGCATTTTCTTCTTTTGGGTCAATGTTTTCCCAAGCTTTTTTTCATTTGGCATGTCAAAAGCAGAATTTCATTTGGAAAGGGTTAAGCAGTTACTTCCATTGACACAAGATTGAAGTTCTTATATCCCTATTATCTTTACAAATATCAAGAATTGCTGTCCTGGACAAAAATTCGGGTCAAAAAGTGAAAGAAGTTGAATTTGAATCATGATAACTAAATTTATTCATTTAGTCAAAAGACAATCACGTCATTGACTGTGAATAGTTTCAAAACTTTTGTTCAACTTTGTAAAATCTCATCTGGGAATTAATCTAGAGATCATTTGAAACTCACTTTCTGACACACGGGTGGTAAACAGAGAAACTAGCTCCAAAAAGAGGGAGTTGCATAGAGCGAAAATTTGTAGGTCACGAACACATTTTCTAAAATTATTTCTTTTAAAGCGAGTTTTTGAGAAATCCGGCGATGCTGTAATATGAAGAAATGGTCGAAGTTTGTTGTGCACGAGAGTATGCGGTACTAGTAGCAGGGTTTTAATACAATCATTGAAAACATTTCAAAATCGAAAGTAAAGAAGTTTTTATTTTCGATCTTGAAATGTTTTTCAACGATTGTATTCAAACTCTGCTTACTAACACCGTATATTCTCGTGCACAACAAACTTCGACCATTTCTTCATATTACAGCATCGCCGGATTTGTCAAAAACTCGTTGTAAAAGAAATAATTGTAGAAAAAATGTGTTCGTGACCTACCTTTGCTTACAGATTTTCGCTCTATGCAACTAGCCAACTACCTCGGTAGAGGCCGGATGTCACGAGGAAATGAAATACCGTTGACTCTTTTTGGAGCTAGTTTCTCTGTTTACCACCCGTGTCCTAGAAAATACTGAGAGAAAGGGAGCAATTGCTGTGCAGATCATTAGCACAATTTGACGGAAAATTGATCCTATTGTGGCTTTTCAACAAAAAAAATGTATCTACAGCTTTTAACAAGTTGTAGATATAAGGATTTTGTTAACCCTTTCCCAAACGACAAAATTTTAGAGTGATCCACTTCAAAAACTGCCACAAATGACAAAATGGATGGTATTAAAGGTAGAATTTGTGAAAATGTGGCACAGAAAATATTGAGACAAAAGGAGAAGCTGCTGGTCATCAGCAGTTTCTTCTTTTGTTTCAATGTTTTCCCAAGCCTGTTCTATTAAGGACGTCAAAACCAGGTCTTGTTTGGGAAAGGGTTAAAAAGCAGCGGTATGACATATTCTATATCCTCCATCTATGACTCCAAGGCTGACTTCGAATCAGACAATAGCTTGAGCCATTGGGAACCATAATTGAACCAGCGCTGTTCTGTCTATTGAATTCCTCCCTGTTATGAGTCAGCCAATCAAAATCTTTGTTTAGCTGGACACTGATTGGTTCGCTGTTATCCGAGGAGTTCTGAAGGACGTAATGGCTCGGATGGCCGGACCACACTTTTCCTGGTGGTCGGACTATACCTCACACTATTGATGTTTGATTGAAGTTATAATAGCTACAATAGCTCCATTCGGAACACCTCTATTAACCCATTACCAACCAGTGACGCCTTTTGACTCCCCACGAGATAAAGGCTTTAGAAAACATTGTGGAAAATGAAGAAATTGCTTGTGACAAGCAATTTTTTCATTTCCCACAATGTTTTCTATACAAAATGACCAAAATTGTAAAATTTCATTCACTTGAATTTGTCGTCTGCAACATCTTTCAATTCGGACCACCCTAAAATTTTGTCGTTTGGTAATGGGTTAAGCATTGTCCAAGGCGTTCCAAACGCAATAGCTCAAGCTATAGTCCCAATCGAAGTCGGACCAAGTCACTCATGATTTGTACCCTCCAAGGCGATATTGAGGCCATAGATTTAAACCATAGAATTAGATTGTCAATCCTTCTTTAGTAAATGATGACCAATGTATTTAAAGAGTACATTTTTGGTGTTTTCAACAATTTTGGAGTATTGTTGTGAAGGATTGTGATACAATGTGTCAGATGGGGCAGCATTTTCTCAAGGGAACCTGACCACTGACACATCAACAATCATTACCATGGTTACAGTTCAAGTTGACCTCTGTGACCTGACAGCTATCCTCAAATACCCTGTCTTGGACACTCACTCATGATCTGTCATGCAGATAAGTTCTGAGAAAGTTTTGTTAAGGAAAAAGAAGAAAATAGCAGATTTTGATTATTTCTCCTGTGTCCTCTCTTTCATTTCTACCTGTTCGAGTGAAAATGCCAAGTCTTAAATCACATCAATTTAATGGCGTTTGCAAATTCTTTGAGTTTGGATGAGTCCATGATATGGCTGCGTTATAAAAGTGTTAATGACCTTAATCGACCTGCCTGGTGACCTCCCTTGGTAACATGACCTCAATATGGGGCAGGATGGCCCCGTTTTACACCACAAGGGGCCAGTGCTACATTACTGTAAATGCATGTATTTCTATTTGCATTTAGACCAGTATCTGCACCTACCCATCAAATAACAGTTTTGAATTATAAACATTACCAGCATGACCTCGGGTTGACCTCTGGTTTTCCTGTTTCCACCTTTGCCCAAACTTTCCCAATTTTAGGGTGGTCCGATTTTAAATATGATGCAGACGACATAATGGATTTTGAAATTGATGTGATTTGTGTTCAATATAGGCTAGCAAATATAAAGGCAAAAGTAAAATATGCTGATTACCAGTGTTTTCTTCTTTGGTTTCAATTTTTCACAAACCTTTTCTAGAAGGGATGTCTGATGCAGGTCTTGTTTTGGGAAAGGATTAATGTTTTTGATGCATTAGGTGAAAAGGTCAGGCCAAACCTCAAAAACACCTTGAAAGGTAATTTCTCCCCTTATAAAATGAATTGCAATTATCCATTTCAATAGGAAATTGCCATCCCATAGAATGCAGACTAAATTAACTTTGAAATTCATTTCACATCTCATCTTGGTAATATCATTGTCAGCCATCTAGCCTTTACCCATGTCTGTGTCATCAGCTTACCTGTTGAATCACACAGGGACCACAATACATCATAATCATGGGCGGATCTAGAGGGGGGGGGGGGTACGGACCCCGCTGGCATTGGCCGAAAATTAATTTGTGACTATATAAATTAAGTGTAATGTTACACATTTATTGCATTTTAAGCCATAATTTGAGCTTGGATCCCCCCCCCACCCCCCCCCTGGAAAAAAAATCTTAGGCTTGGACCGCCACCCCCCCCACCCCCCTGGAAAAAAATCCTGGATCCGCCCTTGAAAATGAAGGTCTCATTAAGATAAAGCTCATTTAAAAGTGTGAAAAGTACTGACCATGGTCAGTGAGTACAAAACATGCTTAATGTCATTATGCCAAAATGTATTTTATTTTACTGCTTTCTTGATTATGCCCCCCTCACACATAGCTCGCGACATTACTGCGACCTGAAAACTAGTAAAATAGCATTTTTCTTTCGAAAATCGTTTGATTTTCTTTGTGATTTCCAAATTTCTCTGGCCGACGGTCGGAGGCTCCACAGTCTTGTGTTCTATACGTTTTTTCTATGTCCTCAATACGACCCTTCTATGTCCATGACGTTTTCATTGCGACTATATTGCGTCCCTACGGTGATCCCACGGCTATCATCGGCGATCCAGCTGCGACTGTGGTACGTCCTCTGCATTCTTACGGCGACTTTACGGCGACTTTTGTGTTTGTCCAGCGAGTGTACAACGTCTTTTGCATTCTAGTTACGTCCTTACTACGATGCTGCTGCGACTATGGCGACTCCACTGAGATCCCACGACAACCTAACCAGGATGCAGTAAGAACGCAGGGGTTCTGCGACTGTTTTGTGCATGTTCAAAATAGTCGCCGACGGTCTGGGACCTTGTGCGTCTTTGGGGACCTTACTACGACCTCGCTGCGTCCCTGCTGCGTCCATGGCGACTGTGCTGCGTCCTGTGCCATAGCAAGATCGCAGTAAGGACGCAGTAAGGTCGCAAGGTGAGGGGGGTATTATCAACCTGAAATGAACAATTTCTATCGATACTGTGCAATCTTTATTAAAAAATAATTATATGTTATTATGGCAAAACAAAATTTGTCAATCTGATGTCTGCTTTTCTTAAAAAAAAACATGGTCAGTCAGTACAAAACATGCTTAATGTCATTATGCCAAAATATATTTTATTTTATTGTTTTCTTGATGATTATCAACCTGAAATGAACAATTTCTATCGATACTTAATTAAAAAATAATTATACATTATTATGGCAAAACAAAATTTGTCAATCTGATCTCTGCTTTCCTTAAAAAACAACAACAAAAAAAAGACAAGCTGTAGTTAAAAAATTTAATTAAGTTGTCCAGTTTTAATTGTGGTGGACTATAATTATGTGCACTATATTTGGGATTGTTTGCCATCATTGATTCTTCGAGAGACATGGAACTAGGCTACCTCCCTTCCTCTAAACCTGGCCGCAGCTTTAGGGCATCTGCGTCTCACTCTAGATGTTCTGGGTTCGATACCTGGCCACAGCAAATATCATTTCTGACAAAATGTCACCCATCAATGGTTTTATAGTTTTAACCTATGTGGGCGAGAAGCTGGAGGCACAGTTAGGGTGTTGTGGTAGTACTTGTATGAGAAACAACAGGAATCCACAGTGAGGAGCTCAAGCGGTCGCAATATGACAATAGCAGTTGAAAACAGCGTAAAACCCCAATAAAACCAAAATTCCTCTAAACCCCTTTTTCGTATGCCCCATCGCATGCACCAAACCCAATCTAAATTAGAGCACCTGTCAGGATAATCCAGTAGATTTCTAACCTAATTAACTCTTTGATTTCATTGGTCAGTTCCTAATTTCTTGTTTATTGTTGCCAAATGTTTCTTATCAAAATCATGGTGTATTCTGATGAGAGAAATTTCTGTTTGCTTCAAATTGCTCTAGATTGACCTTACCACAGTGGAGAATCAAGTAACCCTACAAGTTCAGACAATCTTCATTAATCCTGAAAAAAGTTACATAAACAGTATCAATGTTCAAGTGAATTTGCATTACAAGCATCATCTTCTCATCTCTCTGTCTATTCTTGAAATTCTATCTCATTTAAGGACATCAAAGATTGCAAGCCTATGTTCGGGGGGAAAATTTAAGTCTAAAGGAATAATTACATACATAGACTTAAATAATGAGAGTTATTAGATCTGTAAATGGTGTATGATTCTTATATCCAGATATGTCTTAGAACAGACTAATAATGTAGATTATAATCTGATGTTCATCATATTGCTGCTTTTCAACAAAAACCTTGTAAATGCAGCTTAAAACATGCTACAGTTACGAGGTTTTCGTTGAAAAGTGACAATAATTATATCCAAGTATGGAGGCTGCTCTGTATGAACTGCAAGACATAATTATGATTTACCCTTTACTAAACGGCACAATTTTAGACTTTTAATCTTAAAGCTGCTGCAGAGAACAAAAGGGATGTATAGAAAAAAGTTTTGTACAATTGAACATAAAAAAATGAGCCAAAAAGAGAAAATGCTGGTAATCAGCATTTTCTTCTTATGTCCTAATGTTTTCCTATGCATTTTGTATCAGGAATGTCAAAATCATGCCTGGTTTGAGAAAGAAATAATGAGAATTGATAGAAGACATGACTGTAAGTACCAGACGGGATGACAATAATTATGATTGAACTGAGGTGCATTCTATAAAGTGAGATTTCTTGAGATATCTTGAGATTTCTAAAGATATTTTAGGATAAAGCGTTCTTTAGCGCAAGATTTTTAAGACGCTGAATGGGAGGCGCCATTACCCTAAACTTCGGGCGGAACACCTCGGTCAACTCTGTACAAACAATATAGATCTAAAAGAGATTTGACCGAGTTGTTCCGAACACTCAATAATTCATAAACCGCGATGTTCTGAATGCCCCATACTTTATACAAATGATGGAGCATTCGGAACAGCTCGGTCAAAGTCTCGGTCTTAAAACGCTTTGTCCAAAACACCTTAAGAAATCTTAAAAAATCTGGCTCTAAAGCTAGAATGCGCCTCTGATATCGGAAAAATGGTCTAAGAGCACTTCAGACAAACATTGATTCAGATCAGTCTACATGTGACTAGAAATTACTTAATTTCCTACAATGTTTCCTATCCACAAAGACATACAATAGCAAAATTTCGTTCTTTGAAATTTTTCACCTTTAACATCTTTTTGAATATGTGACCAGTCTAAAATTTTGCTATCTGGACCAATCTGAAATTGTGCCGTCCGGTAACCATTGGTTACGAAATGGCAATGATTTTTGTGCTAAAACCAGACTGGGTTTACCTTTACATTTTGATAAACCATTGGTTTTGTTATAAAATATTGTAACTGCACCTTCAATTAAGCTGTAGTTGCGGTGTTTAGAATACCAACAAAATACTATTGTTTGTCCGAAATTATGTCAATGTTTTCTTGATAAAATTGAACCCTATTGTAAATCTATAAGAACTAGAAGAATGTATGGCGTAGAAAAATATGTTACTTATGTTTTTAGTTCATGCAATTAGAATTAGCAACTTCAACTTTTGATGAAAAACATTTCTGTTAGGGACCAGAGGGAAAATTCCCACATTGCTATGGTAATTATATTAATATTCTTTTATTGATGTTTCTTGGCAACAACATTGTCAAGAAAACTAGAAAATAATGCCAGTCAAAAATAACCCGACTTTCCGGTCTTCTTTGATAAAACATCTTCATTTGTGGCCTACAGCTTCTTGAAATTACTCTTTGAAACTTATGTTATTACCTTGTGTCCATTGTGTGTCAACCATAAGAAGATTTCAAACATTTCTTTAAATGTCTAGTCTTCCTATACAAAATTTATAGCCAATTTTGATTAAACTTGTCAGGAATGTTCCTTGTGCATATAATCAGTCTTTTAAAAATCATCTCTCCCACTTTCTTTAAATGTCTTCTTTTCCTTAAAATCACAAAAGTTTATGTTCCACGGCATGGGTGACTCTTCTCAAAATGTTTAAAAGGGGCCTTATAGGAGGTTTGAAAAATATTGACCCTAGTCAGTCTGCGCAGTCCGCGCAGCCAGACTACGGCCGATACTTTTCACTTGTATATGATTTTCTAAATCTAGCATGTTTTCCCCATATTACTAAATGTTCATTTTTCGCATACAATAATTTTTATCTGGTTGACCTGTTCTGAGTCTGACGAGTTTGTCAAAATTAGAATTTTGAGAGTTGGGATAATTTAATAAATTAAGGTCCGTTTTAGGGCAACGAGTCACATATGTATGCACAGGTTAGTCTGGTATTATTGAGGTCTCAAATACCATAAACAGCCTTTTCTCAGATTCCACATCTTATGTTCTTCCTAGAGTTCTGATGCTAGCCCATCAATGTGTAAATCAATGGATGTGGGAATTCCATTCAAGACAATTTTCTGGACAAGATTGTTAATTGTAATTTGATTCTTTCTGTGGTCACACAAGACAAATCCCACATGTAGATCTAAGGCTTCTGAATACTGGATTTGAATAATTGTTTCTGCCTTCTTTAACCCTTTCCCAAACGGCAAAATTTTAGGGTTATCCACTTCAAAAACTTCACAAATGACAAAATGGAAGTTATTAAAGATAAAATTTGTGTAAAAAATGACAGAAAATATTGAGACAAAAGAAGAAACTGCTGGTTGTCAGCAGTTTCTTCTTTTGTTTCAATGTTTTCCCAAGCCATTTATATTAGGGGCGACAAAAGCAATTCTTGTTTGGAAAAGAGTTAATGAAGTTTCATGTAACTGTATGTAGAATCATCAACTATACACCCATTCTCGTTTTTTCGGCCGAAAACCACCAGCAAAATTCCAAAATTCCGACTTTACAGAATTACATTATTTTTATCACAATATGATAGTATAACATCTATACGGTAGAAAATAAATAATGGCCACTCTTTTAAAGGTGTCTGTCTTTACCTGCATCAATGATTTGAAGAACCCCTAAAACTACCATTTAATTTTACGTGACATGGCTGTATTATATCAAATTTGCTAAAAAACCATTCAAGTAAGTTACAAAGGACGTAATGTTTTGGTAATTCAACAGGCAATATATAGCTGTATATTAGAAATTCAAGTGACTTGCATAAACTCGAGACATGTAAGAACAAGAAGCACCGCGAGTATGGAATTTATTTGAACTAATGCTCAAAAACAGTCAATATTTAAAACACTTGCTTCCAATTCCTCTCGTGACTTATGATGGCAACAAATTAGTTTATAAGACTAATTATTTCATTAAGCAATATATGTTCTATCAAACTCAAAACAAATTAGCATGTATTTGGTAAAAATGAAAAAAATATGTCGACCTAACGAAATTTGGTCCTTTGTCACGTAATATTCAGTGAAAGCAACTGCTTTAGAAACAAGTCCTGTTTTTTTAATTGAGTAGTATTATTTGAAAGTGCAATTAGTTAAAAATAAAAAGACAAATATTTGTTTGATTTGAAATACATACTATGACCATGAATTGAAAATTACCCCTACATTGTGGGTTATTGATATTTACATAGAAGTTAAGAAAGAAATCAAATCCAATCTTCTCCTAAAGCATAAAGCCATTTGGATTTCAGTGTGCGATATCGCCTCTTCCTACAATAATATTTCAAATTATCACTATGCAATGAAAACTTACATAATGGTAAGGGTTCTCGGTTTTTAAATAGAAACAAAGGCATAGATACCAAAATATAAATATAAAGATATTTTGTCTGTTACCTGCGTTACTATCATAATATTCACTGTCTATCACTATTCGAATTCTTACGATATAGATCCTTCAGGAATCTTCTATCTGCATTTGGGTTAATGTATTTGAATTTGGCATGTAGCGTGGACCACAGGCTCTATCAAAGGTCACTGCTAATAGAAATGTGGTTTTGTGACAAGCACATACGTTATTAGAAGGAGTATACTGCCCGTCTCTGGTGCTTCTTGTGTCTCATTTCTTTCTTTACAGCTGTCAAAATTCTTATTTTCTATAGATATGTCAAGGAATTCATGGAAAGAATAGCGAACTTTGTTTCAATGTCTGAAAAGTTGAGAAGCGGGTGTGTAATTTAACTTGACGAAACAGTGAATATTACGTGACGATCCTGATTGCAGGTAAAGGCCTGTTTAAAGGGATAAACATTCAGAACACGCAAGTGTATGAGAGAAATACTATTTTTGAGTCTTAGTGCAAGCTTTAAATATCACACATGTCAGGAGATTATGATATTGGACCAACAATGTACACAGGGTTAGACACTAACTTTCCCAACCAAGGAGTCCGCTGGACTCCCATCAAGAGAACTTGGGGAGTCCAGTGGAAAACAAAGGAGTCCGAAAAAGAAGCAAATATTTCATGTTGCATGTATGTTAACTAGTCAATGTCATTCTCATGTCTGCATAGAATACAAACATAAATTCAGGATACTAGATCCTGTTATCTAGAGCTACCAGCTTACTTATCATTTTACTTATAATTCTTCGGCAGAATTTTTAAGGAGTCAGCCGGACTCCCTAAGTTGAAAATCTGGGAGTCCCACCAATTTTTAGGGAGTCTCAGACTCGCGGACTCCCCTTAGTGTCGAACCCTGTGTACACGGCTGTAAATCCAGCAAAACCTTCCTTCGTATTCGGATTACTGTCGTTGAATTTCAAAATGAATGGAAAAAAACCTTAAACTTGACGCCATAGTACAAGTATAGGTCATGAATAATAATTAGGTTGTTGTCAAACGAAGTTATGGTCACTTGTTTTTCAATGTCACGTTGTATTCAGTCACGTAAAATTAAAACTTACTTTTAAATCAGGATGACTTAACGTGGTTTCAAAATATATTGTCGTACTGTGTGTAAATAGTGTGTATATACTAAAGGCTTTGATATATTTAAAAAGATTTAGACATGGTATTTACCATAAATGAAAGATCGCTGTCACGTACATATTCAAGCAAAAAAGTCCGACACTTGGTGGAGCTATTTCAAATGGCGACCATGAAGTAAATACTTCCATTATTTGGATACACATGTTCTGGGGCAATACCAATATGGATAATTGATTTAAAAAAGCGGTAAGTGGTATGATTTTGCTTCTGTTGTTAATGTAGTGCGCATACAAAAAACATAGTCACGTAGAATTCGTCTGAGTTGTGACAGAGCAAGAAAAGACATTTTTTTCAAAGCAGCAAATTTATTTTATGATTCCAGGTAATTTTATCATATTCTTATACACCACGTGTTGAATGAAACATATTCTGCTTATATTGCTTGCTGGACAGAGATTTACTAACCCTTTGAAATTCGGAAAATTGGGTTGTGACACTGATTTTTACGGGGGGTCGTGTTATATAATCGCTGGTTAAGATCAAACGGAAGTTTAGATCGCCGTTGTTTGACATGAATTTATCAGATATATGGTTAAACAAAATTATGGCATGCAGAACAAGTATATTTTACACTAACAATGTCCCTTTCCAATGGTTAGAATGCTTGTGACACGTTTTCGGCCCAAAAAATGAGAATGGGTGTATAGAAAATGTCAGGATATAAAACATTTTAGCATGGCTATGTCACTTGAATTTTTTATATAAATATTTTTTGTGTTATCTGTTTTGTCTGGCTGACTTTGTTTCTGTACATTCTGACATTTAAGGGGGAATGCTCCAGTTTTTCGGAACACTCGGACTTTACTGTAGTAATTTAAATGTTTCGTACCAATATGTTTCGCTACCAGATTTTCAATAATATAACACATCATTACAATTTACCATTTTCGACGGTAAAAGTGTATTTATTATGCGAAACTGATTTTCTCAAGGTGGAAATCGAATATTTAAAGCAAGACAGTCGTAAGTGTGTATGCAGTTACCACTGTTTTGCGTCATTTTATTCATGTGTAGCTGATAAAAATTGCCGTAATTCACTAATAAGTGCGCTGACCTATATATTTTCTTTTTGAATTATTACCAGGACATGTTGCTTAATACAATGAGGGAGTTTTATCAAATTCTATTATGTAGAACTTGAAATATTTCCAAAAATATGCAAATTTTGACATAAAACATTCCAGCTTCGTTGATCTAACCGAACACGTGAGCATGCCGTTTTATACATTTACGCATTTATAATAGCACATATTTTGGGTTTTCTGTTCGTAATAAATGTAAGACGTTACTTTAAATCCGTTTTCGGAACTAAACGATGAATATACAGCTTTTTATTAGCATTTTAGTGACCTTGGACAGGTGCAAGAAATTGTGCATTTTTTCGATGTAGGGTTATGTGATACGAATGCCAATGAAATTCAAACAAGATCGCTGACCATCCATTTTTATTTCATATTTCAATTGGTAATGACATGTAATTTCAACATACAAAATATGAATAAATTCTATTATTGGGAAAAAATTTAGGAAACTGGAGCATTCCCCCTTAAGTTTTATGCCCCTGTATATCGAACAGGTGGGTGGGAATATTGTTTTACTTATGTCTGTCTGTCCATCCGTCTGAGACTGTCTGAAAACTCAACATTGGCCATTTCAGAAAATGCTATAACAAGGGCACAGAACATCATAAAGCTAATTTTGTATAGATAACTGTCAAAATTCTGGAATTGTCAATATAAAGCTTGGAGCAGAAACATGTTTTTGTCATACTCCAATGTCTTCATAATTGTCTCACTTCAAGAATTTTCTTGAAGTGAGACATAATGAAGACATTGGAGTATGGCAACATGAATGTTTTGTCTTTGAAATATGTCTCACATAGAGAATATTGTAGAGAAGCCTGTAGAAAGTATGAGAACTGTTAGATGGTCAGTACAAGACAGTTAGAATCAATAGACTGTTTATAGAATCCATATCTAGTCAATAGAATACAAAATGTGGATGTCAATTGACCACAAGTGGATATGACATGATTAATATTATCTACTTGTTCATGCTGCCAGGACTATTATTCTCTATTGACCAGTCCCGCTCAATCTTGTCCTCTATCACTTCATAGGAAAATTGGAGAAAATCTTCATCAAATCTGTTTATCCAGCAGTCAAATCACGGTGTATAATCACGTGATACAATATTTTCAGAAAATCTTCAATAATTTTGTCAATACTGGACCGATTTGAATTCGGTTTGAAGAAGAGAATGTGGACAGACGCCATGCATTAGATGGATGTGGTTGATTTTTGAAAAATCAACTGATAAAAAAGTTATTGAAGATAAACCAGAATTTTGGTTTATCTTCAATAACTTTTTCATCAGTTGATTTTTTAAAAAGTTCAACACATACAGCTTATTCCTGTCATTTTCCCTCCTTCTCTGCTTCAAACCGAATTCAAATTGGTCAAGTATTAAAAAAGATAATGAAGATTATCGGAAATTCTGAGTCATGTGATTATACACTGTGCAAATATCTGTTCTAAAATATCTAATCTATATCTTTACATGTGCTTCTGGTGTTTGCTGCTTTAAATTTGACGAAGACAATAGCTCCTTAACCCATTACCACACATAGTCATCTTTTGATGCTCCAAGGCTTGGGAAAACATTGTGAAAAATGAAGAAATTGCTTGTGACAAGCAATTTCTTTATTTTTCACAATGTTTTCTACCCTGAAAGACAATAAAATTAAGAATTCCATTCACTTTAAGGTGTCTTCTGCAACATCATTGAATTTGGAATAGTCTAAAATTGTGTTGTTTGGTAACGGGTTGATTTCCTAATTCTATACATCTATAGTATATACTACTTTATAGATTTTTTCTTTATCTCCCTTGATAAAAAAAATGAGACCAAAAACTTCCAGTTTCACCTTATTTTTACAACAAAGAATGTCTATTTGATAGAATGATGCCAGTTTAACTCAAGCACTAACAAACAAAGCATCATGCTCTCATTTGTTTCTTGTTCCCTTTTCCATAATAATTCAGATATTTTCTTAACTCATGTGCTAAGTTTTTCACAAATTTGCTTGCTTATTTTCTGTTCTGTTTTTTGACTCCTGGCCCTGGTTTCTCGAAAAAACTTAAGTACATACTCATGAGTACATGCTCAGCTTCAATGGAATACTCTCCAACATTGAAGGGTATTCGATTTAGGTTCACATGGATTTCGTGTGATTTGAGTATGGTGCTCAGATTTGAGTCTAAGAATGTACTTATGTTTTTTCCAGAAACCTGGGCCTGGTCTAGGTATTATTTGTGTGTATACATTTGCAGGTGGAATATCCGGGCTCCCTGCTGATAAGCCCAGATAATGAGAGATTAACTCACAGACCACTTACTGTAGAGTGGGCAGTTAGTCAGGAATGTTATCTACATGTTGAAACACCAGAACTTACAGCACTGAACATCGGTAACCTTACAAAATAACAACTGCTAAGTAGACTTTGTGTGTCTTTCCAAGTCTAGGTAAGGCTTGTATCATGCAAGATACCCGCCCTTCTTGAGTGCAGGCCCTTCTGTCTTGGATATGATAAATATATATTTTTTTTTCAGAGTATAATGTTGTACCACAAATTGCAGAGTTAATCTAATTTAGGTTGTCATTACAGGCATGTGGTTCTGAATTTATTTGGAAAAGCCCTAATACACTTTTAATATTTGGACCAGTCTAAAATTTGCCATTTGGTAATGGGTTAAAAAGTTAAAAAGCTGTCACATTGAAATACCCTTGGGTCATTATCTGAAGTCCATGTTGAATGTTGACCAGTGTGATTATGTAAGGCATTGGGTCATTCAGCGGTCAGTTTAGGCCAGTTGACCCAGAAGGCATTGTAAACTGTAATGGCCTGCACATTCATTATATGTAGAGGTTACCAATGGGTTGCTCAAGTCAACAGGTTTTAAAACTGCATGAAAAAATATTGTGTACAATTTTTCAAGTTTCAATTTTGTTCAGACTGCAAAGTCTTTAGTAGAATTCTACTAATTTGACATTCGTTTGATAATGTTTGAAACTACTAAATGTCAATGGCACTGGTGGTGAACTCGGCCAAAGCGTGGGACATTTTTTCGCGATCATAGTATTCTGTCGGTGTTGTTATAAAATATCGTTACTACGGCTTCGATAAAGCCGAAGTTACGAGATTTTATAACAACATAGACGGCTTGTCAATACATATCGGTAAAACCGGTCTATTTTTAGAACAAATTCATTATTGTTAGAAAAACTATCAAATCAGATCTTTAAACTCACATTTAAATGCAAAATGTCTGTACCTTGTTGTAGCGAAAAACGTCCCTCGCTTTGGCCAAGCTCACCACCAGTGAATGGGACAATTTTAAAATTACATTTTTTGACATTTGGTCAAAATTTCACTTGTTATCAAAACATTGACCCACGAGAGAAGTGCAGAAGAGTAAATTTTTTTCGCTGTCATAAGCAGTATACCTCACGATAAATGACCTGGCAAAGCAGCCCATGCTAATCGAATGGAATGCTCTGCCAGGTTAATTCTCGTCCGCTATATAATTGCCATGTACATAAAGATCTACCAGGGCATGTTACAGAGCTACAAATGAAGTGACATTTTCTTTCCTTCAGCAGATGCTAGTTACTTACAGGTAGATCAAAATGCAACTATCTTTCAGTGTTAATCAAACCCAATGTTGTGGGTACCCATAAATGTATTGTCTTTTCACTACATTTGTGACCTGTCATGCTAAACTAAACCTCGAACTGCACAGACCAACTAGGATCGATACTTTTCACTCCAACATAATTTTCTGAATCTAGAGTGTCTCCTCTTATAGGAAGTTTATTTTCCAAATACAACATCTGGTTGACCCCTGTTGATTCCGTTCCGTTCCTTCAAAATTTGGCATATGGAATTCGTACAAGGTCCCATTTAGCATGATTGGTCACATTTATGTCCAAGTCTCTGTCAACCTGTTTCTTTCAATCATGGCTGTATATTTTTTCAAAGTAATCACCTTGAAATTTGACCTTGACCTTGGAGTAATCATGAAATGGCTTATAGTCCTTGGGCCAGATATGGTTGGAGTTACCACTAAAATGGACAAAGGGACACCTATATCTCTTGAAAGACCTATCCAAAGGAAGAACAAAAATGCAATGATATCCACTCTGCAGAGTAGCTATACCTCAGAATGTGCATTTGAAGTTTGATAGGGTTTGGTTAGTTGAAATTCAGTGCAAAGTTTCAAAATGTTTGAAACAATATGGCTTAACTACTTTTAACATAAAGCATACACTACGTATATAAACCAGATGCATGAAAATACCATTTAGGTTGAATAATTTATCCTACACAGCATGTATATGGAAACAATATATCAGATATATCCATAAAGGGAGGTAATACGCTAAGCAAAATACATTCCTTTAAATATGGAGTATGGTATTATCATGTCATAAGCCAAAAATGAAAACTCTCTTAATTTTTTGTACCTGAAGAATGTGTATGTTAATGGAATCTGGTTGTTGTTCCATTTTAAAGTGTCAGATAAGCAAACTTTAACAGCCTTCTTGTTTCCATGGCAACTGTCTTTTCATAGAAGTTTCAGCATTAGCCTCAACTAATCGCAAAAAAAAAAATCATTTAAAAACCACTAGGCTATATTATAAAAAATGTAATAAAACATACATTTTAGTTTTGAAATGTTATTCTATTAAGACATCTCTTACACAGAACTTATTCGCATGCTTGTGAATATCAATATAATATTTAATAACAAGATGCGTTTGTGAATTGCAAATGCCCAAGGAATGGCAATGTTAAGGTTTTATGTTAAGTTTTCGTGTTAAGGGTTGATAAGGGTCAATAAGTGACCTTGAGGAAGGTCATATTGCACGAAACAGATAGATATCATTGGAAAAAATACATACAAAATAATAGCTTTGTAGAATCTATATCAAATTCTTTTGGAGAAAAGGCCAATGTTAAGTTTTCGGACTGACAGATGGACGGACAGACAGACAGACACGAGTAAAACAATATGCCCCTGATCGTTTAAATTGCTAAAATAAGACATTTCTAATTAAATATGATGCGTATTTTATAATTCAAAAGGTAAAATAATACAAATTCAATAATTATTACTTCGTAGGTAAATTATGGATAATTATAGGTGAACTGCATATAAAAGGAGACCAAAAAAGACGGGGATTCAGTATACAGTATCCTATGACAGCATTTTTGGTTCCAATTGTATCTTGCTCCTGTATGCAAGTTTTGGGTGTATCACTTTAAAATAAGAAACGAAGCCCTTTAAAGTTTAAGTTTTATTTAAAAGTAGGTCAAACTCTAGGGTCAAGGTCACTAGGTGAAAGGTTATGGTCCCAAATGAAAGTTCGTGGTGGGAGTCCTCATCTGGTAGGTTTCAAACCAAGGCCAAATCAAATTTTAGACTTAACCATCTGCATGCAAAGTAATGGTTGCATTACTATCACCCTTCCTCTTCTGTTTGTTTCGTGTCCCTCACAGTACCATGCTGAATGACACTGGTCATGAATATGACATCCAAGGCAAGAAGATCAACCATCTTTTCTACATAGATGACCTAAAGACCTTTGCCAAGAATGATCACCAACAAAAACTACTGCTCGAGTCAGTAAAGGTCTTTAGTGATGACAACTGTATGCAACTTGGACTGGACAAGTGTCCAAAAGCTACCTTCAAAACAGGAAAACTGACATCAACATCTGACATACAGCTAGAGGGAGACACCATCATCAAGGAACTAGACCAAGATGCTACATACAAATACCTTGTTGTTAATGAAGGTGACGGAATTCAACATGCAGCAATGAAGGAAAAGATACAAAAGAGTATTACAAAAGAGTTATGCTTGCCATCAAGAGTGAGCTACATGTTGCAAATAAGATTGAAGCCATAAATACCCTGGCAGTTGTCACATACAGTTTCAATATCATAAACTGGCAAATACAAGAATTAAGAAAAACTTGACACAAAGACCAGAAAGTTACTATCTGCAGAAAAAATGCACCACCCAAAGACTGACGTTGATAGATTGTACCTACCGTGAAAGATCGGTGGCATGGGCCTCTCGTAGATTGAGATGGCCTGAACACGTATTTGGAGACAACACAAGACAATCTGCCCCTTCTGATCCATGAACATGAACGTAACCAGAAACTATACTCAATCTCAGAGCAAGCAAGAAAATTCATTCAAGAACTGAACATCGCACAAACAACAAGAAAGGGAGAAGAATCCGTCACAGAGTTTGCCAAAAGAACAAAACAGGAAGCAAAGGCAAACGCCCAAAAGAGGATGACACAAACATGGAAAGCCAAACTAATACATGGGCAATATCCCTTAAAAGGCTTAATAAACCAGGTACAGGTCTCAAGGCTGAAACAGAGGGAATGGTGATGGCACCACAAGATCAGAGCTTGGCTACAAGAGCATATCACAACAATATCATCGAAGATAGTACGGATCCAAATTGCAGAAAGTGCAACCAATATGATGGGACCATAAAGCACATTGTCTCAGGCTGTCCAACTTTAGCGTTCAAAGACATGACAAGGCAGCAGGGTACATTCATTGAAAACTCTGCAAACATTTTGGACTCCCAGCGAACGAAAAATGTTAAGAACATCAACCACAAACTGTCGTAGATCTCGAGGGACATGCCAGTGAATACTGGTAGAGAGATCAAGGCCAGTAGACCAGACATCATTATCAAGACCAAATTAGACAAGACGTATATCATGATTGAAATGACGGTTCCATCTGAAAGAAATGTTTCCAACAAGGAACTTGAGAAACTCTCCAAATAGAAAGACCTTGAGATAGAAGTAGCCAGAATGTGGTGTATGGAGAGGACAACTGTACCAGTCGTTGTATGTGCACTTGACCACATTAAGAAGGAACTTGACAAAATACTCAAACAAATTCCTGGTGCACCAGTTATCGAGGGACTGCAGAAGACCATACTCATTGGAAGTGCACATATCATCCAAAGAACGCTCTCAAGCAGCTGAAACCTGATATTGCCTTAAAATCATGGGTTAATTCCGGCATTTCATTGAAAAAATACCTTTGTACAAAACAGAACTAAATAATAATGATAATAATGATAAAAAAACACTGGGATTGCAGAATTTATATTTTTTGTCATAGATCTACCTATCCCCCCCAAAGAATCTGCTATACATGTATACGACATACCAACTTCATTTTAAAAGATCTCAACAAACTTTAGATATATTGCAGTTGCCTGTTTAGTTTATCCTATGTTTTGTGTTTTGATTCTGTTTTGAATTCTTAAAGTATCAAATCAGATCGTTTGAACCAGTTCTGTCTGTTCATTCAATCATTAGTGTAAAAGTGCAAAGAAAGTGTTAGAATATTAAACAATTATTTATAATAGAACAAGAACAAGAACAAGAGTTTATTACAAATAAGGTTTGGACACAACCGTCCATCACCGTCAAACAAATAATGTATACAGTTTACTGTATCAGTGTTTTCCTAAACTTTAGGGACATTGTCTATTTGATAAAAATGATATTGGATTTAGGGTGTTTTATTTTACTTTCAAAAGGGTTAGTTAGCCCTTATATTTAAGCAGATTTACAATAAGATGCAAACTTACCAATGCTTACAAATGATTGAATCTTGCATGAAAATGACTAAAATTACCAAACGATTGCACGTTAACTGTAACTAGATAACATAACAGAGGCTGATATTAGAATCAAAAGCATGTGTAAAGTTTGAAAGCAATAGCTGTGACAGAAACAAACTTTTTTTGTGACAGATATTTGACAGTTTGAAAAGTTTGATGAAGAATTTCTAGGCCCAAAAAGGTAAAAATTGCTAAAAATTATATGCAAGAGCAATAGATATCTGTCTAGAGGTTGGTATTATGGTCACAGAGACGTGTAAAGTTTTAGAGGAATGGTGTTGGTAAAAACAGAGATATGACACTTTTACACAAAAAACCTAACCACAGCTTTAGCCAACGGCGACACCAAATCGACTGGAAAAACCCCTTTTTCTACGGATAAGAAGGCTAAAAATCTATCATAACAGAAGAAAATAATATAAAGACTCAAAACATTATCTAATATGCCCATAATCTTGCATAAAAAATAAATAATATTATAAAAATACTTTTTTCGAATATTTCTGCCAATTCTTATACTTGTTTGCACATAAAGCATATTTCGAAGAGGAGTAATGACGTCATAATTATTACAAAATTGAAAATTCATAATGCATAAGTAGTAAAATACATACTCATACGTATGGATTAAAATAAATAGATATATACATTCATTTAATATTTTTTATCAATTTTTCCCTTTCCCTTACCCCAAACCAGAGTGTCATTCACGTCGTAAAGGGTACCTATATAAAGGTAAGGGTAAAACATATTAAGCTACTCCTTATGTTGGATATCAACACTGAAATAGACCCGTCAGATGTGTATCTACCAATATATATAGGTGTCGTTTTGTCCTTTTTACTGGTAATACTTACCCTATTTTCCTGGTCCTGGCCTAAGGACTATTATCAAATGGGGTGTACATTCAAAATATGGTATGTATTGTTATGTACTTTCTTTGCGCTTTCTTTAACCTTTTTCCAAACAACAAAATTTTAGAGGGGGGGGGGGGTCTAATTTCAAAGCTGCAGCACACTAAAAAATTGATGTTTCATAACTTCCGGTTCCTCGACCTGGACAGACGTGAAAATGGCGAAGACAAAATTAATTTTCTAAATCCGTCGTTATCGGTTTCTAATTTAGGCAAACTTCATTTAAGTTGTGCATTAATTGTGTGTTAAGATACAATAATCAGTTTGGGATACAATAAATTTGTGACAATGTGAATATTTTTCATATTTCTTGAAATTTCTAACTGGCATTTTGGAAGCTCATAAAGTGGCCCGGTCGCCATATTGAAAATTTTCCAAATTTGTTGAAAAAAAAAAATTGAAACAACACTTTCAATAATTAAAAATATATCTAGTACAATTGTTAAAAAGCAATTAGGTTGATCTTATTGTTAATCTGTCATATTAATCTAAAATTTAAAGTAAAATTGTAACTGAAAATTAGTTGGCTAGTTGAAGAAATAAAGGAAACAGAAAGAATGGAGATCAACTACGTCTAGCAGAACTGAACAGAAACAAAGGGAAGTACAAATTACCCATCTGTTTAACAATTTATCAGCAACTATTAGCAAATTGTCCCTTATTTACCATGTAAAATTTTTTTAAAGCAATTTGACCTCTAGTCCCGAAGCTACTTGTGTGATGGACTGCCATACCGAGTACAACAGGGACTAGATAAACAAATAGCTAGAAAAATTTCATAGCTCCATTACTAAACTGTCCAATTTAGTCTACCTTCAACATTTTTCTTTTGTACATTAGATAGTCTGGTGGCTCTTCTGTTATTTAATGCTTGGTAAAGTTGTAACCCCTAAATAATGTAGAAATTACAAATTTGTACCCCTATTATTTGTGTGATGGACTGCCATACCAAATAATAGAATAGTAATAATCAAATTCATTAAAAACAAGTAATCTCTACCAAATTTATTTAACATACACAATGTCATGGAAAAAGTTAATGTAAAAAAGATACAAAAATTTGTGGAAAAAGAGAAGCGCATAGCCCGCTTACCAAACTACAGCCGTGTCGTGATCCTGTCTGACAGTAAAGGTAGATACCTGCAAACGGAAGTCGAAAAATTTAATTTCCTAAATTTTGAAATTAAATGGTGGACCAGCAGTGGAAGAACGTCACATTTAGGTGCTAAATACCTCGTTGATAACATCCAAGAATTAAGAGACGGCCAAAAAACACTGATCCTATTCTGGCACTTCACCTGTGATGTAACAGAGAAAATCGACAGGTTCATCTACCAAAGATATACAGATTTCAGTGATCTTGAGCATAGAATTAGGCCAACACTCGACCTTCTTCGTGAAATTCATCTAACCGAAGCAGATATTGACATCGGGTTATTGGAGATCCCGCCGATATTCACGAAAGAGTGGAATAAATTAAAGAATCATCCGAACATCAGAACTATAGACGACAGTAGTCTGCACGACCAAGTAAGTGAGCTTAACACCATTATCAGGGAATACAACCAAGACCTGAACTATATATCGCCCATTTTTACTTGTGATTTCCTCTTCCGCAGACGCAAGCGGCCTACTATTGCAGAACCAAAAACAAGAGACAACATAAATCCAATTCTGCTGAAAGACGGGGTACACCCAATAGATATTGTTGCCTGCAAGTGGTTGTTAAAGATAATCATTAGTTGTACTGAGGTTGATCCATACCAATAATTACATTCACTCAAACGCAAAAACTGTACTAAAACTGTACTAAAACAATTTCATTTAGAATTTAAAATACTTAATCTCCAATCAATGTTATTTGTGTGATGGACTGCCATACCAAATAGCAATAAACTGGAGTTAAATATAAACATTAGATCAAATTAATGTGAAATTTATACAAATTCTTCTTTGTAAAAGTAATAAATTACTAAAAATGGCCAGTGGCAATTTTTCAAGCCCTATCCATAGCACCCCTATTAGGAGAACAGGTGAATCTGATCCAAAAAGGAAACATCCTTCCAGCCCGGATAGTGAAAAATTATGCTCACGATGTTCAAATGACCACAATGATAAGTATGTGTCATGCGCAGGATGTCATCTAAACTTTTGTATGAGATGCTCTGGGTTAACTGTAAGAGCTTATGAAATTCTTGTTGAAGGCGGTTTAGATGACTTCCATTATACATGTAAAAGCTGCAAAAAGACAATGCCAACACTTGACAATATTGACAGGCAATTGAAAGAAATGCGCCATGAACAAGAAAAGAGAATATGTGCATTAGAAAACAGAGTCGAACACATACAAATTGATACGGCTAGAACAGTCGAAAATGAGTTGTATATTTTCGAACAAAGAATCCAAAGTGGGATTGACTCCAGAATAGAAGAAATAGTCGAAGAAAAAACCAATGAATTAGAAGACAGGAGGAGAAGAGAACTTAATGTACTTATTTTCAACTTGCCGGAAGGAACAAGTACCAACAATATAGAGAACAAAGACTATGATGAACAAACCGTAACCGAGATTGCAAGCACTATAGGTGTGGAAAACCTACAACTTGAGACATCTTATAGACTAGGTAAAAAAGGATCAGTACCAATTAGACCACTGAAAATAATACTAAAAGAAAGAAAACAGAGAAAAACATTGTTAGAAAATTCTAGGAAAATCAAAGAGCATGCCAAGTACGAACACGAAAATGTCGTTATCGTTAAAGATTTGACGCCAGAACAACGAAAAATAAGAAACGAAAAAAGACAGAACAAACAACAAACAACAAGCAAACAACAAACTAACAAGACACCCCAACAAACCAATATCTTGGTAAATCCACCAAGAAGTGAAAGTCATCAACAAACAATTATATCCCCAGGGAAACTCTCACAAGAGGTCGAAGACCCGTTCATGTGCACAACTCTGATTGGCAGAGGACCAGACACCTCCAATATGGAGACAACCTCAAATGAACGTACCATCTTAGGCGGAATTAGGACAGAAGTAACAACGCCAATGACGAGAAGCAGAAGTAATTCTCAACAACCAATGAATACAGGGGAACGTGAATAGTTCGTGTTTTAACCCACTTAAGGGAAACAATTTTAAATCTGAAAAGTCGTCAGAAGAAAATAATCACAGAAAAGACAAAACATTAAAATCTAACTATATTGAGAATATTAATTACGGAATTAAAGTTTTATATACAAACGCAGATTGTATGACAGCGAACAAGTTTGAGGAGTTAATAAAACATGTCGAACTGAATAATGTACACATAGTAGCAATAACAGAAATAAATCTTAAAACTCAACAAATCGTGAACCCTTCATCTTTATATAAAATAAAAGAATTTGATTCCTTCTACAATGGAGAAAACGGCAGAGGTATTATGATATTTACTCATCAAAAACTAAAAGGCGTCCAGTTGAATTGCGACTCCGAGTTTCAAGAAGTAGTTTGGCTTGAAGTTACGCTTCCAGAAAATGAGAAGATGAAAATTGCATGTATATACAGGAGCCCCAACTCTTCAAGGGAAAACAGTGAAAATATGGTAGTAATGCTCAACAAGCAACTATCCGCAAGTAATACTCGAACACTCATTCTCGGGGACTTCAACATGAGAAACATAAACTGGCACAACCTGACAACTAGAACAAACGAAAACCATTTTGAATACAAATTCGTTGAATGTACAAGAGACAATTACCTTTACCAACACATTACTGAACCAACGAGATACAGACATAACAATAACCCAACTCTGCTAGACCTAGTGTTTACAAATAATGAAAATGATGTTGAAAACATAGAATACTACCCAAGCCTAGGTAAAAGCGACCACATTGTATTAATCTTCAAACTTGTATGCAGCCAAAACAAAGAAGAAGCCACTACTCAAAAATACAACTACAACAAAGCAAACTGGCAAGAAATAAACAATATTATAAATCAGACAACATGGTACAACGGCCCTGATACCGATACTCAGGAAATCTGGAATGACTTTGAATATAAAATCACCAATATTATAGAAAAAAACGTTCCAAAGTTTAAAAAGTCTCCAGGGAACCAGAGCATCAGCATCGACCAGGAAACCAAGAGTGCCATCAAAGAAAAAAGAAACAAATGGTATAGATACGCAAACAACATAAATCAAAAAACATATGAAGATTACAAGATCGCAAGAAACAAAGTCACCAAGTTAATACACAAAAACAAATACAGTTTTGAAAAATCAATTGCCCGCAAAATAAAGCAAGACCCAAAACTCTTCTGGAAATATGTAAGAAAGAAGACAAAATCAACAACTGGTGTAAATGCCCTTGAGATCCAAGATAAAATATGTACTGACGACAAACTAATAGCAGACGAATTCAACAAACAGTTTGTCTCCGTTTTCACAGAAGAAACCTACCCAATACCAAAACCAAAAAATTCATGTGAAATCGAGCTGTTAGACATCACTGTGACAGAGGCGGATCTAATAAAAGTCATAAATGAAATAAATCCATCAAAATCACAAGGACCTGATGGGATTCATCCAGCATTTGTACTCGCAACAAAAACATCACTATCAAAACCACTTTTGGCACTGTACAACAAATCTCTACAAGAAGGGAAATTACCTGATCAGTGAAAAAACGCAAATGTTACACCTATACACAAGAAAGGGCCTAAACTTAAGAGTGAGAATTACAGACCAATAAGTGTAACATCAATTTGCTGTCGAATACTCGAAAAGATAATAAGGAATCACATAGTATCTCATCTAGAAAGGAACAATTTAATAAACATCGACCAACACGGTTTTCGAAAAGGGAGATCTTGCATTACACAACTTCTTGAATGTCTCGATGACTGGACCACATCCATAGAAAACAAAAATGATGTAGACATAATTTATTTGGATTTCAAAGCCGCATTCGACAAGGTCCCTCACCAAAGATTACTTACAAAAATTTGGCATTTAGGAATAAGGAACAATATATATTACTGGATTAAAGACTTCCTGAATAATAGAAAACAACGAGTGTCCATTAACGGTGAATTCAGCACATGGAGAGAAGTTACCAGTGGTGTTCCTCAGGGGAGCGTGTTAGGACCCATCCTATTTCTTATTTTCATCAATGACTTGCCTGACGAAATTGAGTGCACTCTAAAATTGTTTGCTGACGACACTAAACTTTATACAGAAATAAGTAACCATAGTGATGAAAACAACCTCCAAGACAGTATATTTAAAGCATGCGATTGGAGCAACACATGGGATATGATGTTCAACCCCCAGAAGTGTAAAACACTCCATATTGGAGGAAACGAAGCAGACGAATACTTTGTTAAAGACAAACAAGGCACTATTACCAAGATACAGTCAGTAGAAAATGAAAAAGATTTAGGTGTAACGTTTGACCAAAAATTAAACTTTCAACAACACATAAGCAATAAAATCAGTATAGCTAACAGAAATTTAGGTATTATCAGTAAATCATTTACTTTCATGAATCCAGAAATGTTCCTAAACCTATATAAATCTATGGTGAGACCACATGTCGAATATGCTTCAGTAATATGGTCACCATCACTTAAAAAAGACAAAATTTCTGTTGAAAATGTCCAGAGGAGGGCCACCAGACTAGTCAAGTCTATTAAACACTTAAGTTATAGTGACAGATTAAAAAGCCTAGGCCTCCCTACACTGGAATATAGGAGGGACAGAGCAGATCTAATTGAAACCTTCAAATTGATTAATGGTATTGATATTACATCAAGGCAATTGTTTACCTTTAATAATACAAATACCAGAGGCAATAGCCTCAAGCTGTACAAAAAAAGGTTTAAGTCGGAAATAAAAAAACATTCCTTTAGCAATAGAGTAGTAAATATATGGAACAATTTATCCAATGACATAGTAACAGCTCCATCAGTAAATTCATTCAAAAATAGGTTAAACAAGATGTGGCACCCAAAAAACAAGTTTGAAGCTGAGTGTTATAAATAGTTCCATAACTGACAGGAACTCAAACAAATAGTAATTAATTGAATGGTTAATTGGTTAATTAATGAATTAAACAATTAATTAATTAGTTAATTCACTAAATTAGGCAAGGTAAACACGCCATAAGAATGTGGGTTGAAGTGATGACGACATGTAAATAGTATAGTCTTTTAATACTAAATACATACGTAAATAGTTATAAAGCAGAGTTTTTAACCATAATTAGTAATTGTACATAAATAAAGGTGAAAGTCACTCTTTGTAACACTAGGCAAATAAGTGACAGACAAAATGAAACATTTAGTGAGTACAAAGAATACTCTAGTGTAACTATATGTCAGTTCCGTCAAACTGATAATGAGATATCAGTGTGTCACACTGATGTAAATAGACAAAGGACATACTGAATGAGGAACTGGAACACAAAGTCCGGGAAAACGTTAACGAAAAGGGCCAAAGAAGTTCAAACGAGCTTATGCATTGCAATTGAGGCCTCGAAGACTCTATGAACTCTATGAACTCTATGAATATACATGGAGGAAGGAACAAAATAGCTCAGACAATATTAAGGCAAAAGGAGAAAATGCTGGTTATAAGCCTTTTCTAATATGTGATGTCAAAATCTGGTCTTGTTTGGGAGAGAGTTCATTTAATCATTCTGTAAAAATGTTCACAGTAATAAGCCTATATGGATTTCTATTTCGCCTTGATTGGGAAGCAAGTTCTATCAACTTAGATTATTCTCTCTCGATTTTGCTTTCTAGAAACTGCACCAGTACTCCTACTGAATTTGTGGGCTGATGAATAACTACTTCTGCTTCCAGGGATCAAACTCTGAACCTCTTGGTTACAAGCCAAATGCTTTACGGTACCTGTTGACCATTGAAACCACACCACAACAGGAACAGTTTGATAAAGGGTATTGGCTTGCTAAATTCCATGGTCAATAAACAAACTTAATCAAGCAATATTGACCAAGATCAAATAGATAAAATAAATATTAGATTTATATGTCATAAATAACTAATTTTCCCTTCAGTGTACCTCTCAAGTTTTTAGGCCCTTAGGCCATTGATCAACCGGTCAGTAATAGTGCTACAGAAAATAGGGGGTAAAGTGATTGAAATCAATTTATAGTTTCTTCATATTTCTTTCAAACCCTATATTGTTGGTACTCATTTGAATTGTCTCAACAAGACAATTCAAATGAGTACCAACAATATAGAGTTTGGTGGTGTGTTTGTGAAAATTCTTTAATTCAAAATTTAACAATTCGGTCATATCTGAAGCCCTGGGCAGTAAAAATGAAAACTATCCACTCTTATTACCATTACACCGGACTGTTAGTTAAGCACATGTTGGGTCGGAAAGTTGCAAAAATAGACGGTAGATTGGCAAATAACCAGTGTTCTGGACGTAAAACTAGCCAGTAGATTCGTTGACGAGTATTAACAGTGTTTTTCGTGTAATATATACCGGCATAAAAATCTGACAGTTCATAACTTGATGTTATTATATGTAACTGGCTGTGTGTCAGAAGATAATAAATATACAAACTGATGAGAATAACTTGTGTCCGGCTAGTAACAGAGTAATCGCTAGTAATCCACATCATTGTGTGAGATAATACTTTGGACATTAATTTAAGTGTGGGATAATACTTCGAATCAGTCTGAGCCTGAGATTTAAGTACAGATAATACTTGAACATTTTAAAGTATAGGATAATACTTGGTCTTGGGATAATACTTGTGATATTAGGTTATTATCTTTCAGTGAGTGGTCAAGATTGTCTGTCTGTGCAGAAAGGTCACAAAGTGTTCTTCATGTTGGAATTATTGGACAACATCAGATAAAAAGGAGAATTTTTGGATTTAGCTGAAAGGTGAAAGCTATAGCCTATAATACAGGTGAGTTAATTGACCAATTTAAAAATAGCAAAATTTTAGACTAGTTCGAAGTCTAAGATGTTGCAGACGACAATTTTAAATGAATTGAGTTTATTTTTTTTGGTCTTACACGGTAGTAGTAGTAAAACATTATGGGAAATGAAGAAGTTGCTTGTCACAAGCAATTACTTCATTTTCCACAATGTTATGCATAGCCATTATCTTATATATATCGAGGGAGCAAAAAAGTCATGCGAAATGACAAAAGAGCAGACTGTTCCAATTTGAAAGATGCTGCAGACGACGAAACTGATTTTTTTTAAAAGAAGAATTTACAGTATTTAGGAGGACAATTGCGCAAAAATATTTTAGCAAAAGGAGAAAATGATGGCCATTAGCATTTTCTTCTTTTGACTCGATATTTTCCCATGTTTTTTTAACATCACAACCAGGTCTTGTTTATGAAAGGCTTAATTTCACCATTTCTTTGATTCATGATATTTAAACCTTTATGGCAAAGGATGGCAAATTTTACACTTAACAGTTGATACAAATTACTACTCCGCCAAGCCCGGATAGCTCAGTTGGTTACGTCGGAGTCTGTCAATCCAAGGGCCTGTTTCATCAAAACATTTAAGACATATTTTTGACTTACCGACGGCTTATGACAAGTGTAGTGTTAGAAAGGTGTATCGCCATTCTATCAAAACCTGGATTCTGCGATTGTTGTTTTAAGCGAAATTTAAGACATCGGTAAGTCAAGAGTATGTCTTAAATGTTTTGATGAAACAGGCCCCAGGGGTCTCGGGTTCAAACCCCGGCTCGGCCAGTACACGGGTGGTAAACTTTGGAACGACCTCCAAAAAGAGGTAGTGAATTTCTGTTCCCATAGCACATCCGGGAACTCGCGAGGTCGGTCCAATAGCTAAAAATTTGGAAAATTTGCTTCCAAAAACGGTAAACAAAGGTAGGTGTTGGTGGTTCTTTTGATTGTTTTCGAGGTTTCTAGCGAAAAATGGACAATTATGGCAATGCTATGTCGTGTAAAAATGACTTCTCGACCCATACGGCCCAAAACTGCGGTCGAAACCGAAGTAATTTCCGCTGGATCGTTTTTAAAAGTTCGAACACCATATTGCTTTTTCACAACAGTTTGTCAACAACTGTCACCTTTTTGTATAATTTGTGGTTTTCCGCTAAGAATACAGCCCCGGAACCTTCGTCCTGGGGAAACGAGTACTCTGTATCACATATCATGTTAAAAACGGCAACGAGGCGCATTATTTAAAAAAATGATTGAGAAAATTCCAGTAGAGGTCGTTCCAATAAGGTAGAGCTTGTTCCAATTTGAATGAGATCGTTCCCAGTGCTCTCCTGTTTTATACAATGAAATAATACCTGTGATATCAGACCAGCCAAACTAAGACAAAAATCAATGATGGCGTTTGAAATATCAGAATTATCGTCATATCAGAGGCGTCGTTTTGTCTTGTGTGGTGACTTTGTTTTACATGAAAGTCTGTTTCTGATGTTTCTTAAACTCTACGCATGGATCTCTTGAAATGCACTTTTAGCTCACCTAAGCACGAAATGCTCGAGGTGCGCTATTGTGGTCACTTTTTGTCAGTCGTCCATCCGTCTGTCTGTCTGTCCGTCTACACTCTAGCATCCGCAAGCTTTACGAGCCAATCTTAAACAAACTTGGTCAAAATAATGATGGTCGTAAGTTCTTGGATGAGTTCGATTATGAGCCTAATCGAACCAGAATGTATCTGCCTTTGAATGCCAAAAAGGCTGTTTTTGACTTAATTTGTTTACACTTTAGCATCTACAAATATTGATCAATCAAGACAAGACTTGGACAGAAAAGTTAAGTTGATGATATTAACATCTTGGGCAGGTTTAATTTTCAGCCTGATTGAAAATGCACCTCTGGAGTTATCTGCCCTTGATTTTGACAAAATTGCCATTTTCGACCTTGTTTCCGCTCTATCATCCACAAATACTTATCAATCATCACAAAACTTGGACAGAATATTGTTGAACATAAGATCTTGTATAGGTAAACTTTTCAGCCTGATAAGAATGACACATCTTGAGTTATCTGCCCTCGAATTTGACAAAATTGCGATTTTCTACTTTACTTTCACTCTTCAGCATTCACAGTTTCTTTCAATCAAAATTATATCCAAAGAAATAAGATCTTAAGAGAATAAGATATTACTTAAAAGAAAATTTAAGCCTAATCAGAATGCATCTTGAGTTATCTGCTTTTGATTTTGACAAAATTGCCATTTTGGACTTTGTTTTCACTAGTCTAGCCACTACAAATATTTTCAATTAAGAAAAAAAACTTGGACTGAATATTGTTGACCATATGATCTTGCATAGGTAAAACTTTCATCCTGATAAGAATGATGCATCTTGAGTTATCTGCCCTCGAATTTGACAAAACTGCAATTTTCGACTTTACTTTCACTCTTCAGCATTCACTATTTCTTCGAACTCATCCAAGAACTTACGTGACCATCATTATTTTGACCAAGTTTGTTTAAGATTGGCTTATAAAGTTTGCGGGTGCTAGAGTGTAGACGGACAGACAGACAGACAGACAGACAGACAGACAGACGGATGGACGACTGACAAAAAGTGACCACAATAGCGCACCTCGAGCATTTCGTGCTCAGGTGAGCTAAAAGTGCATTTCAAGAGATCCATGCGTAGAGTTTAAGAAACATCAGAAACAGACTTTCATGTAAAACAAACTCACCACACAAGACAAAACGATGCCTCTGATATGACGATAATTCTGATATTTCAAACGCCATCATTAATTTTGTCTTAGTTTGGCTGGTCTGATATCACAGACCTGTATTATTTCATTGTATAAACAGGAGAGCACTGGGAACGATCTCATTCAAATTGGAACAAGCTCTACCTTATTGGAACGACCTCTACTGGAATTTTCTCAATCATTTTCTTAAATAATGCGTCCCGTTGCCGTTTTTAACAGGATATGTGATACAGAGTACTCGTTTCCCCAGGACGAACGTACCGGGGCTGTATCCTTCGCGGAAAACCAAAAGTTATGCAAAAATGTGACAGTTGTTGACAAACTGTTGTGAAAAAGCAATATCGTGTTCGAACTTTTAAAAACGATCCAGCGGAAATTACTCCGGTTTCGACCGCAGTTTTGGGCCGTATGCGTCGAGAAGTCATTTTTACACGACATAGCATTGCCATAATTGTCCATTTTTCGCTAGAAACCTCGAAAACAATCAAAAGAACCACCGACACCTACCTTTGTTTACACGTTTTTAGCCATTGGACCGACCTCGCGAGTTCCCGGATGTGCTATGGGAACAGAAATTCACTACCTCTTTTTGGAGGTCGTTCCAAAGTTTACCACCCGTGCAGTATCCATTCTGACATTTGACAACAGTCATTTGTCTCTCACCAATGGGTGTGAATCATCTATGTGAGAGAGCAGCTGGAGGCTCGGTTTGGATATACACCCAAACACACTTTGAATTTTTAACCGTGACCTGTGTATGCATGAGAGCAAACAAAAGGTCACGTGGTCGTTTTACTATATAATTCATTGAGCGAGTCGTTATTTTCACGCGAGCATTTTTCAATTATTCTGCCTTAGTACTAGGAATATTTTATACAGTCATTTACGTTAATTATTAGAGTTTTGAGTTACAGAAATATTTTTGCAACTTTGATTGAAAAAAAGAGATTTTTTGGCTTGTAATCATTCGTACCCTGTCTCCATCGCCCGTTAGTGGCGTTACCACCATGCAAGTTCAGTATGAGCTACTGCTTTTGAAAACCAGATAAAATCAATTTTGCAGAAGCATTTGAGCTCCTTAGTACTGTCCAAGTGTGAGCGGTAATATTTTGCATGTGTTTGTGCTCTAGATTAGAGCCAATAATGGACAGGTCACAGGATGTATGAATTCCCAGCCTCGGAGCGTGGACAATTATAAATAAACTTATGGCTGAAGTATTGTTGAGAGGTGTTAAATTAAAAAAATATGAAAAGAAAAATGTTTTAAACCTTTACCAAACAAGAAATGTTAATGTTTTGACTGTCATGGGCGGATCCAGGATTTTTTCGGGGGGGGGGGGGGGGGGGGGGGGTCTAGCCCATAAGATGGAAGATGGCTTTAAATTTGTGAATTGTGTAACGATACATGTATAGGCCTACTGTACTAACTTTGCATAGTCAAAATTCGATTTTCGGCCAATTCAAGGCGAGGTCCGAACCCCCTTCTAGATTCGCCCTTAACTGTGCTACAGAGATTGTTTCGAAAATCATTTCAAGAGACAAATTAATGAAATAGGCTAATTTTAATCAGCAGTTTCCCCTTTTGCTTCAACGTTTTCTATACTTCTATGTACACACGCAAGGGTGGATCCAGGATTTTTTCGGGGGGGGGGGAGGTCCAAGCCCAATTGCCAGGGAGGCGGAGGTCCACGCCCAAATGATGACTTAAATATGTTAAATTATGACGCTTTGATTATATAGTTAACATTCAATTTTCGGCTTATTCCAGGGGCCAGGGGGGCGGGGCGAACATCCCGAACCCCCCCCCCCCCCCCCCCCCCCCTCTAGATCCGCCCTTGCACGTACAAAATCCTACTTTCAAGATGCCCATTCTGTTGTCTGCAAGAGCTTCCAAATTGAATCAGGTGCCGTTTAGAAAAGGGTTTTAAAAGCCGCTGTCAAACTTGAAAAGTCTAAATAATTTGTCGTTTGGAAAATGGGCTTTAAGAGTAATGCTTTTATTATCAAATTGATCTACCATAATGAATTATCTATCTACATAAGCCTTTCGGTACTGAGATTGTCATCTTCACACTGAAAATGGCATGTTTCGTACATTTTTTTGTTGGGGAAAGGGGGTTAAATACATGAAAATGACAGTTGAACCTGGCGGCTAGGTCCTCAAAAGATCAGTGGATACTACGTTTTCGGAGGGTCAAAAATGACTTAAAAGCCAGTAAAGACCATAATTGGAAGTCAGTCAATGATATCCCGTCGAGATTCACAGAGGAATCGTCACAAAACGGAGTGTGATTCCTCTCAAACTTCTTCTTTCCTCCGTTCATTTCCATTGCACGTTGGATGCTTTGCTCTCAATTGGGTCAGAGCCTCGATCTGGCATTAAAAAGTGTTACTATTTTTAGTAACAAATTGGAAGTGTGTTTGGGTGTATTGTGGTACTAGTGAGAGGAATACCGGGAATCCACAGTTAGGTGCTCCAGCCTCCGCTATATGACTCTGGTAGTTGAAAACGGCGTAATACCCCAATAAACTCAAACAAATTACTATTCTAAGATGGCTATCTCCTGTGGAAATCTTATAGTATAAGATACATGATACTTAGAATAGAAACCATTTGGATAAGGGGATAAATATGTTTGTCAGCTTTATTTTCCACAATATTTTCAATACAGTCCTTTGAAAGAGGGAGAAAACAAAAGTGTACATAAATGGAGAATTTCTAATAAGCTCTGGGTGTTCTAAAGTTGTAATTTCAAATCCAAACCTTTCTAGTTAACTGGTCGGTAAACATTATGGCTGCCATTTTGTTACCGGACAAAATGAGAGGGGGTGTGGGGGCAGCAGCCCCCACAAATACTTTAAAAATAATTAATGCGGGGGTGTTGGGGCTGCAGCCCCGATAAATACGTGATAGTAAAAGGGACCTGTATTTTAACCCATTACCAAATGACAAAATTTTGGCGTAGTCCAATTTGAAAGAAGTTGCAGACGACACTTCAATGTGAAGACATTTCGAAATTTTATAGCTTTTTTGGGTAGAAAACATTATGGGAAATGAAGAAATTGCTTGTCACAAGCAATTTCTTCATTTTCCACGATGTTTTCAAAAGCCATTATCTTGTGGGGAGTCAAATGGAGTCACTGTGTGGTAATGGGTTAAGATGTGTTCCCCCTATGTTTTGGGTACCTGTTAAAATCATGTTAATGAGATGATATCAATGTGTACCAACAAGACAGAGTTTGGCATGCAATAAACAGAATATATTGTACTTTGAAAAATCATGACCATCTTTGACTTCCTCTCCTATCTATGGCTAGACTGGAATAGGGTATGTAAGTCACATCATGTGACCTTCAAGATGCCACATTTTGAAAACAAACTAATTGAATGGGAATTTGAAATGTTGTATTTTGAAGCAGCGAAACAGAATGGTACTCATTATCAGGGTTGCCACACATCAGGGAAAAGTCAGGGAAATTTCAAGGTCAGGGAATTGTCAGGGAATTTGTGAACTGTCAGGGAAATTTGAAAATACTGGCAAATGTCAGAGAATCGTAACGGAATTTTGAAAATATAAGATGGTGTGCCATATAATAAATGATTTCAACATCACCTATTATAATTGTCTCAAAATATCACGAAATAACTGTGACGAAACATGTCACAGAATTTTCCAATTTTGTCAGGGAAATGTCAGGGAATTTTATTTCCCCTGACTAGTGGCAAACCTGCATATCTCATGCATAATTTATTGTGTGAAATGCAGTATTTTATGGCAGCAAACTGGAACAATACCACTTATCATGTGCAAGTAATCACAAGAGGGTTTCAATTTTGTCCCATGACCTACGACTAAAAATTTTCCCATTTCTGGGTCCAGTGTCCCCAACACTTTACAAGACTTATACCTAACTACTCCCCCTTTTGGACTTGATTTGTTCTTGGCTTGGCGTTGTGAAATAGTGTGTATTCACAGCTCGTGCTCAAAACTGTTTACATTCTCCATAAGACTTTTTCACTTGCTGCCTGCAACAGCTTTCCATTTTATGGGTTTGTCTCTGAAAGTTCACATAACCTTTATAATTATCTCAAAATAGTCTTATAAATCTTATGTTCAATCCTAGCCCTTTAATCTTTCCTGTACATCCTATTATTTTGAACTTTTTATTAATATATTAGCCTTGGGAAACATTTATGTATGAGAATACACTGATGATAATCAAAATTTTCAGCTGTATTTAGAAGGTTTCCTATAACATAATTTCATATAGATGAATTTTATGCCCCTGTTTGAAAGATCATGGGCATATTGTTTGTGACAATTGTGCATCTGCTCGTTCTTGGGACAATAGCAGGTTTGGAAAGGATGTCATAGTAAGTACTGGTGAGATATTGACAGGAATCCATGGTTAGGTGCTTCAGCTGCCAGAATATTACTGATTAACTACTGGTACAAATGGTGTAAAACCACATTCAATCAATGTACAGTTTTGTTGTTTGAGAAAGAGTTAACCCTTTCCCATACGAATTTTTTTTAGACTGTTCCAATTTGATAGCTGCTTAGAGACAACAAAATGGATGTTGATAAAGACCGAATTTGTGTAAAATATAGCACAGAAAATATTGAGACAAAAGGAGAAACTGCTGGTTATCAGCAGTTTCTTCTTTCGCCTCAATGTTTTCCCAAGCTATTTGTATAAGGGTCATCAAAATCTTGTTTGGGACAGGGTTAAAGGAGCTAATTAGAATCTGTAGAATTCATAATTTTCTTTTCAAAAGAGTCTAATAATGTTAGATCAGACATTCAGATATATCTAGTAATATTCACAATAATGACTGGTATTATTTATTAATTTTCTCAAATCTGCTGCCATAGTGATAGATGAAGATCACGGAAATTGGTCATTATAGGAGATACTCCCTCTTTTAATGTGACAATGCTTTAATTAATAAACCCGTCTAGGATATATGAACACTGGTAATTGAAGTATTAACTAGGATGAATATTGTCCTCTTATACCTTAATTGAGTGCCCTTTAACTTATTCTTGAAGAAAACACAATGTTATTTTTCTCATTTCTTGTACTTTTTGACAAAAAATACTATGTTGTTTTCCCCCATTTCTTATGCTTAGATTTAGCTTTACAGTTTTTGTGTCATTTGTAGTGATATAACAGAGGGCAACAGATAACATCTGCCCTGCGTTCAGTATGACAAAACGTTAGCTAACAGTTAGCCGTTTCATTCGGAATACTCTGTCAATTCTGTGAAATTTGGGTCAAAGAAGTTGCGAATGTTGGTAACATTAGCTAACAGCATGTCTACTGAACGCAGGGCAGGTATTGATGGCTTTTCAAAATGGCAATTAATTTTGTTTCTAAAAATAGACTAGGTTAACTGTTATGTTTTGATACACCGTCAATGCTGTTATAAAATCTCGTATTCAAGCCGTAGTTATGAGATTTTATGACAACAATATGAAATACCATTGTTTGTCCGAAATTATGTCATGTTTAACCAGATAGAATCGTTCCCTATTGCTGTGGGTACTTACATTTATTTGAATCATTTTATAAAGACTAAAAAAGGTTTAATCCACATCAAGTTACAATGGAAATCTTTACAAAGCTTGATTACTTTTACGAAGAAAATGAATTGATCAAAATCGTAGCAGAATGAGAAGTTTCTTGTCTTCACTTTTGTTGATACTTTGATTACTTTTGCTGTGATACTGAATCTTGTCTCAATGAGACAAATGTAGATTTGGGCTTCACAGAATTTTGGAGAAACAAAAAAGAACTTTAGACAGACTTCTGTACAAATTATGTTAATGATTGGAACACAAAGGGTAGAATGTGGTGATTAAATATTTACATATTTCATTGTCCATTTGGTCGATAACTCAGGGTGTTTGACCAACGGATTATGGTTTATTACACACAAACTATGAGGCTTTGTATAACAGTCAGTCAAAATCTATTTAATCTGGAGTACACAATTATCGGAAACTAACTGGTCAAAACCCAATCATCCATTCAACTCCTTACATTGTATTACATTGTATTACGTGGTGTGTTGCAATCTTACAGACTATGTACCCAATAACCGTATTAAAATTTTATTGAAGAAAAAGCTGACCAAACTGTTTTAGCACTCAGATTGACCAATTCCAATGTAATGATGATTTTTGATGCCCCATAAGATAAAGGCTTTAGAAAACACTGTGCAAAATGAAGAAATTGCTTCTTACAAGCAATTTCAACATTTGCCACAATGTTTTCTACCAAAAAAGACCAAAAATGTAAATTTCATTCACTTAAAATTGTTGTCTGTAACATTTTTATGCAGGTTTGATATCTATGACATTTGTCATTTGTCTCTCACCTATTGATAAAACATCATTCTGCTAGGGTCTAGACTAGGATGGGTATATTGTCGCTTTTCATCGAAAACCTTGTAAGCTGCAGTTACAAGGTTTTCGTTGAAAAGCAGCAATATGGTGTCTCAAATTGGATGTTGTTTGTACTGGTGAGAGAAAAGTCAGGAACACAAGCTACTGCAATCTTATAGCAATTTATTTTGTGCTGAAATAGACTCAGTTTACTGTTCTGATTTGACAAACTGTCAGTATTGTTATTAAATCTTGTAACTACGGCTTGATTGGCTTTAATCAAGCCATAGTTTCGGGATGATTGGCTTGAATCAAGCCGTATTTACGGGATTTTATATTAACACCCTCAAAATACTGTTGTTTGTCCAAAATTATGTCACTGTTAACTTGATAAAATCGTTCCCTATTGAAGAATCGTTAAAATGTTTGAACAGTTCTGAGACACTTCAATAAAATTTTATGCAGCATGCTGCAATAGTACAACTACATAATAAACCAAAATGTAAGACAACTTGTCAACAAACCATATATTTAATTAGCAACAAATCTGAAAATAGAGAAGTCAATTAACAGGGTTGTTACATATTATTATTTTGTCTGAGGAAGGTGCTATCTTGTTTACGTCACATATTTGCGGAATGTACTCTATAGATATATGACTATGATAGACATATAAAAAAAGTACTCTTATTAATTTTCAATATACATTAAATATCATTTCTTGGTTGACGTAACTATAATGTTGGTACTCATTAGAATCGTCTTGAACATTTGAATTGTCTCTTTGAGACGATTCGAATGAGTACTCACAATAGCAATGCATTTTATCCTAAAGATAGACTGGATTGACAGTTATGTTTTGATAAACTGTCAGTGTTGTTATAAAATCTCAAATAGCGGACGAGAATTGACCTGGCAGAGCATTCCATTCGATTAGCATGGGCTGCTATGCCAGGTAATTTATTGTGAGGTATAACTATGGCTTGAATCAAAGAGATTTTATAACAACACCCACGAAATACTATTTGTTTGTCCAAAATTATGCCATTCCTTTTATATACATATAATTATACCTCCTGTTCTTTGGTACTCTGGTACAGCCATACTGAGTGAATGTGAACTTGCGATAGTAAACTCGAGCAAAATTTAATGGTCAACTGTTTGAAGTCAGTAAAATGAACTATGTAGAAAATCATGTTCAAATTTGTCAATAGTTTTGTAAGCGGTTTTACGGAAAAAGTTGATGAGTTTAGTTTATTCTTGCTTATTCTATGAAACTATCAATATTGTATATGTAGACAATATGCATAGAGTGTATATGTATAATGTAATCACACATATGTAATCATCACGAGTGACCGTTTTGTATGTAGGTCAACGGCTATCTTTGACCAGTACTCTTGACACAGGACATAATCTTTATACTGGACATTGACTGCTGGACATTATCTAGAGGACATTAACTAGTGGACATAACTAGTGGATGTATCACGGCCGCTTATCTACTAAATCACAACATTTTGTTGTGTATGAAAAAAAGTTTAGATGATATCCGGTTGGCAGTTAGAGGAGCCGACAAATAGGCGGGTGAAAGGTGAGTCTCGTCTTTTAATCGAAATGTTCTTGTTTCTAGCTCGAAAATCAAAAATCGGAGAATGTCATACAACCCTTTATTCATTTTCACATATTTGTGAGCCCCACCCAAACCCCGATTCCCAGAGATTGAAAGGGAATTCATTTTCTCCCGTTGCAAGGGTAGCCCCAATATTGACATTTCGTCAATCCTGATGAGCGGTTGTCCACTTTCTGAGGATGAATGGCCCAAAACCTGTGTGTATCATAAAATAGTTGTATGTAAATTACATCGTGCAAACAATATTTTAATAGCTTACTGTCGATCTTTGAAGAAAATCAGTTCTTCCGGTCAGTTTGTGCGTTAGAGGATAGGTTGTGAGTAAGAGGATAGGTTGTGATTTAGAAGACAAAACGCATTCATCGCATTTAATATCATTTGTCATTGTTTATATGCGAATTAAGCCAAACCGAAATACTCTATGTGATCTGTCTATTATCAAAGGGTGAGTGAAATGGCATAACGTATTTTTACGCCCAGTAAATTGATACATCAGTTTAACATTTAAATATTTAACCAATTTAACATTGTCTGCTTGTCTGCCCATCTGCATGTGATAATTTAAAATGAAAATTTAAGTTAAGAGGGCGTTTGTGCGTTCTCTTTATAAAATTTCATACACCTGATATTCTTGCCTGCTACATCTTTTGCTTCGGAAAAGTCAAATATTTAGCCAATTTGGTAATGGGTGTTTTCAAAAGTGTTTTCAAAATGACACAATTTTGGACTGCTTTATTTATAAAGAGTTACAGATGTGAGAAGTATATGTTTGAGGGCGTAAATATTAAGGGAAGGGCTGATAATCAACAATTTCTTCCTTCTCTAGATGTTTTCCGAAACTATTTTACAAGGGAGTTATAAAATAAATATCTTGTATGGGATAGGATTTTTGAAGAAATCTTTTTGAAGGAAATCGACTTTCTCTTGTTCCGTTACTTTTACATGATGTGTAAATGGGATTCTTTAACCCTTTCTCATACAAGGCATGGTATAACGTACTTATTAGAAAGGGATTGTAAAGTATTGACACAAAAGAAGAGATTACTATTAATCAGCAACTTGTAGGCCTATATGATTGATGACTTAATATTAAACATATTGAATCAATAAACAAGAAGATCTATAGATAAACACGATTTACAGACCTGTATCTTTGACACGTCTTTATTGTCTCCGATTTTTCCACTTCTTACGCATTATATATTAAAGAGGCTAGATTCTACTTTAGAGCATACAAAAATGGTTGGAATATTGCACAGTATTTACTTTGAATAGTTTAAAAGTTCACATGAAGACGCACAGAGAACAGACAGACAGAAAGAAACACAAAGGATATAGTGAATGTATCAAACATTGTAATAAATCTATTATGCATAAGAACCTTACATTCATTTAGATGAGAAAATGTAATATGGTACATATAACTGGTGTGTAAAAGGGTTTTTTCTATATCATATCACAATGAACTTGTACTCTGTCAAATAAAAATGACACAGTGATTCTGAAGCGAAATAAGGGTTTAATCTTTGGACAAGACTAGTCCAGTAATGAGAGTATTTCGGTTTGGCTTAATTCGCATATAAACAATGACAAATGGTATTGAATGCGATGAATGCATTTTGTCTTCTAAATCACAACCTATCCTCTTACTCACAACCTATCCTCTAACGCACAAACTGGCCGGAAGAACTGATTTTCTTCAAAGATCGACAGTAAGTTATTAAAATATTGTTTGCACGATGTAATTTACATACAACTATTTTATGATACACACAGGTTTTGGGCCATTCATCCTCAGAAAGTGGACAAACGCTCATCAGGATTGACGAATGGTCAATATTGGGGCTACCCTTGCAACGGGAGAAAATGAATTCCCTTTCAATCTCTGGGAATCGGGGTTTGGATGGGGCTCACAAATATGTGAAAATGAATAAAGGGTTGTATGACATTCTCCGATTTTTGATTTTCGAGCTAGAAACAAGAACATTTCGATTAAAAGACGAGACTCACCTTTCACCCGCCTATTTGTCGGCTCCTCTAACTGCCAACCGGATATCCTCTAAACTTTTTTTCATACACAACAAAATGTTGTGATTTAGTAGATAAGCGGCCGTGTGTATTAAACTATCATACTGGACATTTATAGGAGTTGGCTGAAATTTATTTCACACACAAGTAACAACTGGTCAAGATTTATATATACAGTAAGAAAATTATTATTTTTATACCCTGCACCATCATATTCCTGTTTTCCAACAAAACCATGTATGTAGATACAAGGAATTATTGAAAAGCAACAATATATTTTACTTTGTGTCAATATATCAGGGCAGTCAACTTGAAAAAAGTCATTTATATTACTGTATAACATTCTAAGCAATAGGGTATGCAAGTCTTGCTATACATGTGACTTATAAGACATTACAGGCAATGGCAATGAATTTTATGGAAAAAATAGACTTGGTTTACTGAACATTATGTTTTGGTAAAACGTAAATGTTGTTACAAAATCTCGTAACTACGGCTTGAATCAATAAAGATTTTACAACAACACCCACAAAATACTATCTGTTTGTCCGAAATTATGTCATGGTTAACTGTATAAAATCGTTCCCTATACACATAAAAAGCAAATTTTCTACTGAAAGTTACAACACTAATTAATTTGATCCTCTAGTAATTGAATTGGTTTTGACTTAAAGTGACATTTCAGAATTTTTTGTCATAAATTTTACTTTTATTTTTATCTGAAAGAGCATACTTCCTTATGAAAATTCTGAAAATTTCAAGCCAAAATATTGTGTCGTTTACGAGAAATTTATATTTTTGTGTTAAAATTGAACAAATTGTTGTGGACAACAGTTCGGATTTATATGCAATTAATCGATTGTCTCAACTTTAAATGCGTGTTTCTCGCTTATTGGCAACAACTTCAAAAAACTAATAGTATTTATACTCATTAGAATAACCAATCTTGGCATCAAGACACGCTTAAAAAAATTAAAATTGGAATGAAATGTCCCTTTAAAAGTTTTTTGTTTTGGACAGTGTTAAATGTTATAGTTTATGAGACAGAATATATTGTTTTAATTACTATAGAAGTGTGATAAAGTCACCAATTATGGTCTCTTCATGATTTACTATGTCCCTCTCGGCTATTTTATCCATGATGGCCAGGAAAAATCTTTTTACTACAATATGAAAAAACTCTAGTTACAAGTTTTTGGCTTCCCACCAGTAAAAGTTATAGATGTACACTTACATTACAATAAATTAGTGGTGTGCAGCCTGGTGTCATTTTGGGTTTTGATATTTCACATTGTATCGGTATACTTTCAACAAGTATGGGTATACTTTCAATGAGTATCGAGATAAAAAAGGGGTCTGTATACTTTATACAAGTATAGGTATTATACTTTCAATAAGTATCGGTATACTTTGATGAAGTATAGCGATACAAAAAATATCTACCAAGGCATGGCAATATAAGTTTGTGAAGTATCATGATATAAGTGTGAAGTATCATGATATAAGTGTGAAGTATCATGATAGAAATTAGAAGTATCATGATAGAAGTTAGATGTATCATGATAAACATAAAAAGTATCATGATAGAAATTGAGAATATCATGATAAAAGTTAAAAGTACATGTATTACGATAAAAGTTAAAAGTATCACGATACTATCCGTATAGACATATCAAATTCTAGCCAACCAATGGAATTAAGTTTTACAATTTTACCTCGCGTCCACAGGGCGCCTATTTCATGAATGTATACCGATACTTGTTCAAAGTATACGATACTTGTTGAAAGCAGGGTTCGACACTAAGGGGAGTCCGTGAGTCCCCAAAAATTGGTGGGACTCCCTGATTTTGAACCTAGGGAGTCTGACTGACTCCTTAAAAATTCTGTCGAAAAATTATAAGCAAAATGATAAAAAGCTGTCAGCTCAAAATAACAGGATCTATTGTACTGCATTTATTCTTTAGTATTCCATGCAGACATGAAAATGACATTGTCACAGATAAAAAGCAACATGCACGCAACATAAAATATTTGCTTCTTTTCGGACTCCTTTACTTTTGACTGGACTCCCCAAGTTCTCTTGATGGGAGTCCGGCGGACTCCTTGGTTGGGAAAGTTAGTGTCTAACCCTGGAAAGTATACCGATACTTGTTGAAAGTATACCGATACTTGATCAAAGTATACCGATGCTTGTTCAAAGTATACCGATACTTGTTCAAAGTATACAGATACTTGCTGAAAGTATACTGATACTTATTGAAAGTATACCGATACTCTTGTTGAAAGTATATACCTATACTTGTTGAAAGTATACCGATACTTGTTGAAAGTATTCCGATGCTCTTGTTGAAAGTATACCGATACTTATTGAAAGTATACCAATACTCTTGTTGAAAGTATACTGATACTTGTCGAAAGTATACCGATACTTGTTTAAAGTATTTCGATACTTATATATAATTGTTCAAAGTATACAGATACTCATTGAAAGTATACAGATACTTGCTGAAAGTATACCGATACTTGTTGAAAGTATGCGATACTTATTGAAAGTATACTGATACTTATTGAAAGTATACCGATACTTGTTCAAAGTATACAGATACTTGCTGAAAGTACGAGGGTTGTTTGATAAATTCGCGGAATTATTCTATTATTCAAAATTGGGATTGAATATCAAAATTATAACTATTTCGTTTTCGTGATAAACCTTAACTATTCGTTAGTAAGAAAGCAAAATATCATTATCATACATTAACAAATAATTTCTACAGATACCATTGAATAGGGTCATGTCTTGCCGGTTGCCTTACGCTAGAGCGTCACGTAGCATCACACCGACGTAAATGACGTCAGGTCTGTGAAAACCAGAATTGAACGACCCATTGACTCTTTCGATAATAGTCTCCAGCATCAGCTTAAAAGTTCCTGTGTATGCGGTTTAACTCTGATTAAATGTTTCCTTAACTCACTGATGAATGATACATTACATGGTAAACTTCTAGCGATTTTCTCTAGTTCGTTGTAAGTTTCGATATGTTGGCCAAATTTGAACTATGATATTAGTTACATACTGTTTAGGGATGGAGTGTGCCTAGAGTTTTATGTACATGCACAAATTTCTTCCTTTGTTTCGGGAGCATGGTAACGAAACCGCATTTCGCAAGTCGTTACAATTTCATCTAAGGAAATGTCGCAACCAGACTCATACCGCATTATAAAATCACAAGAAGAGAACATAATCCTGCTGGTCGACGTCTCGTAGAAGACTTGAAGCCAGACTTCCCGAAACTCTGTCGGACCTACGGACCTGACCGACAAAAATTGGCTAGGTCTGATTGAATTTCTTACCTCGTCGGCCCAAAATGTCCGGCATAAAATAGAAAACAATGTCCGATTGAAAATCGTAATTCGTAGGCCCATAAATTTCCTCTAAATATGATAAGTTTTTCATGGTTTTAAATGCAGATGGGTTTTCCCATCACTAATATCAAGCGTATTTATAGCACAGTATACAGTCTAAAATTCTAAATTGTACTTCTACATTTCTTGTAATTCAAGGCTCACCAAAGCGAGCGAAATAGGCAAAATAATTGCTTAATTTCCAAAGATTTCGCCTAACTTGTTCAACAAGTTGTTGATCAAAGTGAAGTCTAGGTAGCCTGGAAAATCGCCGTGGAAAAAGCCAAAATTTGGGACCTTATGAACATAATGAAGAGTAAAACATATCTTACTTTTAACAATAATCCGATAATTAGCAACTGCTAATTGTTTATAAATATCAATTAAAAACTTCCAGGCAGACATCATAAAACACGCGACCTGTGTAATCTTTCAGCATAGCAATTAGACTTTACAATGTCGGTGTTAAAACCCTCTAACATAATTATATTTGGTATGTAGATAAGGCTGTTTTACATACTGGCATTATTGATTTTCTCAGTCTCGCAGGGTTACGTAACGGTTCATCGCCTCTGCATTGTTTAACCTTTTTTACCCTTTACTAATATTTCACATCAATTCTTTCTTTTTGTTCTCACAATATATTTAGAGTTGATTTGTTTTTACCGGTCCAAATTTAACAGATTTCACTCTGAAGAAAAGATGCAATTCTATATGTTTGATAGCTAAGCTAACATGAAAATGGATAAAACAATAATTTATCCTTTTTCATTTAGATCTATGTAGCTTTCCAAGCTAGAAATGGGAAATTGTGAAACTGAAAGTAGGATTTAGAACCTAGACCTGCTTTACTCCACAATTTCATATTATGGAACAGTCTTATTTTAAATATTATCTATTAATAGGATGATATTATAAGGTTAAAGACTTTAATTCTCTCCCAAATGCAAATAATTAAATTATCAAATAGTAAAAAAAAAATCACGAAAAATCTTTGGTCTGACTGAATGACCTGAGGTCTGACAGAAAAGTCTGTCCAGTCAGACCAAATGTCTGACAGAAGGGTGTTGAGTTTCGGGAAGTCTGTGAAGCCAGACTACCGGAAACTTTTTACATAATTATAATATATAATACCATAATTCTTGTAAAAGTACGATAAACGACATAATTTATTTGAAAGAGATATCTTCACAGCAACGACCCATACAATCAAGCGCCCATCCGCCCAGACAAGCTGTCCTTCATAAGCACTTGTACCCTGAATGACTGGTTTGGTCTACCTGGCTAGCCATCATTATGTACCGATATTTTGTCTGTCTTTAAGCTTACATGCCATTTCGATGACAATTCTTCTCCACATATCGACAAATTCATCGTCTTGTCAATTTCTCTCGATGAATCTAGTCGATAACTCAAATCAAACACAAAACGTCAAGACAACGAGTTATCAGGTCATCAGATGACGTCAGTTTTCTTCGACGATTTGCTTCCGACGTGATCTTGAAAACGCTGGGTACATGTCAACTTTTGAAATAAAAACGGTAAATTTCCAGAAAATGACTTCACATTGTCAACCAAACGCAAGCCTAATTTCCATGGTTCTGGCATGCACGGTTATGGTGCACCGGCACGATTTTCACTTACGCAATTATTTCAAAACTGACCAAAGGCAACCTCACGTATATGGGTTGCTATGGAGACCGATAAAGGTGCATAAGAGTTGGTAAATTTTATTGTCGTTATATCCCAAAATGTATGACATGATTTTCTATAGGTGCGTGTAATTTCATAATTTTTGAACACAAAATCAAGAAATGAGAAACAAATTCCGTGAATTTATCAAACAACCCTCGTATACCGATACTTGTTGAAAGTATACCGATACTTATTGAAAGTATACCGATACTTGTTGAAAGTATACCGACACTTATTGAAAGTATCTCGATAGTAAAAGTATCACGGTATTGATATCCTGATTTTGACATGAACGGCCACTCATAAAATAGTTATTGAAAAAATATGGAAAACTTTGTGTCCCATGATTCCCTGTCTAAAAAATTGCCATTTTGTGACAGTGACTCCTCTGTGCTTCAATAAATGGATTTGGATTGTTACAAAGCAGTTAACCCTTTCCCAAACAAGACCTGGTTTCGACGTCCCTAATAGAAAAGGCTTGGGAAAATATTGAGACAAAAGAAGAAACTGCTGATAACCAGCAGTTTCTCCTTTTGTCTCAATATTTTCTGTGTCATATTTTACACAAATCCTATCTTTAATAACATCCATTTCGTCAATTAATAATTAGTATTATCTTATGGGAAAGGGTTAAAAGTTTTCATGGTCAATGCTAAACTGATGTAACAGCTAATGAATTGAAAATTATAAACTTACATTTTTTGCGCCAACTTTCTAGGCTGACCTTTAAAAGATTGTGGTCAAGATCATCCTTTTGAATGAGGAATTCATTTCAATTAAATGGATATTGTACAATTGGTGCAACCTGCCCTCTGTAAAATGGTCATTTGGTTGCTTAGTTACCAGTTGAATGGACATTTAAATTTTCATTTTATAATTGATTTGCTGCTCTTTCCGTGACCAGATCACAAAAGTTTTAAGGCTGACTCGTAGCTTTCGCTAAACAATCCCAAGTTTTGCATGACATCCTAAAGGGATGTAACAAATGACATAGAATCTGTAGGTATATTGGTTTCATGTCTACCATTGCTTCCATTCTCTAATTTAACAGGTTTGGCTTAGGATCATGAAATTTTTCACAATTTATGTTCACCTAGTGCCTCAGAAATTGACCTGTCAGAAATTGCCTTATTTCTTTTAGGCCCACATGTCAAGGGCCAAGGTAACAATACATATAAAAATTGTTTCTGTGCTGTATATCAGCAAGTTTGAACTTAAAAGTCATCAAACTTGACACAAATCGCGGGCTTTCCGCAACACGGTTCTAACTCACTTTTTCATTTTTTTACAGGAGAGACAAAAAACTGTTTCATTTTCTTACAAAGAAAAATTTTGTTCAAAAAGAAACATTTCTGAAATTGTTTTTCCATAACAGATATACTATTATAAATCAAATCTATGTGAAATTTGTTTAAAATGTTGTATTTGAAAAAAATTGAGTTAGAACCGTGTTGCAGAAAAAAATGATAAAAATCTACAAAAATGTTACCCGCAAAACAGTTCTAACTCAAAAAAATTTCATAAAGCACTATTAATTTGGCAGGTATTTATGTTGGAAATCATGTCTATTTTTTACCCAAATAGTTTTAAATGTTAATTCTGTGTTTTTGTTTGATGACGACCAGAAAAATTGTCGCCAAAATCTATGACAAGAGTTTCAATACGTATCAAAGCATTTATTTATGCTTTTTACTAAAATGAAATTGTTTTCATCATAAAACATTTACAAATATAAGCTTTTTTTTCAAGTCTAGAATACACTTGCAAGCATATATAAGACAGATCATTTAATCTAAAATGTTATAGTACAATATTTTAGAAGTATAAAGAAGTTCTGAGGAAACAACTTGCGCAGACTCCTCTTTAGGTGTCTCACATATCAAATATCTCAGATTCAGAAGATGGTGGATGGAGAGTAATTGTCAAATTACATCGCATGAAAATGCTGTATATTGTAGTTTATTTATAATGAGACATCATTTCTCTTAAAAGTATTGATGAAGTAATGAAAATTGAATTTATTTACTAGTATGTCTGATGTCGAGGTGCGTCCTTTAGAGCGAGATTTCTTGAGATATCTTGAGATTTCTTAAGATGTTTTAGGACAAAACGTTCTACTGAGCAAGATTTTAAGACGATCACTAGGAGCCGCCATTGCTCTATACTTCTTTTGGAACACCTTGGTATATTCTGTAGAATCTATATATGGGAGAGAATTGACCGAGTTGTTCCGAATGCTCAATGATTCATAAACCGCGTAGTTCCGAATGCTCCATGCTTCATACAAATGATGTCATGATGACGTCATTTGTATGAAGTATGGAACATTCAGAACACTTTGCTTATAATCTCTGTCTTAAAAACGCTGTATCAAAAACATCTTAAGAAATCTTAAAAAATCTTACTCTAAAGAATGCGCCTCTGAATGCAAAGCAAACAATTAACAATAATTGTAGGTGTAGTGCTTTTAGAGTTATGTATATTGTTCTGGAACCATGCAATAGTAAAAAAAAAAACATGTACAAAGTTTGATAGCAATAATTTGACTGTATCATATCAAACCTTAACCAGAGTTATAAGTTGAAATGAGATATTGTCCTGAATAAATTTTTTAAAAGTAATGCTTTTGGCTGACAACCTTTTGTAGTCACCCAGCATGTATGTACAAAGTTTCAAAGATCCAGTGTGAGCTGATATATGCTACTCAGACTTCCCAAAATTCATCAGCCCATCAGACAATTTTTCATCAGGACTGACATTTGTCAACTCTCTGTCAGTACAACTGTCTGACAGTCCTGCGGGTGTCATGTCACTCATTTTAAGCCAAACTGACAACAAATTGATAGTTTATAAAAATTTACTATTTCTACTAACAAAAATATTATTTTTGTTTTAATTGATTTGGTCCTTCGATGTGACAGATCCTTTTTTGGACTAACAAATTTTGAGGCCTTGTAAGACAGAATGACTGACACTTTTTCTGAACTTTTGGGAAGTCTGACTACTGGTTAAGACATTTGAGTAATAGCATTTTACAAAGAATTTGGTGACCTTAGAATACCGAGCCCCTCATCTTCGTAACAGTTTTTAGCTTTTGATGCCCACATCTCTGCTAATTCTTGAACTGGGATAAAAATCAAGTTAACAATCAGTCCTAAATTATATTACATTTATATAATGTACAGCAAGAAATATCCAGACCAATATCTATAATCAGTGCATTAGATGCTGATAGATACAAACAACAAAGCTTCAGATTACATCATCAAGAATCCTGGTCAATGTTTGCTTATGGAACTTTAAAAATCTCATGATCTGATGATGACAAGAATTTCAAAGTATCCATTACCTTTATTTCTAAAATAATAAATGGTAAGAAACTAAGATTTGAACAAAATAGAAGAAAACAACTTTTGTCAAAGCAAACTCAGGGATGATTGCCTATTTCTGTAAAAGTTTGGTCATGGAACTGGCAGTTTTTCTTTTGTTACTTGCCCATAGACATGTTATCCTCAGAAAAGTTTCCTGTACCCCTTCTAGTCTTGTTTGAAACTAAAGTCTAATATTCCAATCAGATAGGATGAAAGGACTTTAGCTCACCACTATTCTAGTCAAACTTTTACATTCATGAACAAGTGAAGATTCATTTAAAATTCCATACCTAAGGGCATAAAATGCTAGACATGGGTTGATGGTATGATTTCTTGGTTATAACATTTTATGTATTACATGTACACATATTTGCAATAAGATCTAACTAATCTTTAATTTGATCTTTTGCATAAAATCAAAACTAACCATTAGTTCATTCAATTGACCATATTGAGCAAGACATATGAACGAATGATCAGTGAAATCTATATCTTGGTTAGGTTTTGAAGTAATTTCTTATGATTTAATTTAATTGCATTCTAATGTGTCTGATCAGTTATGGCTTTATTTAAAGAACACACCATCACTGACATCCACATAAGATTTTAGTTGTTCAATGGGACACAAATATTACCGTACATATCATATTCAAAAGTATTAAGACTGGCATTTATATGAGAGCAAGCTTGTCTGTCCTTTGGTCCGTTGGTCATTAGCTTTTTTCTGTTGTTATTCATTAGGTAATAAGTTATAACTACTGAATTACAGGTAGAAATATTCATATCTAAGACAATGTATGCCATACTGTAACATTTGAAATGGTTTTCAATGCTATAATAATGATGTGGATTGCCTTATTATAATTCCAAATATGAAGTGGAAGCAATTCAAACAATCATTTTATAAGGTATATTGAGCTTACATGTTCAGTGAAACTTCACTCCAATATGTTGTATAATTATTAATTTGATGGACCATAATTATTTCTATAATAAAATGAGTCAAAAGAAAGCTTTTAGGTCAAAGATTTTTAATAAATCCACTAAATCTCTTGCAAAAAACATATCTCTATTTTGCACTGAAATTATTAAAATTTAGAGTCCTAGCCATATTTTTCTCTTCAAAAATTTTTAAAAAAATGGGCTAATAGACAAAGATCATACTGTAAAGCTGTCTGATTTTAGTTTAAACTAAAATATGTGTCACTTGCAAGCCAGGTTTATTCAAAGAATTTATTATTAAAAGAATCATATACATAGAAAGAACTATTTAAGTTACTGTTATTGACCGAAAATTTACATAGACTTAATAGGGATTATGTTTTGCAGGAAAAGGGTTAAAACACAAGAAAATCAAATGAAAACCATTATTACATGTTTCTTTAACTTACTATGTTATTTACTGATGTCATTGATGAAATAAGACATAAAAGAGGTTTTAACTCAGATTTTTTTCTGCAACACAGTTCTAACTGAGCCAGTTAGAACTGTGTTGCAGAAACATAAAATACCACTTTGAGTTAGAACCTTTTAAACAAATTTGAATTTCTCAATTAATATGAGGAATTTTTGAAAAATAATTTAAGGGATAATGTATTGATATTAGTTAGTTCCAAAAATGTAAAAAAGTGATTTTTGATAAAAAGTGGAGTTAGAACCCTATTGCGGAAAGCCCACGAAATGTTGCCCAAAGGTCATGACCTGCTGTATTTGGGTTATGTAGGTCAAAGGTCAATGTCATTTTTTCTACTTATGTGATAAAGCAATTGTATCTGTTGGGGTATGTTGAAAGGTAAAGATTCTACCTTACTTGAAAAAAAACCCCACCAAACCTACAGTATGAATAGAAAGAGTAAAGTGTAGTTAGGACATGAAAGGGTTTGGTATTAGGGATAAAATTAGGGGCTGCTGTGCTGTTTATGGGTAGGGGACTAATCTGACCTGACGGATACTGGGGTCAGTGAGATTGGGTTTCTATTGGTTTATGTAAATGAGGACAGGGTGACTCAATCAGGCAACAACTCTACATTACTTGGGGCTTCTGATAAATATGAAACATGCTGAGAAAACAAGAAATTTATGCTTTATTGGCAGTAGCGTAGGAAGGTTTACAATATTGGGGGGGGGGGGGGGGGGGCAAACGTTCAAGAAAATGGAAATATGGGTGTTTTATGGGGGGCCATAGGGGGGGCCAGGCCCTTTTTCCAAATTATTGGGGGGGGGCAGGCCCCCCTGGCCCCCCCCTCTTCCTACGCCTATGATTAGGGTTTGGGTATTGCAGATCTATGTGAACTATTAGGGTTGTTTGAGTCAGAGGAAAAGATGACTTTAGGGATCACAAACTATTTTGTTGGAAGTTGCAACATAACTGCAAGCAGATCTTGTGTTGGTCAACATTAAACTTAAGAATGCTTTTGTTCTAGCAATTTATGATCACATAGTTAGGAAATTTGCACAGAAGGGACAACAATCTAAGATTCAGAGGATAACTTAAATGGTTAAAGTGACATTTCAGAATTATTTTTACATGAATTTTACTTTAATTCCATCTGAAAGGGCATGTTTTCTTATGAAAATTTCAAGCCAAAATATTGAACCGTTTACGAGAAATATATATTTTTGTGCTAAAATTAAACAAATTGTTTTGGACAACAGTTCAGATGTGTATAGAATTTGTCATTTCTGTCCCAACTTTGAAGGCGTATTTTTCGCTTATAAATAACAACTTCAAAAAACTGATAGCATTTCTACGCATTAGAATAACCAATCTTTGCATCAAGACATACTTTTAAAAAATGAAATAAACGTGAAATGTCACTTTAAAAAGCATTGAATTTGCCTGTTTAGGGGCTGATCTAGATATGAGCCAGCATTCTCATTGATAAACTTTATCATCAGGGACAATTATAATTCAAGGTCATTTAGTATGGGTTTCATATTACTTAATTATTTAACCCTTTCCTAGACAACACATTGTAAATTCAATTCCAAAGATGCAGCAGGAGGCAGAGGTGGTGCAGTGGTAACGGTGGACGGACGTTTTGGCCACGGCCGTTTTGGGCAGGACGTTTTGGCCAGGACGTTTTGGCCACGGACGTTTTGGCCACGATATTTTACAAGGTAGGACCTTTTGGCCAAAAAAAATTCTAAGGAAAAAAAAAGAATTGAATCAATTAAATTTATTTCAAAGTTGTAATTTTAGACATTTAGATTTAATAAAATTGATTTATAAGTTCATTATGAAGAAAAAAATATGTATAAATGGTCTCAATTATTGATATTTCATTTTAATTTATATTTGGCCAAAAGGTCCTACCTTGAAATATATTGTGGCCAAAACGTCCGTGGCCAAAACGTCCTGGCCAAAACGTCCGTGGCCAAAGCGTCCTACATTCAGTGGTAACACGCTGGACTTGAAATACCGGGTCGCTGGTTCGATCCCTGGCTTCTCCGGTCATTCGGATGAGACTTTAAACCGAGGTTCCGTCTTCATAATGAACTTAGTAGTTGAGTGGGATGTAAAACTGCATTCAATCAATCCAAAGATAAAGCAAACTATTCAAAATAAAAGAGTGTCAGTGTTGTTGAAACAAAATAAATCATGAAATTTAGAGGGTATGATTTGGAGAATATAATACGAGAGAGAATGTAGATATTCTTCTTTTTCTGAACATTAGGCCATCCAGAACCAGATTTTGTTTAGGAAAGGATTAACACAATGCCCATTTGGACAACCCCCAAGTTCTGCTATTTTGGAAAAACAGTTAATATAATACTGAGCCAAGAACATTCAAAAACCCTATTTCTCCCTCTTGTTTGTTGCTCTGGATTTTTTGGCTGCAATTAATCGTATTTGGTTTTGTACTCTGATGTCACTGTATGGGAATAAATAAGGACAAAATAAAACAATCAAGAAATATTGTCTGATTGAATAAACAGTGTGGTCAGCTGGAAGAAAATTGATTCACCCCACCCTTTCTCCGAGGATGAATAGATGACTCGTCTCAACCCATTACTAGACGGCGAAATTTTGCATTGTTCCAATTTGAAAGTTGTTGAAGACTACAAAGTGGATGTTATAAAAAAGCTTAGAAGGAGTAACATGCTTTTGGAGATACCAAAACAGTAAATGTAAAAGAAAAAGAAATCATTGATAGGGTAACATCATTTCCCCAAGCTGCTGCTTCAGGAAATGGCAATGACGGGCTATTACTATCCCATTACTGGACTTTCAAATGTTAGATTTGTCCAAAGTACAAGCTGCTGCAGACTAGAGCAGAATAGGGTGGAAATATTTGGTCCATTCAAAAATGTTGTCCTCAGTGTAAGTTTTACTACAATGTTGTGAAGTGATTTCCACTGAAGAACAATCCAGCAGTTTTGTTTACCCTGTGATTAATGATTCAGCATGGTCAAGCCTGGCATATAATTTGATAGGGCCAATTTCACTCTACAGGGTAATAAATTGGTCCAATCTGTTTGACCATATGGTAATGAGATGACAAGTGACCATGTTCCAGCCGATCACGTTTCCACATCAACTAAACATACTACACTCATAACAGTTGTTAAACCTGTACCAAATTGTCATTAAGATTATGATATAGGTTTCCTTGAGATCATTTGGCAAAGATAAGGTTTGCCAATGATTTGAGATTGTGTGTTAAAAGAGAATGCCATTCATAACTTGAGAATAAAAGATAATGTTTGCTAACAAAAGATTGTAGGATAAAAGATACAGTTGACATTTAAATCTTATTGTAGCACAAAATAAAAGGTTTGCAAATATGCAATAGTTGGATGAAAGGTAATATTAGCTAATATGAAATTGGAATCAAAGATAAGATTTTTTGCCCATATGAAAATGTAGGACAAAAAGATATGGTTAGCTCACACGAAATAGGAAGTCAAAGATAAGATTTGCCTGTATAAAGATGTAAGACAAAAAAAGATAAAGTTAGCTAATATGAAATTGGAAGTCAAAGATAAGATTTGCCTGTATAAAGATGTAAGACAAAAAAGATAAAGTTAGCTAATATGAAATTGGAAGTCAAAGATAAGATTTGCCTGTAAAAGATGCAAGACAAAAAAGATAAAGTTAGCTAATATGAAATTGGAAGTCAAAGGTAAGATTTGCCTGTATAAAGATGTAAGACAAAAAAGATAAAGTTAGCTAATATGAAATTGGAAGTCAAAGATAAGATTTGCCTGTAAAAGATGCAAGACAAAAAAGATAAAGTTAGCTAATATGAAATTGGAAGTCAAAGGTAAGATTTGCCTGTATAAAGATGCAAGACAAAAAAGATAAAGTTAGCTAATATGAAATTGGAAGTCAAAGATAAGATTTGCCTGTATAAAGATGTAAGACAAAAAAGATAAAGTTAGCTAATATGAAATTGGAAGTCAAAGATAAGATTTGCCTGTAAAAGATGCAAGACAAAAAAGATAAAGTTAGCTAATATGAAATTGGAAGTCAAAGGTAAGATTTGCCTGTATAAAGATGTAAGACAAAAAAGATAAAGTTAGCTAATATGAAATTGGAAGTCAAAGATAAGATTTGCCTGTATAAAGATGTAAGACAAAAAAGATAAAGTTAGCTAATATGAAATTGGAAGTCAAAGATAAGATTTGCCTGTAAAAGATGCAAGACAAAAAAGATAAAGTTAGCTAATATGAAATTGGAAGTCAAAGGTAAGATTTGCCTGTATAAAGATGTAAGACAAAAAAGATAAAGTTAGCTAATATGAAATTGGAAGTCAAAGATAAGATTTGCCTGTAAAAGATGCAAGACAAAAAAGATAAAGTTAGCTAATATGAAATTGGAAGTCAAAGGTAAGATTTGCCTGTATAAAGATGTAAGACTAAAAAGATAAAGTTAGCTAATATGAAATTGGAAGTCAAAGATAAGATTTGCCTGTAAAAGATGCAAGACAAAAAAGATAAAGTTAGCTAATATGAAATTGGAAGTCAAAGATAAGATTTGCCTGTATAAAGATGCAAGACAAAAAAGATAAAGTTAGCTAATATGAAATTGAAAGTCAAAGGTAAGATTTGCCTGTATAAAGATGTAAGACAAAAAAGATAAAGTTAGCTAATATGAAATTGGAAGTCAAAGATAAGATTTGCCTGTATAAAGATGTAAGACAAAAAAGATAAAGTTAGCTAATATGAAATTGGAAGTCAAAGATAAGATTTGCCTGTAAAAGATGCAAGACAAAAAAGATAAAGTTAGCTAATATGAAATTGGAAGTCAAAGGTAAGATTTGCCTGTATAAAGATGTAAGACAAAAAAGATAAAGTTAGCTAATATGAAATTGGAAGTCAAAGATAAGATTTGCCTGTAAAAGATGCAAGACAAAAAAGATAAAGTTAGCTAATATGAAATTGGAAGTCAAAGGTAAGATTTGCCTGTATAAAGATGTAAGACAAAAAAGATAAAGTTACCTAATATGAAATTGGAAGTCAAAGATAAGATTTGCCTGTAAAAGATGCAAGACAAAAAAGATAAAGTTAGCTAATATGAAATTGGAAGTCAAAGATAAGATTTGCCTGTAAAAGATGCAAGACAAAAAAGATAAAGTTAGCTAATATGAAATTGGAAGTCAAAGGTAAGATTTGCCTGTATAAAGATGTAAGACAAAAAAGATAAAGTTAGCTAATATGAAATTGGAAGTCAAAGATAAGATTTGCCTGTATAAAGATGTAAGACAAAAAAGATAAAGTTAGCTAATATGAAATTGGAAGTCAAAGATAAGATTTGCCTGTATAAAGATGTAAGACAAAAAAGATAAAGTAAGCTAATATGAAATTGGAAGTCAAAGGTAAGATTTGCCTGTATAAAGATGTAAGACAAAAAAAGATAAAGTTAGCTAATATGAAATTGGAAGTCAAAGATAAGATTTGCCCGTATAAAGATGTAAGACAAAAAAGATAAAGTTAGCTAATATAAAATTGGAAGTCAAAGGTAAGATTTGCCTGTATAAAAATGCAAGACAAAAAAGATAAAGTTAGCTAATATGAAATTGGAAGTCAAAGGTAAGATTTGCCTGTATAAAGATGTAAGACAAAAAAGATAAAGTTAGCTAATATGAAATTGGAAGTCAAAGATAAGATTTGCCTGTGGGCAGGTTTAAAAAAAATGTGACCAAATTGTGACATTTAAATTTTAAGAATAACAGCTATTTTTACAGAATATCATCCAGATTTCTTAATTAGGATGGATAAAAACTATTCTAAATGGTTAAGCAGTGCTAAAATTATATTCTAAATTCATGTTCACAAGTTTTTAGCTAAAATTCTGTACGCAATATTGCAAAATGACAACAAAAAAGCGTTTCACTCCTGACAACATATATATTACACAATATGATAAATTGTAACCCACGAATCACTAAATAATAGAGTGCAGAATGCCCACAAGGTTGATGGCTTCCTAAAAACGTTTGAGTGATAGATGTCTGGCTGAATAGACAAAAATGAGAACACATTTTGAAAATTAAAAGTGTTTCACTCCTGACATAAAATTCAGAGGGTTGTTGTATAAAACAGGCTCCACATCCTAAACCAGTGAAGATAAGATGAAAAGGTAATTTTTAGCTCCACTGGCCGAAGGCCAGCGGGGCTTATGTCATGGCCCTGTGTCCGTCGTGCGTGCGTGCGTGCGTGCGTCCGTGCGTCAACTTTTTCTTTAAACATCTTCTCCAAAACTACTGGACCAATTTCAACCAAACTTCATATGAATCTTCCTTGCATGAACCTTTTTCAAATTCCTACAAAAAATTAAATTCCGTGCAGAACTTGAATTTTAATTAATTTAATTGAATTAATTTTCGAAAAATCTTTAAAAAAATTTCTTCTCCAAAACTATTGGACCAATTTCAACCAAACTTCACAGAAATCTTCCTTGCATAAATCTCTACCAAATTCCTTCAAAATAATAAAATCGGTGCAGAACTTGAATTTTAATTAATTTAATTGGTTTAAATTTTCGAAAAATCTTTAAAAAGTCTTCTTCTCCAAAACTACTGGACCAATTTCAACCAAACTTCACAGAAATCTTCCTTGCATGAATCTCTACCAAATTCCTTCAAAAGAATAAAATCGGTGCAGAACTTGAATTTAAATTAATTTAATTGATTTAAATTTTCGAAAAATCTTTAAAAAACCTTCTTCTCTAAAACTACTGGACTAATTTCAACCAAACTTCACAGAAATCTTCCTTGCATGAATCTCTACCAAATTCTTTCAAAAGAATAAAATCGGTGCAGAACTTGAATTTAAATCATTTTATTTGAATTTAATTTTCAAAAAATCTTTAAAAATTCTTCTTCTCCAAAACTACTGGACCAATTTCAACCAAACTTCACAGAAATCTTCCTTGCATGAATCTCTAACAAATTCCTTCCAAAGAATAAAATCCGCGCAGAACTTGAATTTTAATTAATTTAATTGATTTAAATTTTCGAAAAATCTTTAAAAAAATTTCTTCTCCAAAACTACTGGACCAATTTCAACCAAACTTCACAGAAATCTTCCTTGTATGAATCTCTTCTTAATTCCTTCAAAAAGATAAATTCTGTTTATAACTTGAATTTTAATTAATTTAATTGAATTAAATTTTCGAAAAAATCTTTAAAAATTCCTGTTCTCCAAAATTACTGGACCAATTTCAACCAAACTTCACAGAAATCTTCCTTGCATGAATCTCTACCAAATTCCTTCAAAAGATTAAAATCCACGCAGAACTTGAATTTTAAATAATTTAATTGATTTGAATTTTCGAAAAATCTTTAAAAATTCTTCTTCTCCAAAACTACTGGACCAATTTCAACCAAACTTCACAGAAATGTTCCTTGCATGAATCTCTTCTTAATTCCTTCAAGAAAATAAATTCTGTGTAAAACTTAAATTTTGATTAATTAAATTAGATTATTAGCTCACCTGAGCACAAGCTCAAGTGAGCTATTGTGATCACCTTTTGTCCGGCGTCCGTCCGTCGTCCGTCGTTCGTCGTCCGTCGTCCGTCGTCCGTCAACAATTTCTTTAAATGACATCTCCTCCTAAACTACATAGCCAATTTCAACCAAACTTAGCAGGAATGTTCCTTAGGTGACCCCCTTTCAGAATTGCTAAAAGAATTGAAATCCATGAAAAACTCTGGTTGCCATGGCAACAGAAAAGGAGAAATTTGACTAAATCTCAATACTATCTTTGAACGACATCTCCTCCTAAACTACTTGGCCAATTTCAACCAAACTTGGCAGGAATGTTCCTTAGGTGACCCCCTTTCAGAATTGCTAAAAGAATTGAAATCCATAAAAAACTCTGGTTGCCATGGCAACAGAAAAGGAGAAATTTGACTGAATCTCAATACTATCTTTGAACGACATCTTCTCCGAAACTACTCAGCCAATTTCAACTAAACTTGACAGGAATGTTCATTAGGTGACCCCCTTTTAAAATTGCTAAAAGAATTGTAATCCATAAAAAACTCTGGTTGCCATGGCAACAGAAAAGGAGAAATTTGACTGAATCTCAATACTATCTTTGAACCACATCTCCTCCTAAACTACCAAGCCAATTTCAACCAAACTTGGCAGGAATGTTCTTAGATGACCCCCTTTCAGAATTGCTAAAAGAATTGCAAAACCATAAAAAACTCTGGTTGCCATGGCAACAGAAAAGGAGAAATTTGACTGAATCTCAATACTATCTTTGAACAACATCTCCTCCTAAACTACCAGGCCAATTTCAACTAAACTTGGCAAAAATATTCCTTAGGAGGTCCTCTTTAAGAATTGCTAAAAGAATTGAAATTGACTGAAAACTCTGGTTGCCATGGCACCAGAAAAGGAGAAATTTGACGAATTCTCAATAATTTCTTTGAACAACATCTCCTCCTAAACTACTTGGCCAATTTCAACCAAACTTGGCAGAAATATTTCTGAGGAGGTTCCTTTTACAAATTGCTAAAATAATTGAAATCTTTTAAAAGCTCTGGTGGCCATGGCAACAGAAAAGGAGATTTTCCACCAAATCTCAATGACATCGTTGAATGATATCTCCTCCTAAACTATCAGGCTAATTTCCACCAAACTAGGCAGAAATATTCCTTAGGTCACCTTTTAAAAATTGCTAACAGAATTGCAATTTATAAAAAAAAACCCAACTCTGGTTGCCATGGCAACAGAAAAAGAGAAATTACATGAAATCTGTCAGAAGCAATTTCTCAATAACCAAAAAGCCAAATTTGACAAAACTTAATATTTGCATTGCTTATGATATTGCTAAGAGGTACTTTTTCTTTGCTTTTCAATATAAAACCTTGTCACAGAAAAAGGGGACTTCTAGTAAAAATCTGCTTATCAGGCGCATAGCATCTACATTTATGCATGGATTTAAAAAAATGTATGGGTAAATGTGTTCTTTATCATGAGTAGATGTTCTATTTGAAATATATATTTAGGTAGGTTCACGGTCATAGATCTAGGTCAATTTGTAAATTTCTGTTTGTTTGTCAGTCTGTATGTTTTTAGCTCACCTGAGCACGAATGTGCTCATGGTGAGCTATTGTGATACCGCTGTGTCCGGCGTCCGTCGTCCGGCGTCCGGTGTCCGTCGTCCGTCGTCCGTCGTCCATCGTCCGTCGTCCGTCAAACTTTACCTTGTGTGCACTCTAGAGGCCACATTTTTTGCCCAATCAACCTGAAATTTGCTCAGAATGATTGTCTTGATGAAATCTCGGACAAGTTCGAAATTGGGTCATCTGGGGTCAAAAACTAGGTCACGGGGTCAAATCTTAGAAAAACCTTGTGTGCACTCTAGAGGCCACATTTTTTGCCCAATCAACCTGAAATTTGCTCAGAATGATTGTCTTGATAAAATCTCGGACAAGTTCGAAATTGGGTCATCTGGGGTCAAAAACTAGGTCACGGGGTCAAATCTTAGAAAAACCTTGTGTGCACTCTAGAGGCCACATTTTTTGCCCAATCAACCTGAAATTTGCTCAGAATGATTGTCTTGATAAAATCTCGGACAAGTTTGAAATTGGGTCATCTGGGGTCAAAAACTAGGTCACGGGGTCAAATCTTAGAAAAACCTTGTGTGCACAATAGAGGTCACATTTTTTGCCCAATCAACCTGAAATTTGCTCAGAATGATTGTCTTGATGAAATCTCGGACAAGTTTGAAATTGGGTCATCTGGGGTCAAAAACTAGGTCACGGGGTCAAATCTTAGAAAAACCTTGTGTGCACTCTAGAGGCCACATTTTTTGCCCAATCAATTTAAAATTTGCTCAGAATAATTGTCTTGATAAAATCTCGGACAAGTTCGAAATTGGGTCATCTTGGGTCAAAAACTAGGTCACTGGGTCAAATCTTAGAAAAACCTTGTGTGCACTCTAGAGGTCACATTTTTTGCCCAATCAACCTGAAATTTGCTCAGAATGATTGTTTTGGTGAAATCTTGTACACGTTTGAAATTGGGTCATCTAGGGTCAGAAACTAGGTCACGGGGTCAAATCTTAGAAAAACCTTGTGTGCACTCTAGAGGCCACATTTTCTGCCCAATCAACCTGAAAATTGATCAGAATTATTGTCTGGATAAAATCTCGGACAAGTTTGAAATTGGGTCATCTGGGGTCAAAAACTAGGTCACGGGGTCAAATCTTAGAAAAACCTTGTGTGCACTCTAGAGGCCCCATCTTTTGCCCAATCAACCTGAAATTTGCTCAGAATGATTGTCTTGATGAAAGCTCGGACAAGTTTGAAATTGGGTCATCTGGGGTCAAAAACTAGGTCACGGGGTCAAATCTTAGAAAAACCTTGTGTGCACTCTAGAGGCCACATTTTTTGCCCAATCAACCTGAAAATTGCTCAGAATGATTGACTTGATAAAATCTCGCACAAGTTTGATATAGGGTCATCTGGGGTCTAAAACTAGGTCACAGGGTCAAATCTTAGAAAAACCTTGTGTGCACTCTAGAGGCCACATTTTTTGCCCAATCAACCTGAAAATTGCTCAGAATGATTGGCTTGGTGAAATCTTGGACAAGTTTGAAATTGGGTCATCTGGGGTCAAAAACTAGGTCACTGGGTCAAATCTTAGAAAAACCTTGTGTGCACTCTAGAGGCCACATTTTTTACCCAATCACCCTGAAAATTGATCAGAATGATTGTCTTGATCAATTTTCAGACAAGATTGAAATTGGGTCATCTGGGGTCATAAACTAGGTCATGAGGTAAAATCTTTGTAAAACCTTGTGTGCACTCTAGAGGCCACATTTTTTGCCCAATCAACCTGAAAATTGATCAGAATGATTGTCTTGATCAATTCTATGTCACAAGGTCAAATCTTAGATAAACCTTGTGTGCACCCTAGAGGTCACATTCTTTGTCCAATCAACCTGAAAATTTGTTTACAAAAAAAAATTATTATACCCCCCAAATTCAATTTGGGGGGTATATAGGAGTCAGCTTGTCCGTTGGTCTGTCTGTCTGTCTGTCTGTCTGTCTGTCTGTCGGTCGGTCGGTCTGTAGCTTTTTTGTCCGCTCTATTTCTCCTAAACTGCTGGTCCAATTTTGTTCAAACTTCACATGTGAACTCATTACCAAGTGCAGATGTGCATGTGAAATTTTTGTCACGGTTCATTGATTTTTGACAGAGTTACAGCCCTTGAGTGAATTTTCTTGTCCGCTCAATTTCTCAGATACTAATGAACGGATTTCAAAAAAACTTTACAGTTATGCTTAGTAGCTCTCAAATATGTGCATATCAAATTTTGGTGATGATTCATTGATTTTTGACTGAGTTATGGCCCTTTGCTGAAAATTGCCATTTAACGCAAAATCAATGTGTGTTGATCGGTTTTTCAATTTTTTGTCCACTCTATTTCTCATAAACTATTGGACCAATTGTGTTCAAACTTCACATGTGAACTCATTACTAAGTTGAGATGTGCATACTAAAAAAATTTTTACGGTCCATTGATTTTTGACGGAGTTACGGCCCTTGAGTGAATTTTCTTGTCCGCTCAATTTCTCGGAAACTAAAAAACGGATTTCAAAAAAACTTTATACTTATGCTTAGTAGCTCTCAAATATGTGCATATCAAATTTTGGTGATGATTCATTGATTTTTGACTGAGTTATGGCCCTTTGCTGAAAATTGCCATTTTACGCAAAATCAATGTGTGTTGATCGGTTTTTCAATTTTTTGTCCACTCTATTTCTCATAAACTATTAGACCAATTTTGTTCAAACATCACATGTGAACTCATTACTAAGTTGAGATGTGCATACTAAATTTTTTTCACGGTTCATTGATTTTTGACGGAGTTACAGCCCTTGAGTGAATTTTCTTGTCCGCTCAATTTCTCAGATACTAATGGACGGATTTCAAAAAAACTTTACAGTTATGCTTAGTAGCTCTCAAATATGTGCATATCAAATTTTGGTGATGATTCATTGATTTTTGACTGAGTTATGGCCCTTTGCTGAAAATTGCCATTTAACGCAAAATCAATGTGTGTTGATCCGTTTCTCAATTTTTTGTCCACTCTATTTCTCATAAACTATTGGACCAATTTTGTTCAAACTTCACATGTGAACTCATTACTAAGTTGAGATGTGCATACTAAAAAAAAAATTTTTACGGTCCATTGATTTTTGACGGAGTTACGGCCCTTGAGTGAATTTTCTTGTCCGCTCAATTTCTCGGAAACTAAAAGACGGATTTCAAAAAAACTTTACACTTATGCTTAGTAGCTCTCAAATATGTGCATATCAAATTTTGGTGATGATTCATTGATTTTTGACTGAGTTATGGCCCTTTGCTGAAAATTGCCATTTTACGCAAAATCAATGTGTGTTGGTCAGTTTTTCAATTTTTTGTCCACTCTATTTCTCATAAACTATTAGACCAATTTTGTTCAAACATCACATGTGAACTCATTACTAAGTTGAGATGTGCATACTAAATTTTTTTCACGGTCCATTGATTTTTGACGGAGTTACAGCCCTTGAGTGAATTTTCTTGTCGGCTCAATTTCTCAGATACTAATGGACAGATTTCAAAAAAAACTTTACAGTTATGCTTAGTAGCTCTCAAATATGTGCATATCAAATTTTGGTGATGATTCATTGATTTTTGACTGAGTTATGGCCCTTTGCTGAAAATTGCCATTTAACGCAAAATCAATGTGTGTTGATCGGTTTTTCAATTTTTTGTCCACTCTATTTCTCATAAACTATTGGACCAATTTTGTTCAAACCTCACATGTGAACTCATTACTAAGTTGAGATGTGCTTAATAAAAAAAATTTCACGGTCCATTGATTTTTGACGGAGTTACGGCCCTTGAGTGAATTTTCTTGTCCGCTCAATTTCTCGGAAACTAAAAGACGGATTTCAAAAAAACTTAACGCAAAATCAGTGTGTGTTGATCGGTTTTTGTCGAGCCCGCTTGCGGTGAGCTCGACATAGTTGTCACAATGGCGGTTCGGTGTATGTGCGTTAGTGCGTGCGTTAGTGCGTGCGTTAGTGCGTTAGTGCGTGCGTCCGTCCGGATGGAGCTTGTCCGGGCCATAACTTCACCATGGATGGAGGGATTCAGAAATAACTTGGCACAAATGTCAAGCTCAGTAAGGCGGAGTGTCGCGTGCAAGAACCAGATTCCAAGCTCAAAGGTCAAGGTCAAACTTGGAGGTCAAATGTCAAAAATGAGAAGATTTTTGCTTGTCCGGGCCATAACTTCACCATGGATGGAGGGATTCAGAAATAACTTGGCTTAAATGTCAAGCTCAGTAAGGCAGAGTGTCGCGTGCAAGAACCAGATTCCAAGCTCAAAGGTCAAGGTCAAACTTGGAGGTCAAATGTCAAAAATGAGATGATTTTTGCTTGTCCGGGCCATAACTTCACCATGGATGGAGGGATTCAGAAATAACTTGGCACAAATGTCAAGCTCAGTAAGGCAGAGTGTCGCGTGCAAGAACCAGATTCCAAGCTCAAAGGTCAAGGTCAAACTTGGAGGTCAAATGTCAAAAATGAGATGATTTTTGCTTGTCCGGGCCATAACTTCACCATGGATGGAGGGATTCAGAAATAACTTGGCACAAATGTCAAGCTCAGTAAGGCAGAGTGTCGCGTGCAAGAACCAGATTCCAAGCTCAAAGGTCAAGGTCAAACTTGGAGGTCAAATGTCAAAAATGAGATGATTTTTGCTTGTCCGGGCCATAACTTCACCATGGATGGAGGGATTCAGAAATAACTTGGCACAAATGTCAAGCTCAGTAAGGCGGAGTGTCGCGTGCAAAAACCAGATTCCAAGCTCAAAGGTCAAGGTCAAACTTGGAGGTCAAATGTCAAAAATGAGATGATTTTTGCTTGTCCGGGCCATAACTTCACCATGGATGGAGGGATTCAGAAATAACTTGGCACAAATGTCAAGCTCAGTAAGATGGAGTGTCGCGTGCAAGAACCAGATTCCAAGATGAAAGGTCAAGGTCAAACTTTGAGGTCAAATGTAAAAAATGAGTTGATTTTTGCTTGTCCGGGCCATTCCTTAACTTGGCACAAATGTCAAGCTCAGTAAGGCGGAGTGTCGCGTGCAAGAACCAGATTCAAAGGTCAAGGTCAAACTTTGAGGTCAAATGTAAAAAATGAGTTGATTTTTGTAGAACCAGATTGCTAGCTCAAAAGTAAAGGTCAGAATTTTAGGTCAAATATCAAAAATGAGTTGATTTTTGTTGAGCCCGCTTGCGATGAGCTTGACAAAGTTGTCACAGTGGCAGTTTGGTGTATGTGCGTGTGTGCGTCTGTCCGGATTATGCTTGTCTGGACCAAAATTTGGTCATTACTTGGGGGGAATTAAAATAATTTGGCATGAATATTAACCATCATGAGGTGGAGTGTCGCGGGCTCGACATGTTGCCCTTCGGCATCTAGTTCAATTTTTTGTCCACTCTATTTCTCATAAACTATCAGACCAATTTTGTTCAAACATCACATGTGAACTCATTTTTAAGTTGAGATGTGCATACTAAATTTTTTTCACGGTCCATTGATTTTTGACGGAGTTACGGCCCTTGAGTGAATTTTCTTGTCCATCAATTTCTTGGAAACTAATAAACGGATTTCAAAAAAACTTTACAGTTATGCTTAGTAGCTCTCAAATATGTGCATATCAAATTTTGGTGATGATTCATTGATTTTTGACTGAGTTATGGCCCTTTGCTGAAAATTGCCATTTAACGCAAAATCAATGTGTGTTGATCCGTTTCTCAATTTTTTGTCCACTCTATTTCTCATAAACTATTGGACCAATTTTGTTCAAACATCACTTGTGAACTCATTACTAAGTTGAGATGTGCATACTAAATTTTTTTCACGGTCCATAGATTTTTGACGGAGTTACGGCCCTTGAGTGAATTTTCTTGTCCGCTCAATTTCTCGGAAACTAATGGAGGAATTTCAAAAAGACTTTACAGTTCTGCTTAGTAGCTCTTAAATATGTGCATATTAATTTCTTGTGATGTTTCATTGATTTTTGATTGAGTTATGGCCTTTTGCTGAAAATTGCCATTTTACGCGAAATCAACACTTGTTTATCAGTTTTTCAATTTTTTGTCCACTCTATTTCTCATAAACTTCTGAATCAATTTTGTGCAAACTTCACAATGTCATGTGAACTCATTACCACATTGAGAGGTGCATATTATATTTTGGTCATGGTCCATTGATTTTTGACGGAGTTACGGTCCTTGAGTGAATTTTCTTGTCCGCTCAATTTCTCGAAAATTAATGGATGGATTTAAAAAAAAAAAACTTTACAGTTATGCTTAGTAGCTCTCAAATATGTGCATATAAAATTTTGGTGATGATTCATTGATTTTTGAATGAGTTATGGCCTTTTGCTGAAAATTGCCATTTTACGCAAAATTAATGTGTGTTGATTGTTTTTTCAATTTTTTGTCCACTCTATTTCTCATAAACTGCTGGACCAATTTTATTCAAACTTTACATGTCCATTGAATTTTCATAGGGTTATGGCCCTTGAGTGAACTTTCTTGTTTAAATTGTTAAACTCATTTTATGAAATATTTAAGATACAATGTTCATATACTTGAAAACTTTTCTCATTCAAAATATCAGTTTTCAGTTTATATGAAATGTCAAAATGCACAAACACAGCGCTTTTGGGGGGTATGATCACTTTCAGTGATATTCTAGTTATATCAGGTGAGCGCTTCAGGGCCAATGGCCCTCTTGTATTTTAATTCCATCTGTCCAAAGCAATTTCTCCATAACCAAATAGCCGAATTGGATGAAACACCATATTTGAGTTACATATGATATTGCACTAAGGTAGTTTTCTGGGTTTTCTATGGTTTGAAATCTCATAGCGGCGTTCATATGATCTTTGACCCTTTATTACATTACCTGTAAGAAATCTGATCTGTTATAAAACCCCATCTCAGGTGAGCGACCTAGGGCCAATGGCCCTCTTGTTTTTTTGAAAAATCTTCTTTTCCAAAACTATTTGACCAATTTTAACCAAACTTCACATGAATCTTCCTTGCATGAATCTCCTTTAAATTCCTTAACAATTTCCGTGTAGAACTTAAATTTTAATAAATTTAATTAAATTGAATTTTAGAATAATTCTTAAGCAATGTTCTTCTCCAAAACTACAGGACCAATTTCAACCAAACTTCACAAGAATCTTCCTTGCATGAATATCTCCCAAATTCCTTCATGATCCGATGAAAAGCTGGGCCGCTGTTGGCTAGGCTTATTTTTCGCTATATGAAACAGTGTAATTTTAACAAAATTTTAAAAACATTTCTGCTCCTTAATTACTTATTTGATTTCATTCTGGTGTAGCATGAATCTTCTTTGGATAGACCTCTATTGTATTCCTTGAAGAAGTTCGTAGTCTAAATGTCTAAAAGCCAGTGGAGCGATACAGGGCCATCTTGGCCCTCTTGTTAGATGATGATGCACATGTTGTTTTAGGAATCACAAGTGCTTATTGTAGTATAGAGGACAATAATTGACCCGGCAGAGTGACCTTAACTGTACACAAAAGTGGAAAAGTTTATTGTCCAGTTTAGATGGGAATGGTCCGTCATTAATTTACGTAAAAGCGTGCACTGTATCCGTTAGGCCTATACAACATTGTGCCGCCATGTGAAAATAAGATTTTATCTAATCTAGTCAAATAAGAATGTTAAGCTACCGTGATCCATTTGGATCGACATTTCCAGTAAAGCTAATCACTAAAATAGGCGTGATCTCCAAAAAGGAATATCTAAATACAGTTTGTAAACATTCTAGTCATACCGTACATATTGCACAGGCTGATCAGGATCGGCATTTTTGCATATTCAGTTCACCAATTACCATTTTAAGACGACGCGACAAATGTATGCACGTGCAAACACTGTTAAATCGTTGAATAATATGATTATTAGCTGTAAATAGCGAAGCATGCGAAGTGTTCGGCAAATCACAAGGGTTCCGTCATACCTATCACCCCTGGACGATAAATATGTTGACCTTTCCGCTTGGTCTGCTCTGCCGGGTCAAATCCGCTTGGTCTGCTCTGCCGGGTCAAATCTCGCCGTCAATATCCTGTCACTGTATTTTATTAGCTCACCTGAGCACGAAGTGCTCGAGGTGAGCTATTGTGATCGCTTTTTGTCCGTCTGTCCGTCTGTCCGTCTGTCCGTCTGTCCATCTGTCCGTCTGTCCACAATTTGGTGTTTACACTCTAGCATCCACAAATATTAGTCAATCTTGACCAAAGTTTGTCAAAACAAGTATGGTCATAAGTTCTCGGATGAGTTCGATTATGGGCCAGATCGGACCAGAAAGTGTGGAGTTATCTGCCCCTGAATGACGAAAAATGCCGTTTTTGGAAGCAAATTTTCCAAATTTGCTTCTCTTAGCAGCCATGCGTCTCTGCACTTTACCATTCTCTGCATACCACACAACATCTTCCGGTCTTCCTCACTATAAATAGTTCTATCAAAAGCAAAGATTAATGAGGTAACAGTCATTCGAATATTCAATATGTAAGTCTGAAGTTATGTGTAGATATTGAATTGTGTGACTGAAAATGAAACATTCAATTAATCATGTCTCTAAGTGAAGAAAAGATCCAGGTAGTAATTTGCTTTATTATGGTTCAAAGATCAGTCCAATGGCCTTCCTTGTAAATGGGTCAGTCGAGTTTACTGAACTATGAAATATATTCAGCTTACACAAACGATTAATATGCATGAAGTTGTGCTAAAAATGAATACAACTCCATCATGAAATCAAAGTATGCAAGGTATTCTGCATAATCAAAGTACTTAATCAAAATACTCTACGAATCAAAGTATTCAAGGTATTCAAATGGATAATCAAAGTACCTAATCAAACTACTATATTTCTGGCCCCGGTTTCTCGAAAAAACTTAAGTACGTTCTCATGCTCAAATATGAGCACAGTGCTCAAATCGCATGAAATCCACGTGAACTTCAATGGAATACCCTTCAACGTTGGAGATCGAGTATCCCTTTGATGTTGAGCATGTTCTCATGAGAATATACTTAAGTTTTTTTTCCAGAAACTGGGGCCTGGACAGGCCTACATTTTTGAAAAATTTGCTTCCAAACAGTACTGTCAGTACTTTGATTAACTTTGTTTACACTCTAGCATCTACAATTATTGCCCAATCAATACAAAACTTGGATATAATATTGGAGACTATAGGATCTTGGATGAGTTCGATTTTCAGTCAGATCAGGCGAAAAAGTCAAAAGTTATGTGCCCTTGAATTTGTCAAAATTGCCGTTTTCGACCTTGTTTACACTCTAGAATCTACAATTATTGACCAATCAAGACAAATCTTGAACACAATGTTGGAGACCATAAGATCTCAGATGAGTTTAATTTTCAGTCTGATTAGACGAGAAAGTCAAGAGTTATGTGCCCTTGAATTTGACAAAATTGTCGTTTTTGACTGTTTTCGACCTTGTTTACACTCTAGAATCTACAATTATTGACCAATCAAGACAAATCTTGGACACAATGTTTTAGACCATAAGATCTTGGATGAGTTTGATTTTCAGTGTGATCTGACAAAAAAGACTAGAGTTATGTGCCCTTGAATTTGATAAAATTGTCATTTTCGGCTGTTTTCGACATTGTTTATACTCTAGAATCTACATTTATTAATCCATCAAGACAAAACTTGGACATAATGTTGGAGATCATAAGATCTCGGATGAGTTGAATTTTCAATCTGATAAGACAAGAAAGTCGAGACTTATGTGCCCTTGAATTTGACAAAATTGTGGTTTTTGACTGTTTTCGACCTTGTTTACACTCTAGAATTTTCAATTATTGACCAATCAAGACAAATCTTGGACACAATGTTTTAGACCATAAGATCTTGGATGAGTTTGATTTTCAGTGTGATCTGACCAGAAAGAAGAGAGTTACGTGCCCTTGAATTTGACAAAATTGTCGTTTTTGACTGTTTTCGACCTTTTTTACACTCTAGAATCTACAATTATTGACCAATCAAGACAAATCTTGGACACAATGTTTGAGACCATAAGATTTCGGATGAGTTCGATTTTCAGTGTGATCTGACAATAAAGACAAGAGTTACGTGCCCTTGAATTTGATAAAATTGTCATTTTCGGCTGTTTTCGACATTGTTTACACTCTAGAATCTACATTTATCAATCAATCAAGACAAAAGTTGGACACAATGTTAGAGATCATAAGATGTCAGATGACTAGAATTTTCAATCTGATAAGACAAGAAAGTCGAGAGTCATGTGCCCTTGAATTTGACAAAATTGTCGTTTTTGACTGTTTTCGACCTTGTTTACACTCTAGAATTTTCAATTATTGTCCAATCAAGACAAATCTTGGACACAATGTTTGAGAGGATAAGATTTCGGATGAGTTTGATTTTTAGTGTGATCTGACCAGAAAGACGAGAGTTATGTGCCCTTGAATTTGATAAAATTATCATTTTCGGCTGTTTTCGACCTTGTTTACACTCTAGAATCTACAATTATCAATTAATCAAGACAAAACTTGGACACAATGTTTGGGACCATAATATGTCGGATGAGTTTGATTTTCAGTCTGATCCGATCAGAAAGTTGAGAGTTATGTGCCCTTGAATTTAACAAAATAGCCGTTTCTGGCTGTTTTTCGATCTTGAATCTTCAATTATTGACCAATCAAGACAAATCTTGGACACTATGTTGGAGACCATAATATCTTGGATGAGGTAGATTTTCAGTCTGCTGTGATCAGAAAGTCGAGAATTGTGTGCCCTTGAATTTGAAAAAATTACCGTCTTTGGCTGTTTTCAACCTTGTATATACTCTAGAATCTGTGATTATTTATCAATCAAGAAAAAACCTGGACACAATGTTTGGCATCATAAGATCTCAGATGAGTTTGATTTTCACAAAGTTATTGACTATAAGTTAGTTTTCAGTCTTATAGTCATAAATGTTTATTGAATTGAACAAAAGTGTTGCTCATATCATTTTGGTTCAGGTGAGCGATATAGGACCATCATGGTCCTCTTGTTTACCAAAGCTCAGAAACTTGGTTAAAGTCTTAAGTGTCACACAAAAAGCGTTTCACTCCTGACATTTTTGATATGTTTTAATGACATAATTTTTTTATTTGTGAAGCGATTTTCTTTAAACTTGGTACCCAGTATAAAGACACATGAACACATCCTTTTAGCTTTGATTGGGTTGAATATGTTTCTCTACAAAAGCCGAGGCATGTAAAAAGTGAACGGTCACATTTTTAGCTCACCTGAGCACAAAGTGCTCAAGGTGAGCTATTGTGGTCGCTCACCGTCCGTCGTCCGTCCGTCCGTCCGTCTGTCTGTCCGTCCGTCCGTCTGTCGGTCCGTCCGTCCACAATTTCTTTAAACATCTTCTCCTCCAGAACCATTTGGCCAATTGTGACCAAACTTGGCAGGAATGTTCCTGAGGTGACCCTTTTCAAAACTTGTTCGCAAATTTTTGATTCGTCAAAGAATGTGGGCGTGGCAGGGCGGGGCTTATAAATCGAAAATTCTTTAAAAATCAACCATTGGGCCAATTTGAACCAAACTTGGCAGGAATGTTCTTTTAGTGACTCTTTTGGTAATTTGTCCACAAATTTTAAGATTTGTCAAAAAATGTGGGTGTGGCAGTGTCAGACTTTAGAAATCCTAAGAAAGTTCTTTAAAAAATCAAACAGGTAACATATGGTTAGTGGGAGTCAAAACCTCGTAACTACAGCTTGACAAAGCTGGAGTTATGAGGTTTTGATCCCCCACTGGGGAAATGTCTAATCCTATTAAATAAACAAAAGACCGGAATTGTTTACACAAACTCGGCCAGAATGGGGAACTGCATGTAAAAGGGGGTAAATACATTCTATTTGTTATTTAAGCTATCCTTTGTTGTTGGTACTCATTTAAATAGTTTTGATTAGATCATTCAAATGAATACCCACATCACAGGGTTTGAAAAACATTGAAAGATATTTTGCAATTTAGAAATCCCTTAACCTCTCCTATTTGAATCTCTAGTCTTTGGATTTATAATCAGACTTGCTTCTATTTTGCAACTAATATATTCTCTTTAACTCTTTACCAAATCATTATAAAATCCATTATTTTGCATTGAAAAAAGGGCCCTGTGTTGTTGATTCTTGGGGTTTATATAGGGGTTAAAAGTTAGATCTCTAACATTTTGATCTTTGACTTGGAAAAACTTTTCATCTGAAAACGGTATTTTTTCATAGGGCCCTATGTTGTTGGTTCTTGGGGTTTATATGGGGTGAACTCTGTTGATAATTGGAACCTTCTCATCGATATCATGGGAAAAGGGGCCTAAAAGACAAAATTCTCGTTAGCATTGTACAGGCTACAATTTTGGCCCAATGTTCATAAAAATTGATCAGAATGTTTGTGTAGTCACAGAGAATTGAAATATTGAATATTCCTTTGGATACCACAGGAAAAGGGGCCATAATGACAAAATCAGTGTTGGCACTTTAGAGGCCATAATTTTGGCCTAATCTTTGTTAAAATTGATCAGAATATTTGTCTAATCACAAGGATAAAGTTTATCAACAATCTGAATGTTCCATTTTGATATCATGGGAAAAGGGGCCTTTATGACAAAATCTTGTTAACTCTCTAGAAGTAACAGTTTTGGCCTAGTCTTCATGAAACTAAAAGAATGTTTGTTTTAGTCACAAGGATAAACCCTATAAGAAATTGGAATAGTCCAGTCGTTATCATGGGAAAAGGGGCCTTAATGACAAAATCCTTGTTAGCACTCTAGAGGCAAAAATTTTGGTCCAATCTTCATGAAACTTGTGTTTGTCTAGTCACACCAATGAACTCTGAGGAAAATAGGAATGTTCTATGGGATAGCATGGGAAAAGGGGCCTTAATGACAAAATCCTTGTTAGCGCTATAGAGACAATAATTTTGGCTCAATATTCATGAAATTTAGTCAGATTATTTCTCTAGTCACAAGGATTAAACCCATTGACAGTGGGAATGTTCTGTTGGATGTCATGGAAATGGGACCTTAAAGACAAAATCCTTGTTGCTAATGTAGATGCTACAATTTTTGTCCTATCTTCATGAAACATGTTCAGAATGTTTGTCTAGTCACAAGGATGAAGATTATTGAAAAATATAATGCTCTTTTGGATATCATGGGACAGGATGCTATCATTTCTCACCTTGTGAATCTCAGTTCAGGTGAGCGATTAAGGACCATCATGGTCCTCTTGTTTTTAAACTTGCCCCTGTATAAAGATGTAAGACAAAAAAGATAAAGTTAGCTAATATGAAATTGGAAGTCAAAGGTAAGATTTGCCTGTATAAAGATGTAAGACAAAAAAGATAAAGTTAGCTAATATGAAATTGGAAGTCAAAGATAAGACAGGCCTGTAGGAACAGGGGGGCTAGGGAGGGGCTAATTTAAGCCCCCCCCCCAATGTTGGCCAAAAATGCTGAATTTTCTTAATTTTACGCTGAAAATTTTGGGAAAATCCAAATTAGCCCCCCCCCCCCCCCCCCCAATATTCAGGACAAGGGCTTTAGCCCCCCCATATGAAGTTGCTTCCTACGGGCCTGTAAGATTTGTCTGTATAAAAATGTAGGACAATAAGATAAGGTTAGCTAATATGAAATTGGAAGTCAAAGATAAGATTTGCCTGTATGAAAATGTAGGACAATAAGATAAGGTTAGCTAATATGAAATTGGAAGTCAAAGATAAGATTTGCCTATATGAAAATGTAGGACAATAAGATAAGGTTAGCTAATATGAAATTGGAAGTCAAAGATAAGATTTGCCTGTATGAAAATGTAGGACAAAAAGATATAGTTAGCTAATATGAAATTGGAAGTCAAAGATAAGATTTGCCTATATGAAAATGTAGGACAATAAGATAAGGTTAGCTTATATGAAATTGGAAGTCAAAGATAAGATTTGCCTGTATGAAAATGTAGGACAAAAAGATATAGTTAGCTAATATGAAATTGGAAGTCAAAGATAAGATTTGCCTGTATGAAAATGTAGGACAATAAGATAAGGTTAGCTTATATGAAATTGGAAGTCAAAGATAAGATTTGCCTATATGAAAATGTAGGACAAAAAGATATAGTTAGCTAATATGAAATTGGAAGTCAAAGATAAGATTTGCCTGTATGAAAATGTAGGACAAAAAGATATAGTTAGCTAATATGAAATTGGAAGTCAAAGATAAGATTTGCCTGTATGAAAATTAGGACAATAAGATAAGGTTAGCTAATATGAAATTGGAAGTCAAAGATAAGATTTGCCTGTATGAAAATGTAGGACAAAAAGATATAGTTAGCTAATATGAAATTGGAAGTCAAAGATAAGATTTGCCTGTATGAAAATGTAGGACAATAAGATAAGGTTAGCTAATATGAAATTGGAAGTCAAAGATAAGATTTGCCTATATGAAAATGTAGGACAAAAAGATATAGTTAGCTAATATGAAATTGGAAGTCAAAGATAAGATTTGCCTGTATGAAAATGTAGGACAAAAAGATATAGTTAGCTAATATGAAATTGGAAGTCAAAGATAAGATTTGCCTGTATGAAAATTAGGACAATAAGATAAGGTTAGCTAATATGAAATTGGAAGTCAAAGATAAGATTTGCCTGTATGAAAATGTAGGACAAAAAGATATAGTTAGCTAATATGAAATTGGAAGTCATAGATAAGATTTGCCTGTATGAAAATGTAGGACAAAAAGATATAGTTAGCTAATATGAAATTGGAAGTAAAAGATAAGATTTGCTAATACATGAAAATGTAGGACAATAAGATAAGGTTAGCTAATATGAAATTGGAAGTCAAAGATAAGATTTGCTAACATGAACTTGTAGAACAAAAAGATAAGATAAGCCAATGTGAAATTGTATGACAAATGATTATGTCCGATGATATGGGCAGTCCGACTTGTATGATAACAGCTAAAGTTGGCTTATGTGGAATTGTAGGATAAAAGATAAAGTTGGCTTATGTGGAATTGTAGGATAAAAGATAAAGTTGGCTTATGTGGAAATGTAGGACGGAAGATAAAGTTGGCGTATGTGGAATTGTAGGATAAAAGATAAAGTTAGCTTATGTGGAATTGTAGGATAAAAGATAAAGTTGGCTTATGTAGAATTGTAGGATAAAAGATAAAGTTGGCTTATGTGGAATTGAAGGATAAAAGATAAATTTAGCTTATGTGGAAATGTAGGATGAAAGATAAAGTTGGCTTATGTGGAATTGTTGGTTAAAAGATAAAGTTGACTTATGTGGAAATGTAGGACGGAAGATAAAGTTGGCGTATGTGAAATTGTAGGATAAAAGATAAAGTTGGCTTATGTGGAATTGAAGGATAAAAGATAAAGTTAGCTTCTGTGGAAATGTAGGATAAAAGATAAAGTTGGCTTATGTGGAATTGTTGGATAAAAGATAAAGTTGGCTTATGTGAAATTGTAGGGTAAAGGATAAAGTTGACTTATGTGGAATTGTAGGATAAAAGATAAAGTTAGATTATGTGGAAATGTAGGATAAAAGATAAAGTTGGCTTATGTGGAATTGTAGGATAAAAGATAAAGTTAGATTATGTGGAAATGTAGGATAAAAGATAAAGTTGGCTTATGTGGAATTGTAGGATAAAAGATAGTGTTAGCAAAATGAATATTTGTATAAAAGATGAGTTTTGCTAATACATGAAATTTTCCTAACACTTTCTCCTAGGGAAGTCAAAGTTAGGTTTTCTTTTGGAAAGTGTTAAGCAGGGTCTCTTTGATGAATTTACAGCTGTTTGCATGTCTGTGATTTTTGGTGAGAATTAGAACTATCATCGTTTATCATTTGTAGATTTGTAATGGGACTAATATTGAAAAATGAAAATTGAAACCATGATGATGAATCATGTGAGAATGACTACATACTTGCCATATATTTTACTATTGAACTACAGAGTTCACCTCCTGGACATTGACTCGTGTCAGAGTGAAGTGTTTAGACTCATTACAATAGAAGGACCATTTCCTTTTATAGATGTCATTTAAATTGTACAGGCTGAGTCAGACGGGGTGAAAATTACTGTAACACCTTACTACAAGATCTCTAGTTCGTCTTATTGTAGTGATGATGACAATATTCAGATAAGATTCTTGTGATCAGCATGGACAAAATAATTGAACATCAAAATGGCCATAATCATAATGGTCTTGCATGTAAATCTTTTCATAAAATGGGACTGTCCTTTAACATTTATGCAGATGGTGATATTTTCAGTACAAAATAAGCCCTTGACTTGACAATTATCAAGCATATCATTGCCATATTTGAAAACATGATTATGGCTCAAATGAGCTACAGCTCTAGGCCCAGTTGTATAAACATAAATTGGTTCAGCTAACCAAATGGTTAAACACCTGTTTTGGTTAAAATTGCCTATTTTGTTATAGGGAAATCTATCCAAACTGGTATTTATTTTCCAGCAAGATTAACATGGGACATCTGCATATGTAATGACCCCACTTCAGCATTGTTTTGTTAAGACTCTCAACTAACGGACATTGCACATGAAAAATAAGTTGTCCTCGGTTAATTCGGGTGGACAATAACCACTTTGTTAGCCCTTACCAAAGTTTATACAATCTACAGCTCTGACATTTTTTAAATTTCCAAACATAATCAACAATATTATTGTAGCCCATCAATTTACCTGGTGGTGAGGTGTGTTGAGGACAAAGGTCAACCTGGAGTGAGGATGTCATATAGTCCCCATAAATAACTTTATGGTATACCTGTCAGTATCAGGCTCTAGGGCAAGACTGGCGTAACTTATACATACATTTATAGACATTTACAGTATTTTTCCCCCTACAACGATTGTCTCATCCAACAGGACTTGCATTAACTACATTAGAGTTACATATTGTGGCTTTTCACGATAACCTTGTAAGACATGTGATAATACAATGTGCCAGTTTCACAGTGTTTTGGATGTTTTGTATTGAGTTGGGAAAAGTTGGATAAAATGAGTGAGTAGAGATATTGAAGCATTTTCTTATCCACAAATGCTTTTGCGACACGCTTATAAGTTTAGATCCATATTTAGAAAAATACGAGTTAAGTTTTTGAACTACGTTATCACTGAAGATGTATCACTGAAGATTAAATAAGGATTCATAATTCCTAACTTGGGATAAGAAATCAGTCAAAGCAGTAATGGAAACGAGCTGGTTCCCCATCCATGAAAAGATTAAGCTGTTACCTTCGGTTGGTAGTCATGTTTGTTGTTTTTGGGCATTCACGAGGATTGATAGTTACTCATTTCATGTCAAATGGCAAAAAGTGTCATTGCCAAGTACAATTCTGAAGCAATTCAGAGAAATCTAAGAATAAATGCTGAAGCAAACGCATCCCAGATTAGCAAAGAAAACTGTTTTCTTCTTCACGATTACGCACGCTCCCATACCACCGCATCTACAGTGGAGATTATCAACTATTACACATGACATTGGTTGTTTTACTCTTCTTACAGCCCAGGCCTCGCCCCACGTGACTTTTATTTGTGTCTAGAACTGAAAAAAAAATGCTTGCTGGGAAGAAATTTGAGACCAGGGTGCCTTTGATACCGGCTGTTACACTGTACCTAATACAGTGGGTCTACGTCATGGTTAATAGTGGTAATAATAAAGCTCCCACGAAGATGACAAAAATGCATAGACATAGATAGACAATTTGTTCAAACAGTGTAGAAAGAATTTTGTTAAAATGTTGAATGGTTTTAGAGAATTAGTCAAAAGTCCAACTACTTTCCGACCGTCCCTCGTATATATCTTTTACAAAGTTTTACAAAGAATAAAGCAAAATATTTGTCATAGTATAAAGCACCAATAATATCAGGTATCCATATTCTTTCCTGTTAAAGGGCGACGGTAACAGATGGTCTAATTGCAAAAAATGAAAAAATATGCAAAACTTTTGTGTTGACCACCTCGGGATGGTTAATAATATGCGATTCAGACAGAGAATGAGCCGAAATTACAAGACAGATAGCTGAATTTAGGGAGAATCCAAGCCTAAATTCAACCCCATCACTGATGGGGTTAGAATTATTTTTAAATTGTTGCGCATGCGCATACAGCGCGGACCATGATTCAAACGAGATTCATACTTAAATTTCAATATGACATCATGTATGTTGTGACGTCATTTAAGAAAGTCGCATGTCCTATTGTTTTGACCTACTTTCGACATCGCTTCATGAATTTGGTATCAAATTGCGAAAAAATGAGTCGTTGCTTCAATAGTTTCTCGTAATCATTTAATCAGGTCATATAAAGCTTAAAAAGTGTACATTTCGTTTGTATTTGACAATTTTTGGGTCCAAATCTGGGAAATAGTAGCTTTAAAGTGTCATTTCACAATTATGTTTACATAAATTTTACTTTTATTCTATCTGAAAGAGCATGTTTTCTAATGAAAATTCTGAATATTTCAAGCCAAAATATTGAACCGATTACGAGAAATATTATATTTTTGTGCTAAAATCAAATAAATTGTTGTGGACAACAGTTCAGATTTATATAGAATTTGTCATTTCTGTCTCAACTTTGAAGGCGTATTTTTCGCTTATAAATAACAACTTCAAAAAACTGATAGCATTTCTACGCATTTGAATAAACAATCTTTGCATCAAGGGAAGACATACTTTTAAAAAATGAAATAAATGTGAAATGTCTCTTTAAAGAAGTTGATTTTACTTAATGGTTTTCTCTGTCCCAAATAGTGACGCTGTTTGGCGTTGATGAAATATTTACTATATCACTGTTTTTTTTCAAAAACCTCGTAACTGCAGTTTAAACCAAGCTGCAGTGGTGAGGTTTTGAAGAAAAGAGAGGAATATAATAATATGGTCAGCCGTTGAATGGTTTGTTACAGTCGGCTGGTTATAGTCTATATGACAATACCTGGTCACTATATGGGCACTATACCTGGTTTGTCACATTATTCACACAGTCACATACCTGTATAATTGTCCAGTGTATGTAGGTCACTACAGGCCCCGGGGCTAACTCACCCCTGACCTCTGTATATGTTACGGTCAGACACCATCATTGGCATATAATCCGTAATAATTATAGTGGTTAACGTGTTTTCAAAAGAAACCAAAGCTGGCCATCAGATAATAGTGTGTGCAGTAGCTATTTTACAAAATGTTAACTGGGCCGCGGCCATGGCGCAGTTGGTAGCACATCTGCCTCTCATTCGAGAGTTCCCTGGTTCGATACCCAGCCTCAGCAAATACCCTTTCTGACAAAAATGTTACCCATCAATGGTTTAATATAGTGAACCTATGAAGGGGAGCAGCTTTAGGCTCGGTTAGGGTGTTGTGGTAGTACTGGTGACAGAAATACCAGGAATCCATGGTTCGGTGCTCCAGCCACATGATATGACCAAAGTAGTTGAAAACGGCGTAAAACCCCAATAAACCAAACAAAATGTTAAATAGAATTCTGTTTCGTTTTATGAATTGATGAAATAAATTTTTACAATAACTGGAAATATCTACATTGCCATATGATGCTGCTGAAGGTTACAATACAATATACTGGTATCGTCTTCTCCATCTGTCTGTCCGTTCAGACACCTTCATCTTGTCAACACACCTCCTTTATTATTTATCAACAGATTTGGAGGAAAATTTTACAGAATGTTCCTGTATAACTAAAAGTCAGCAGCTATTCTTGCATGTATTGACACTGGGTGTCAAACGAAGATGATGCTGTATCAAATTATGAAAAAGAAGTGGTGAACTTTGTTGCCTCTTTCAACTGGTATGGTTATATTGCAGTAAATGGATTCCTGTAGTTTTCTCATACAAGTACTACTGACCTTACAGAGCCTCCAGCTGCTCGGACATAGATTTATGATTATCAAACCATTGATGGGCGACAAATATCAGAAGGGATGTTTCCTAAAATACTTCACTATTGAAGGGAGCCAAGAAAAATAAATTTGGCTGAAGTTTTCTCTTGTTTATCCCTTTCCCAAACAAGACCTGGTTTTGACGTCCCGGGTAGCTGATGACCAGCAGTTTCTCCTTTTGACGCAATATTTTCTTTGCCATATTTTACACAAATTCTATCTTTAATAATGGTTATTTTGTCACTTGTAACAGTTTTTGAAGTGGAATGCGCTAAAATTTTGCCGTTTGGGAAAGGGTTAAGTATGCCATGATTGATGTAAGGGTCAAACCTCCATGTATATCTATGTTAAGCAGGGTAATGACCGACCAGGGTAATATTCCCAGCTCTAGATAAAAGTTAACGGACATCATCACAGTGATTCTCGCCCACATCTTGCGTTGTTGGTACTTAACTGATCTGTCTCAATGAGAAGATTTTAAAGAGTACCAACGTTACAGGGTTTGATGATTTATTTATAGACAATAATTTTTATTTGTAAATGACGGTTTATTGTAACAATGAGAGGGAATGACCGTGGAACATTATTTCAACATTGTATTTATCAATATTCCAATGTCTAATCAATGCAGCGGATAATTGTTTTCCAAATGAATTTTCTTAGCTAAATGTTTATTAAACCCTAAGTTGTGGGTACTTATTTGAATTGTCTCAAAGAGACAATCCAAATGAATACCCACAACATAGGGTTTTGATTAGAATTAATTTATTTCGATGATCAATATTCAGTTTTATCGAGAGCTGGTCTAATCAAATAGACTAATGGTCTGTCGAGTATTGAACCCTGACCATTGTAAAGTTGTAATCTTACTTATCGATAGGGTTATTGTAAAACTGACCACCGACTGACCAGTCAGAATTACACGGACATGGGATTATGTTGACATTGTGTGATAAGGAGATAAAAACAGCCAAATTGTCCACTCAGCTCTAGTGATGTCTCGGTGTGTTAAAGAATTTGAAATAGTGTGTTGCTGGAATTATTAATTTGTTCAATAGTTTAGGACCTTTAAAAAATATTCTGGGATAAAATTTTGTGACAATAAATAGATCTATATAAAATTTGATATTGTATTTAAGAAGTTATTTTATAGAGAGGAGTAAATGAAAACAGGATGTATTTGAACCAAGTCTAAGGTATAATCGATTCACTATTAAACGAGAAAAATTACAGTTGAATTGCTTTATCAAAACAACTGAAAATTTTCTCGTTTAATTGTGAATCTATTATAAGTAAGATTTGTATACGTATATTTGAAGTTCGATCAACACTGTAGTATGGTTTGATAGAATCATGACAGTTGTGCCTGGCTTAATGCTCAATGGTTTATGAGCTTCCGACTAGTAATCCGGGGTTCGTGGGTGCGAGTCCCACTCCCACGTGGGATGCACCTTTTCTCCTGTAATTTACTTTAACACTTTTAGGGACAAGTTAAAATTGTAAGGGATTTGAGACAAAAAATTGAAAGTGTACAGACGTAAAACTTTTGTTAAGAGTAGAAAATAATAAGTTAGACAAAATGGGAAAATGCCGGTAATCAGCATTTTGCTCTTTTAAAGGGCTCCATGCTAGATATTTAAGGGATCACAACAACATGGGGACAGTCAAAGTTTGCATTGTTGTAGATTTTTAAGATCAAAATAAGAGATGGTTTGGTTCAAGTTGGAGGGCATAAAAACCCAGTGTATGTTTGTTATTATCAATCTGATCCAGACAAGAGAGCTGTATTGGATGACATGGTTGAGCAGTAACTAGGTTAGACAGTTGGAAGGTTAACATAGGTGAAAGGGCAAGCTGAAACTAGGCCAGAACTCATTATATATACCCTTAACCTCTAGTTTGGTCATGATATTATAGCACAATATTAACATAATTTCATAACATGAAAGACTAAAGAACTGTAAATTTGCATGTGATGGTTTGAATCTTGCAGGTGTCTGACACCTGCAAGATTGAAACTAACTCATGCAAAATGTATTACTTTGCCATTGCTCACACAAGAAATGTTAGATGAAATAATATAGCTCTTTTCATGTGGGTGAGTCAGTAGCTAAAAGCACAATGTTAGTGGTTGAGTTATTCCTTGTATATCAGTAGACAATTATTCTTGTAGCACTAATTAGCTCACCTGAGCACGAAGTGCTCAAGGTGAGCTATTGTGGTCGCTTTTTGTCCGTCGTCCGTCCGTCCGTCCGTCCGTCTGTCCGTCCACAATTTCTTTAAACATCTTCTTCACCACAACCATTCGGCCAATTTTTACCAAACTTGGCATGAATGTTCCTGAGGTGACCCTTTTCAAAACTTGTTCGCAAATTTTTGATTTGTCAAAAAATGTGGGCGTGGCAGGGCTGGGCTTAAAAATCCTATGAAAATTCTTTAAAAATCAACCATTGGGCCAATTTGAACCAAATTTGGCAGGAATGTTCCTTAGGTGACTCTTTCCAAAATTTATTCACAAATTTTAAGATTTGTCAAAAAATGTGGGTAAGGCATACCAGACTTTGAAAAATCTAAAGAAAATTCTATTAAATTTAACCAGGTATAATATCTTTAGTGGGAGTCAAAACCTCGTAACCACAGCTCAACAAAGCTGGAGTTACGAGGTTTTAATCCCCTACTGGGGATATGTCTAATCCCCATAAAATAAACAAAGACCAGGAATGTTTATTCAAGATGGCCAGAATGGGGAACTGCAGGTAAAAAGGGGTAAATACATTCTATTTGTTATTTAAGCTATCCTTTGTTGATGGTACTCATTTAAATAGTTTTGATTAGATCATTCAAATGAATACCCACATCACAGGGTTTGATAAACATTGAAAGATATTTTACAATCTGGAAATCTGTTAACCTCTCCTATTTGAATCTCTAGTACAGCCTCTAGATATGTACTTTAGTTTAACCCTTTCCTGAAAATGCCTGGTTTGACATCCCTAAATAATTAGAAAATGCTTGGGAAAATATTGAGTCAAATGAAGAAAAGGCTGATAATCAGTAATTTTCTCCCTTTGTCTCAATAATTTATCTTCTTTATTGTACATGAATCCTTTCTTTATCCATATCAATTTTATGTTCTTTTTTTAAATTGGAACAGTCTATTCCTTTTCAGTTTGGGAAGGGATTAACCCATTTCCAAACTACAACATTTTAGGGTGGTCCAAATTGAGAGAGTCTGCAGACGACAATTTCAAGTGAATGGAATGTTTAATTTTTAGGGTTTTTTGGATGAAAAACATTGTGGGAAATGAAGAAATTGCTTGTCACAAGCAATTTCTTCATTTTCCACAATGTTTTCAATGGCCATTATTTTGTAGGGAGTCAAAAAGAGTCATTGTGTGGTAATGGGTTAAGCAGGTTTTGGCTCACTTATTGGAAATGTTGGGAAAATTCTATTGGAAAAGAAGAAAATGCTGATAGCCTATATTTGCATCTTTTGCTTCATCATTTTCTGTCCAATTTTGTACATGAATGCAGTCTTACTCAGCATTCTGTTTTGTTAGTTACAGCAGATTCAATTCTACTGCTCTAATGTTATACTGTTAGGAAAAGATTTAACCAAAATCAAATTGTAACTGTTCAATGAATAGTTCCCCTATGAAATGTTGTGGGTTGACTAAGTTCCATATAAAAATGATAAAGAGGGCAGTGTTTGACAATCTTTTCTCAAATTATAAGACCTGAATATTTAAAGATTTTGCGTAGTTTAATGTCTAAAGACTAAAAATTATCCATATGCTGTAGCTTTTGATCCTAACAGAAAGTCCTTAGTTATATGCCTTTTCAATTGACAAAATTACCATTTTTGCTCATGTCACCTATGTTCAGGTGAGCGATATAGGACCATCATGGTCCTCTTGTTAATTAATTAGGTGAGATGGTAGATTATATTAGTATACTAGTATCTGAGGTTAACATAGGTTGAAGGTCACCCTGAAACTAGGCCATTGTACATCCTTAACTAGTTATAGATGTATGAGTGAGCTTTAAGATTAAGACATTTTGTATTATGATACCTTAAATTTTGTATAACGAATTATATTTTTAGACAAAATATAAATTGAACTTCTGAAAATAAGGCGAAATGAGAATTTGAATTTTAGACCGAATGAGATTAAACCAACCAGGACATCTCAAGGTCAGAAACCTAATTTGAATCCTTCCTGTTTTAACCAGTGACAAGGAATGAGATTTCTGTCACAATCTGAATGCATTAAACAAGTGAATTAGTCTGTTCATTCCTTTTTGAAATGATGACTAAAATGACCTGATGAAAGGAGCCTTTATAGAACTAATTTGTAGACATTTTGTATGGTTAAAACAGGTTGAGTTGTTTGTCAGATACTCCCAGACAGGTTTGATAAGATTTTATACACAATCTGTCTGATGGCCAATGCCCAGCCAGGATTGCTGATAAGTAGTTCTTGTTGTTAAAGTACATTGTACAAATCATGGTTAAAGTCATTATGTAGGTAATTGCTGTTGCGGATCCAGAATTTCTGAGAATGGGGTTTGACCATGCAAATAAGGGGGTGGGGGTGACATCCTTTTGTAAGAAATGCTAGGGAAAATAATGATGTAAAGTAAGAAACACTGATAATCAGCATTTTCTCCTCTAGCCTCAATATTTCTTGTGTTACATTCTACAAAAATCCTCCTGTATGAACATCCATTTTGTAGCCTGCAGCAGCTTTCAAATTAGAACAGGGTAACATAAGTTCAAAATATCGCAGTTTGTTAAAGGGTTAAGATAGCCTATGGATGTGATTTAGTTAATGGTGAGAGTGTAACAGGTGTTCTAGTCTAACAAGATTTATAGACTGGAAACTTTGTTGTCTTCAAAAACAACCCATATGTGGCTACAATTATCCCTTTCTCCAAACAATCCTGGATTTTTAGCTCCATAATAGAGAATATTTCTGAAAGCACTGAAAAAAAAGCTCACTATACGCTCATTCTCAATAATAAGGAACATTTCATCAAAAGTCATGTCTCAGTGATATTTTTTCTAAGCAGACAGCACTAGCCCGGCTTTGATTGGCTTAATTGATAGTTTGGTGGTCGTTTTCAAGACTGAAACACAAAATGCCATTAAAAAAATTCCTATATGTCAGATATATTGTGCCAAAGTCGTAATTTCATGCCTATTTCACCTGTCTCAAGCCATAGGTACATGATTGCACGCCCTGATTTTCAGTGAGGATACCAGTGTAACTCGACCTTACCCTCGGAAATACAAACTGAAATATTTGTTTGCCTGTAGAAATACTTGAAACTCTTATGCAGTGTCTTTTATTGTTAAAATTATACGATTAACGTTTGTCTCAAAATTTAGAGTGCCTACGTTACGTCGTCCTTTTTCATGCATCACTTTTCCGAATTTTACATAAAATTGTAAAATATTTCGACTAAAATTTAGCCAAACCACATTTTTATAAAATAAATCAGTTTTTGATGTTCGTGCACCAAGAAAATAATTTTCATGTAATTATTTATTTCAGTGGGAAATAGGTTTGATTTTAAAGCGATACCTACGTGACATGGGTTTTTGATTCATTTATTTGAAAGATCAAGGTATGTGATACTGAATCTGTAAGATAAGCATGTCAACTACAGTCAGATATTTGTTACTTTCAATAAAAATGTAATAGATGAAAAATTTTCTCAGACAATGTCACGAAAATGCTTACGTTACCGGTGCTTACGTTACCGAAAAAACATTGTGTTGCAAAAAATCCTTGTTTTGGATGATTTAATATACATTTGACGTCATATTTAATTGTCTACATGCAAATATGATACAAAAATACTTGATCTTACATGATATAGATGTAGAATCTTTACATTTTACTCAAAGACTTAAGTAGACCCCAGTGTACAGATTGAGGTTAAAGTGTAGATATAGGTTATTCAACTAAAGATTCCGAGCAGTAGTTCTATAGTTGGATATTGTTTCCCTACGAAAAAAGGAAAACAACCACCAGAATCAGTATCCTTCGATAATTTTGCTGGCCGTTTAATTGTCATGCCTACGTTACATGAAGGTAACGTAGGTACCGTAATGCTTTTCAAACGATTTGAAAATGAAAGAATGACTTTTTTCGAAAGTTTACTATTACACCGCAAAATAAGAGTTGTATGCTTAGAAAAAAGACAGCATGTTTGAATAAATCATAATCTAAGATAGTTTTATGGTGCTGTATTTTATTTCAATGGATGTGAACACTAATTCGTTGTCTCTAAAGGATACATACGACTGTTATATCCAAGAAAATCACCATTTCTTGTCTAAACAAACATTAGATATTTTTGTTAATATGTATGAAAGATAATAAATAAAAAGTATTCTAATAGATAAACAATAAACACACTATTTGAAGGTCAATATCTAGGAATATGTAAATGCAATAAATCTTTGAGCTGGGCGTCTAACAGGGACCGTGTTCATGCACAATTTTGCTTAAAGTTTGGGTAACATGTCCCAATTCAAAGACAAAACAAATAAAAAGTAAAAGTGTATCTCGAAGACACAACCTAGGAATGAGATAACAGTTTTAAGAAATATGAGTGAACAAACAACGTGGAATTCAGAAAGGCCGTTATTCCATTACTTTGATTGAAGGGAAGTTATATAGTAGAGATTAATATTTGTATAGAAACGGAAAGATCCGGCTACGAATATCATTCAAATCTTTCATTATTAGGTCCTTCAAAATAACTATATACAAACATTTGTAAATATAAAATGAATATCACACAAATATTATCCACCTATGAATTACGTCTTACCTTCTTTACCCCTGGTACCTACGTTACCATTTAATTGGTATTTGATCTTTAAAATCGATAGTGTTTATGTGCAGCGAATAAAAGATCACATAACAAATGAATAATTTAAACTAAAATTACAGTATATCATCTATTATGACGTCGTTTAGCCGTACGATACGTACGAACAATCCAAAACACGTGTATATCATTACACAAGCATATAATCAGAACATGTGAACACTTACTGGTTAGAAAAGATTATTAGTCTCCTTCAGTAACGGGCGTGTCATTTTCGAAACGAATTTTCATTATTCAACTTGTTTAAAACGCTAAAGACTTAGTTTTTCAATGTGTTGGTTATATTTGGTTCAGTGTGATGCCTACGTTACGTTACCCCTTGAGAGCATAATTTACTCACATCTTCCTAAAAAGAATATGAAACGTCTCAAAGGGGTATTTTTTTAAATAGAGAAGTTGCACTTTGTTAACAAACTAAATACATACATGTATACTTAAGTAGCAGAAAATGACTAAAGTTGAAAAAATTATGTACAAGTTTTGGAAGAAAAATACATTTTTAGAATCTGATTCTACTTTTTAATGGCCCCAAAAAAGACAATTTCTTTTTCTCAATCGGAAAAGGTTAGTATTTCGCAAATCTTCGGGCATTCTGTGACACGTTAAACATTAATTGGCTTAAAAATGAACTTTGTGCATTAAATGTGCAAGATTATAAAAGGCAACATGTGAATGGTAACGTAGACATTTATGTTGTTTTAGTATACAGTTTCAAAAGCTCATAGCTTTCACATTACTTCAATTATGTACACAAAACGTTACCAGAAGTTGCAAGAGGTATAGTGTAATCCAGAAAAAGAATAAAAATTAAAGTTTTGAAACTTTTATTTTTTGCATATTACGAAATTTTTTTGTTCCTTATTATTGAGAATGAGCGTATAAATATTTTTCTCGGGATCCTCCTATTGCTTTCCCCCTCTCTCATTGCTTTTCATGCTCTCCGACTACTAGCTCATTTCCAACATTGGTAACTTTAGATGTCTGCATCACTTAATTTCTGTTAGAATCATGCCAAGAACTGCCATTTTGGTAATAAGGCGTCCTAAAGCAGTCTTTCGGACATTTGAGGAAAATCATTGAGTCTAGCCTAATTAATAGAACTTTCAAAATCATATTCACACTTGATCTATAATGTGTATTGAAACAAGACCTGGTTTTGACGTCCCTATTAGATAAGGCTTGGGAAAACATTGAGACAAAAGTAGAAAATGCTGATAATCAGCATTTTCTACTTTTGCCTCAATATTTTATGAACTACATTGTACACAAAACCCATCTTTATCAACATCTGTCTTGTCATTTGCAGCGGATTATGAATTGAGCCACCCTCAATTCTTTCCATTTGGGAAAGGGCTAATTTATCATCATTCATGTGTTGTTTACTTTGCATGTTTCTGAATTTCTAATTCCGGATTTTGTAGAAGTCCAAGCTCAGTGGTTTAAGAATAAAAGCTGCAGCTGAGGAAAGACAAATAAAGACATTTAATTCTTTCTAAGTGGGGATCAGATAATCACAAATTGAGGGATCAACACAAAACTGCTGTAAGTGTATGAAATCTCATACACATTTACGACAGTTTTGCGTCAATCCATCGATGTAGTATTGGTCAGCAGGAAACTGTAGATAATTACAAGACGGGATAATTTCGGATGATATCGGATGATATCGTGATTTTCTGTTCCAACGTTTAATTGGCTGTCATTCGCAGCACATGATCCTGTCTCATGAATTAGTGAGGGGGATTTCTGACTCGGCTTTTATTTCTTGCAAATAACGCTAATTATAGGATTTATGTGGTTTATCTTTGTCCCACACAATATGAATGTTATGCTCATGATCTTGTTGCATGACAATGTTGCAGGTGACTTAACCCATTCCCACACATTGACGCCTTTTGACACCCTTTTAGATAATGACTTTGGAAAACATTGTGGAAAATGAAGAAATTGCTTGTGACAAGCAATTTCTTCATTTCCCACAATGTTTTCTAAATAAAAAGACCAAAAAATGTTAAATTTCATTCACTTGAAATTGTCGTCTGCAGCATCTTTGAATTTGGACCAGCCTAAAATTTAATCGTTTAGTAATGGGTTAAGATACAAATGAGCCAGGATCTGGAAAAAGGTCCCCTATAGCATTTGATACAGTTATGTGTTTTACAATCAGCTTGTGAAGTCTGACCAGGATCCATGCTGCTGTCTTACAGTTGCTACAGGTCATGGAGAAGCTATTGGAGACCAACATGATTCATGATCAGATTGCAATGTATATGCAGACTGATTTTGAACCATGTTGGTCTCAAAAGCCTTGAATGACCTTTTTCCGGATCCTGGCTCAAATTTTTTGGAAAAACTTGCTTATCCTGTTATGCAGAATTATTATTAACCCTTCTCATTCTGTTCATGCTATATTTCTGCTGTGACCAAAGCTTTGACAGGCAGTATAGACTAAGATCAACATGCACTGACATGCTGTCTGATTTTTGCTTACACTGTCTACCTAATTATTGTGGCAAAAACTATTGATGAACTTAAAATTGAAATGTCTCATAAGTTAATGTATCTATCGAATGAACACATGGAATCTAGGGGAGAATAATAAAAAAACCCAGGAAAACTTAGTAGTTAAAAGTTATCTCCCTTATTGTATTACACGCACACACATTTGGTCGTTTTTCAACAACAAGCTTGTATTTGCAGCTTGTTTTAAGCTGCAGTTACAAGGTTTTTCTTGAAAAGCAGCAATATACAATGACACTTATTTATAATTATACACATTTTTGGAATCATTGATAGAAAAAGTTGGGAAATAAATCAAGGGCGGATCTAGGGGTGGGGTCAGGGGGTCATGACCCTCCCCCCCCCCCCCCCCCCCCCCTGGACTTGGCCGAATATTGAATTTTGACTTCTTATTTAATGCCATCATTTGGGCTTTGACACCCCCCCCCCCCCCCCCCCCCCCTGGAAAAAAATCCTTGTAAATTAAGGCCTTAGAGGAAAATGCATATGACCAACACTTTTCTCATTTTCACTCAATATTTTCTGTACTTAACTTGCGATACTTTTGCTGTCGGCAGTTGCTTTTGATGTAATCTACAAAGTAGAGGAGGGCATATTGGAGGGCATATTGGTTTTAGCATGTCTGTCTGTTCGTCCACCAGTCTATTTAAAGACTTTTGTTTCCGTGCTCTTACTCCAGAACCCTTTGACTTAAGATCATCAAACTTTACACAGTTGTTTACCTTTACCAAAGGATTTGCCCTCTTGTTGAGGGGTCACATAGGTCAAAGGCCAAGGTCACAATTGGACTTTGTTCTAAATCTGTTTCAGTGCTCAAACTAAAGAATCATTGGATCCATAATACATTTTCAGCGACAAGGTGCTAGTCAGGGTCACAGGGAATTTTAGCGATTTTTATGTAGACTCTTTCTATTAAAGACAAGGGGACCAAGTTTTCATGTATAGAAAATAGTACCCATTCTCGCAAAACACCTATTACGACGCCAATTTTGAAGATAATTACACGGGATCTTCACTAATTAACTCCATATATATTTATTTAGCGAAAAATCCGGTGGTCTGTACGCGTAACGATCAGAGTTTTTCGTGACAGAGGCCGGTTTCTCGACGAAAGGTTCGAAAACGCCATGAACGACGTGACCGTGTGACCCCCGCTTGTAGGACTAAATCTGCTAGTTTGTGCATGATCGTGGCCAAAACATGCATTAAAACGATAAAATAAATTAAAATCTTTCACCAACCTTCCTTGTTGAATAATATCACAAAGAATTCAGCTTTAATTTGTTGAATGTTTTGCCGACTCAACGGATTTTAGATTTCGGCAATTTTAGGCGCGTTCGCTTGGGATACTCTGGTGAGTGTTTTTATCACAATGTTCCCCTTGACTTTCGAACGAAACAGAACAGTTCAGTTTCAAATTTCAACAAAATTGTCCACAACAATGCTTTAATTCGTATCTTTTTACGCTTATTGAACACAAATTTTATTTTTTAACAAGAAAAAGAATTACTCGAGTAATAATGAACGTATGACTGATGGAGGGCGAGTTCATCTCGCTGTTGAGCACACTCACTCAAGTAATTCTTTTTATTGTGAAAACTAAAAAAAAATCGTCGACAGTTATGCTAAATTAAGCTTGAAAAAATGAGAATTAAAGCATTGCTTTGGACAATTATGGTGAAATTGAATAATGAACCGTTCTGTTTCGTTCGAAAGTCAAATGGAACATTGTGACATAAACACTCACCAGAGTTACAACCGAACGCGCTGACATCACGCTTGTGTCGTACATGGCAATTTCGAACCTTTTGTCGAGAAACGGCCTCTGTCACGAAAAATACTGATCGTTACCTGTACAGACCACCGGATTTTTCGCTAAATAAATATGTAAGGAGCTTATTAAAGAAGATCCCGTGTAATTATCTTCAAAAATGGCGTTGTAACAGGTGTTTTGCGAGAATGGGTACTATTTTCTGTACATGAAAACTTGGTCCCCTTGTCTTTAATAGAAAGAGTCTACATAAAAATCGCTAAAATTCCCTGTGGTCAGGGTTGGTTTATGTCCGCTTTGCAACAGTTCTAGTTTTGAACTATTTGTCTGGGAAAAATTTTAAGGTTAAAAGTTTTGGCAGTTTTTAAATGTGCTAACTATGGGTAGGTTGTTACATGTAGATATATAAATTTGATTTTGTTTTTCAGGTTGGATAAGTTTGCCATACAGTGAAGGATTCATGTGCCATAGTATGTAAAGCTGCCTTCCTCGATTGTGTCGAACAACATTTCATATATTTGTAAGTATCTAGTTTGTAAGTTAAGGTTTACCACCCCTATTGAGATATACATGATGTCAGAATTTTTCTTGCAACATCGTTAATATTTGATATGTATCGGAAGCAATTTTGGTGACATCATAAACATTTGGCTGTGGAAAGTTCCAACGCCGATAGTTTACGAAGTCGCCAAAATAACTCCAACATTGCCTGAATCTCATAAGAGGTTGACAAAAAATGTTTCCGACGTCTTCAACATAGAATGTAGGAAAGCATTGGGGAAATGAAGAAAATGCTAATGAATATGTGTTTTATCTTTTCCCCTGACCCTCTATGGTTTCCATGCTTTGATATTAAAGTATTTCTGTGTTTTTGTAACAAAGTTTTGTTGTCTACAACACCTTCAAATTTTGACCACTTTAAAATCTTGATGTTTGGTAAAATTTAAATTCTCTTTGGCTCTGTGGATGTTTGATTTTCAGTTAACAAAACATTTACTTATCATATGTAAGTTTATCAGACAATGGCTGAGATAGGATTTAACTGTAAGCCCCATTGTTGGCTACTTGATTATGAGAGTAAATGTATAGCTGGATGAATGTTCAGAGGCTGAAACTATAGTCTGGGTTTGAAACTATAGTCTGAAACTATATAGTCTGTTTACAAAATCAACACGATTATGTAAACAAGTGGAACATGTGTACTATAGTACTTTTAATTCCGCAGAGATACTTCGTTCTCTTAAGGATGGAAATGACAAGCAAATGCTACGTAATGGGGGTTTATTTTCGTTGATTTATCTTATTCCAAAAACTCGAAAGGTAGAAGATGCTTCAAATATATGTCGGAATAAAATTTGATTATTAGCTCCACTGGCCTTCAGGCCAGCGGGCTATTGTCATGGTGTTGTGTCCGTCGTGCGTGCGTGCGTGCGTCCGGTCGTCAACTTTTTCTTTAAAAATCTTCTCCTCAGAAACTACCTGATGGATTTCAATCAAACTTCACAGGAATGATCCTTAGGTGGTCCTCTATCAGATTCCTTCAATTAATTCTGATTGAACCATAAAGTCTGGAGTTATCTGCCCTTGAATTAAAAAACGGCTGTTTTCACTTGTTTTCACTCTAACCACTACAAATATTGATCAATCAAAACAAAACTTGGTCAGAATGTTGGTGCTGATAAGATCTTGCCTGAGTGCAATTTTCAGCTTGATCTGAATATTACGTCTTGAGTTATGTGCCCTTGAAATTGGCAAAACTACCATTTTTGACCTTATTTTTACTCAAACAACCATAAATATCCACCAATCAACATAAAACTTTCACATTATCTTACTGGCCATAAGATCTTGTGTTGGTGTAATTTTCAGCTTCATATGAATCTTAAATCATGATTTATTTGCCCTTGAATTTGACAAAATTGTTGTTTTCGACTTTGATTTTACACTCTTTACACCCACAAATATTGAATAATCAGGTCAAAACTTAGACAAGATGTAGGTGAAGTTAGGATCTTGCTTTAGTGTGATTCTTAGCTAGATAGGAATATTAAATCATCAGTTATATGCCTTTCAATTTGACAAAATTGCTAATTGTGATTTTTAGCTCCACTGGCCTTTCAGGCCAGCGAGCTATTGTCATGGCGCTGTGTCCGTCGTGCGTGCGTGCGTGCGTGCGTGCGTCCGGTCGTCAACTTTTTTCTTTAAAAATCTTCTTCTCAGAAAGTACTAAATGGATTTCAACCAAACTTCACAGGAATGATCCTAAGGTGACCCTCTTTCAGATTCCTTCAATTGATTTTGATTGAACCAGAAAGTTTGGAGTTATCTGCCCTTGCATGTCAAAAATGACATTTTCACCCTAACAACTTTGACTATTGACAAATGATGACAAAACTTGTGCAGAATGTTGGTGACTGTTAGATCTTGATAGTGTGTATATTTCAGCTTGATCCTAATTTTACTTCCTGAGTTATGTGCTCATTTATATGGATAATGATATGAAGCTAATGCTAAAAAATGAGTAAAGTGTGAAATGGGTGAAAAGGTTAAAGGTTAGTGAGGGTCACTCTTGGTTAGTGAGGCCGGGTCACTAGTTAGTGGTGTACTTGGAAGGGAGAGTGTCTCTAAAGGTTGTTGGTCACAGTGCAGGCAAAATTTGTTTGAAGATATTTGTGTCAATATTAAGCAAATGTGATATAAGTTGAAATAGCTATAGATGAAATAAAAAACACACATGGGACATGAACACATCTTTGTGAAAAGTGTTTGATTGTTCATTGAAAGATTTTATGGTTGATTAAGCTGTGTTGTTGTAAGTTGATAGATTCTATACTTTTCTTCTTTGCATGCACAGTGTGGTTTCTTCACAGACATACTTTTAACTTTTTCCCAAAGACCTAGTTTTGATGCCCCCTTTAGAAAACACTTTGATAAATTTGAGTCAAAAGAAGAAATTGCTGATTATCAGCATTTTCTCCCTTTTACTCAATGTTTTCTCATCTACATTGTACAATTTACTTGACCCTTTCCCAAACAGAGAAATTTTATGATGGGTCAGTTTGAAAGCTGTTGCTAAAGACAAAAGGTATGTTGCTAAAAAAATGAATTGTGTACAAAATAGCTAAAAAAAAATGAGGCAAAAAGAAAAAGTGCTGATTATCAGCACTTTCTCCTTTTACCTTAATGTTTTCCAAAACCTAATCTTTTAAGAACGTCAAAGACAGGTCTTGTTTTGGAAAGGGTTAAGCCACACAATTTTTTTAAGGTGGTACACAATAAGAAAGCTGCTGCACTTGTTGATACAGATAAAACTTATGTATCAAAAAGCACAGAAATTTTTTAAGCAAAAAAAGATATTCGAGAGCATAGTGCAAAACTATTGTAACTACATTTTCTAAAATTTTATAGGAGAGGGAAAAAACAAAAAACTTTCTCAACAATTTTCTAAATGGCAAAAAATTAGATTCAAAACGCTGCTCCTGAAGACAAATTGAATTTGAAGACTGGATTTGTTTATGATATCATCAAGAAAATATTGAGGTCAAAGGACAAACTGCTGATCATCAGCATTTTCTCCTGTTGCCTCAATGTTCTTTTAAGCCTACTCTATCAGGAACGTCAAAAGCAGGTCTTGTTTGGGAAAGGGTTAAAGTAAGGGAACTTAACCCATTACCTCACAGCACTAGTTAGCCCTTTCCCAAACAAGACCTTTTTGACTCCTAACAAGATATAGATCTTTGGAAAACATCATGGAAATTGAAGAAATTGCTTGTGACAATCGATTTCTTCATTTCCCACGATGTTTTCTACCCAAAAAGTTTTATATCTAATTACATTGAAATTGTCGTCTGCAACTTCTTTCAAGTTGGACAAGCCTTTTTTTGTTGCGTAATGGGTAAAGTTAAAGAGATTAAATACTCTTTGAATTTTGAATATCTTTTTAATTATACAGATTCAAATCCCAATATTAGAACGCATGATATATTCCTCCCTAAAGATTCGGAAAATACAAAATTTTAAATTTCTGAAAAATGTGTTGGTACAATAGTTTTGCGCTGATTCCTCTAAATACTGGTTATCAGCATTTTTTTTGTCTCAATGTTTTAGGGACATCAAAAGCTGGCCTTGTTTGGGAAAGAGCTTTATTGTTCAAAATTATAAAGTAAAACTGTTATCTGTGAGTAACAAAAAGCTCAATAGATATCGAAATTGGTAAGTTGCATGAAAAATAATAAATAGATCAGCCTCAAAATTATAGATTCAATTAAGTTGGAGCTGTTAACAAAATGACTGATGTCAAAATAACAGATTCTGAGTGTAATTATGTTGAAAGTATTAAGTGGAAAGGAGAATTTGCTTAACTTTTTCTTCTTTTCTTTCAATGTTTTCATAAAGTGTTTCAATGTTGACGTCAAAACCATTTCAAAAATTTATTTAATTTATTTGATTCATCTATAATCGTCCCTTGACAGCCAGAAGTGGCTATCAGCAGTTAAATTTTTTAAAAACTGCTGATAGCCACTTCTGGCTGTCAAGGGACGTAATGGTCTTCATCTTGTTTGGAATTGGATTTAAGACACACATGAAGTGTAAAAAAAGAACTGAACTGATTAAAGGGTTATACATTGTAGTTGTAAATTCCTTCTACTGGGAATCACACCAAATACCAGCAATTGGGGGGAGAAATCTTACATAATGTTATATAATACAACTACTGCCATCTTCTGCAGGTGTCAGCTTTGGCCTTTAGTTTTGACCAGTGTAATTTTCATGGCCTTCAGAAGAAACATGTTATTCTTTATAACCCTTCCCCAAGCAGGACCTTATAGAAAAGGATTGGGAAGTAAGGCTAAATGCTTTGGAAAACATTGTAGAAAATGAAGAAATTGCATTGAATTGAAGCAATTTCTTCACCAACCACAATGTTTTCTAACTCCAAATTCAAAGATTGTCAAAATTGTCATCTGCATCATTTTTAGCTCTACTGGCCTTTTAGGCCAGCGGGCTATTGTCATGGCGGTGTGTCCGTCGTGCGTGCGTGCGTGTGTCCGTCCGTAAACTTTTTCTTTAAAAATCTTCTTCTCGAAAACTAATGGATGGATTTCAACCAAACTTCACAGGAATGGTCCTTGGGTGACCCTCTCTCAGATTCCTTCAACGAAAATGGATTGAATCAGAATAACCCGAGTTATCTGCCCTTGAATGTCAAAAATAGCAGGTTTTTACTTTAGTTTCTTCTAAAATCTACAAATATTGAACAATCAAGACAAAATCTTGACAGAGTAATGCTGACTACAAGATCTTGCCTTGGTAAAATTTTCAGCTTGATCTGAATTTTACATCATGAGTTATGTGCCTTTGAAATTGACAGAATTGCAATTTTCGGCTGTTTATTTTATTTTGTTTTCACTCTAGCAACTACAAATATTGACTACACAAGACAAAACTTTGACAGAATGATGCTGACTATTAGATCTTGCCTTGGTAAAACTTTCAGCTTGATCTTAAATTTATAGCATGAGTTATGTGCCCTTGAAATTGCCAAAAATTGCCATTTTCTGCTCTATTTTGCTGGTTTTGACTTTATTTTTACTCTAAAATTTATAAATAATGACCAATCAAGACAAAACTTGGACAGAATATATATAAGCATTATATGATGCCTGTGTGTAATTTTCAGCTTGATCGAAGTCTTAAATCATGAGTTATGTGCCCTTGAATTAGACAAAATTGCCATTTTCGACTTTGTTTTCACTCTAACAACCACAAATGTTAACCAATCAAGATGATACTTGGAAAGAATCTTGTTGACAACAAGATCTTGCTTATGTGTAATTTTCAACATGATCACACTGTTACAATCTGAGTAATGTGCCCTTGAAATTGACAAAATTTCAGTTTTCGACACTTTTTCAACTCTTGAAGCCACGAATATTGACTAATATAGACAAAATTTGAACAGAATGATAGTGACCATAAGATCTCGCATGTGTTTAATTTTCGATTTGATTTTAAATATACAGACTGAATTATGTGTCCTTGATTTGAAAAATTAGTTTTCAATTTTATTATCACTCTATTACATCCCTAAAATATTAGTCAATCATTTACTTTCTTTTTGCATTGACCACATGATTGCTGCTTTTGACTTTGTTTTTGCTGTACGAACCACAAGTATTCAAAAATCTAGTCAAAACTTGGATTTAATATTAAAAGAAATTCAGGCCTGTGGAGCGACTCAAGACCTTCAGGTCTTTCTAGTTTTTCACTCTAACAGCCAAACTCACTCTAATAAAGACTGTTGCAAAGCTTGGTAACTAATAGATCTTATATGAATGTATTTTCAGCTTTCTAGTTACTTTGTAATTGCTTTAAGAGCAACAAGTATTGAAAAAACTAGTGAAAACTTGTACTTGATATTACAAGAAATCCAGGTTTGACAGCCATTTGCATTATTTTTGGAAAAAGGTTTTTCCCAGAATCTATTTTTAGCTCAAAATCTATTTTTAGAAATATGAAATAGTTTGGAGTAATCAATGTTCTGTTAATTCAGATCTGTTGGGAAGAAGGAAAGTTTTAATTGTTTGTGACATCCTAAGCTAGAATGTTCTCCCATTTCCTTTTACCTTTTCTCAAATGGCAAACATGTAATTTTACTTTCTTTGCTTCAAGAACCACACATTTTGAACAATCTAGTTTTTAATTGTGATAGGTCAAATCAATAAATAACAAGTGTGCCAACCTAAAGCTTGAATTTAAGCCTTACATCGTCGTCGAATAGGAATTACTTTTCTCGCAATGAAATCTCTTGTGGCATTTTGTTACGCTCTTGAATAATAGGAATACGAAGTTTTTGCAACATTTTGGTTGGTGGGGTACTTGAATAAACGCATCTCTTCGGCTCATTCCAAGCATGTCCTATAAGGTACAGAACAGACCAGTAGTGTGTAACCACAGTATGTGGCCTAGCCATCGTGTTGTTAGTCGTGATATTAATAAGTTACGGCATCCTACGTGCCGGGAAATGTCCGAGTTTGAAAAACCAAGCAAATGCATTCCAAAAACTTGGTTCCTCACAATTTCAAGAAGACGGGACATGCTGATAGAATTGAGAATATTTCGATGAAACATGTTTTTATAGTGTCTCCATAGATAAACTTTATGAACATGTTGCAATTTAACTCAAGTTTTACGTGAATCAAATTTACGCAGCACCAAAGTGTTTAACGCTTTGGCTTTTGCGCCATAAAATGATCCAAAATTACTAAGTCTAATCTTTTCTATTCATGTTTAAAAGCTTGTGGGAGATTGATAACAGTTATTTTTATTTCTTATAATATCTTATAACATCTTGATTTATGGCTTTGAAAACTCTGCGTTTTTAGCTCATCTGTGCACGAATGGTGAGCTATTGTGATACCGCTGTGTCCGGGGTCCGGTGTCCGTCGTTCGTTGTCCGTCGTCCGTCAAACTTTGCCTTGTGTGCACTCTAGAGGCCACAGTTTTTGTCCAATCAACTTAAAATTTCATACAAACAACAACTGTACCTTTGTATGTGATTATTCAAATCTTGCTGGTGTCTTGCATTCATAATTGTTAAAGAAATACATTCATAATTGTTAAAGAGATGTTGTTTGATTTATTAAATAATTGTAAAACATGTGCTATTATAACATACCTGATTTCTATGAGGGGCTGAATATTTAGTTTATTTACACCTTGTTGTTTGTGATATTTCAGGATGTTGTAAGTGTAGTATGAAGTCTGCATGACGACGCTAATTATGAATCCAGTCATGGGTAATGACCCGATGGGAGGGGATATGCGACAGAAACAGACTCATCAAGGTAGGCCAGCTTATAACTTACTTAATATAAAATAATAACTTATGATAGCAACAACATTGAAGATTATATAATACAAAACATATGTCTTATTTTTGTACATACCCTATATTTGGGGTATAAATCTATTTTAGGCTTTTGCTTTCTTACTTTAAGTGAAGAACTATTTAAAAGTCAAGAAGGTGCCCCATTATGTTAAGGTTACCATGGTCAAAGGTCAAGGTCAAACTTAAACTTTGTTTAAAATCAGTTTCTGTGCTCTAACTCAGGAAAGATTGGATGTTTTGCACCTATTTAGTTAAAAGGCACCAATGGATACCTACAACATCTGGTTTAATTAACATGAATGCATGAAACATTTCATTTTGGAAAGCCATTATCTGTTGCCATCTTTATTTTACAGGAATGGGTTTAGATCCGACCCATTATCACATGGACCCTAACTTGATGTACCAGAATCATGCTCAGTCATTCAGCAGCTTTATGTTCCCTCAAACTCAAGGTATGTACAATAATTTATGTAACAATTTATATATCTTCCCTTTAATAATAATGATAATTTTTTACTGTTCCAATTTCATATATGTTGCAATCGATGTTTTCAAGTGAATGAAATTAAAAAATCTCTGCTCTTTGTGTGTAGAAAACATCGCGGGAAATGAAGAAATTGCAGTTATTGTTTTGAAGAAATTTATAATGATACAACTGTGAAACAGTTAGAAGTTTTCAGTAAAAATAAATAAAACAAAATAAACAAACAAAAAAGAAAGAAAAAGAAGAGAAAAAAACAGCAAAAATTGCTGAAGAGAGCACTTTTTTCTTGTTAATAAAATGTGATAATTATTTGCTATATTTGAGATAATGCCAACAATTGAACACCATGTTTGTCAACAGATGAAAGAATCAATAGAAGGTTGTCTAAGGACAAGCCCTGAATTTCAGTTCAAATGTGTTAAATAGCTTCCCTACCATACCCCTGCAAAGCCTTGTTTGAAAAACAGTATAATAGTCTAAATATAACCATTGGGTGAAAGCAAAGAAATTCCTTCATGCAAAAGGCAGCGGCCCTAGCGCAGTTGGTAGTGCATCTGCCTCTCACTCGAGAGGTCCGGGATTAGATACCTGGCTGGGCAAATACCTTTTCTGACAATAATGTCACCCATCAATGGTTTGATATCGTGAACCTATGTGGGAAAGCAGTTAGAGGCTCAGTTAGGGTGTTTCGGTAGAAATGTAATGAGAAACAACAGGAATCCATGGTTAGGTGCTCCAGCTGCATGATATGACCATAGCAGTTGAAAATGGTGTAAAATCCCAATAAAGTCATCATCATCGCCATCATCATCATCATCATCATCATCATCATCATCATCATCATCATCATCATCATCATCATCATCATCATCAAGTGTAGGGACTGTTCCACCGTCATGAGCGGGATCCAGTCTAGGACCTCACTCTGTAGACGACCATTGATGGGGTGCGCAGTTCCCTGGCAACAAGCGCATCTGTAAGCTGGGTTTGCTGTCAGTCTTGTTAATGTAAATTTTCTTGAATATGTAATTATCACATTTTACTGGAAATTAATAGTGATGCTCCTTTGATTATCAGGTTGTCTAAGGATTTTTCGTCTGTTGAAAAACAATGCTTTTGTAGGGTGGTTAAATTCTGTATATATGGAATGTTAAATTGCCTCACTAAGACAATTCAAAGTTTAGTATTTTGAAATGGAAAGGAGATTTAGAACGCTTCTATTAATCTAGAACCTTACAGTAATTTGGGACGACTTGGACCAATTTTGTCATATAAAACCCAAACTGTGCGATTGTTATAGCCACTGAATGGGCCAACAAATGTAATGTCTTTGTTGTCCAAACTTTTACTGTAATCAATCAATCAATCAATCAATCAATCAATCAATCAAGTTGATTAAATTAGACATAACAATTATACAATAATGTTGTTAATCCCTGTCATTGTGTTTTGGAAACATCCAATTTTCAGTTCAGTTTGGAAGATTGATATTTTGTGGTTTAGCTGTCTTGTTTATGACACATCACTTCTGGGTTATTGGTTTCTTGATCTTTGTGTACTGGACTTTACCCACGAGGGATAATCACGTGATACAATATTTTAAGAAAATCTTCAATAATTTTGTAAATACTGGACCGATTTCAATTCGATTTGAAGCAGAGAATGTGGACAGACGTCACGCATCAGGTGGACGTGGTTGATTTTTGAAAAATCAACTGATAAAAAAGTTTGGTTGATCTTCAATAACTTTTTTATCAGCTGGTTTATTTAAAACCCAACATGTCTAGCTTATTTCTGGCATTTTTCCACCTTCTCTGCTTCAAATCGAATTCAAATTGGTCAAATATTAAAAAAAGATATTGAAGATTATTGGAAATTCTGAGTCATGTGATTATACACCGTGATACTGTATTGTTCTGAACATAATAGAGGTGGGGTCCACAGTGGCTCTATGGCTTCATGTCATGCTCATGTCCTGGATCATTGGCGTGCACATATTTTCTTGGGTAAAGTAATGTAGTGAAGCACTGGCTGTATTCTAGAATATATTTTGATACTCTGTTTTCATAGAACTTCAGTTAGGTCAACAGTTTCTGTGCAATATTGTACAAAAATCCTTTCTTTAGCAACAGCCATTTTGACATCTGCAACAGCTTTCAAATTGAAACTGTCTTAATTTCTGCCATTTTGGAAAGGGTTAAGGAAATACTGAGACATTGATAACTAGCATTTTCTCCTTTTCTCTCAATTTTCCTTGGCTGTATTGTACACATATCCAGTCTTTTCAGCATCTATTTGTCATTGAGATCTATACAGCAGCTTTCATACTGAACCAGTATGACATTTTTCTGATTGGAAAAGGGTTAAGCCTTTCTGAAACAAGACTCGGTCTTCACGTTTCTATTAGAAATGGCTTTGGAAAACATTGAGACAAAAGAAGAAACTGCTGATGACCAGCAGTTTCTCGTTTTGTCTTAATATTTTTTGTGCTATCTTACACACAAACTCTATCTTTAACAACAACAACATCCCTTTTGACATCTGCAGCAGCTTTTAAATTGGATCATATTAGAAGTTTTCTGTTTGGGAAAGGGTTCACAGAGCTAGCTCTACTATGGGAAAGGAGGAGCTGTTATTATGATCAATACATCAAAATCCTGCTGACTTTCAATGTAGAGTAGGATCCCTTTTACTACTGGTTTTATCGGAAAACCATGAATGGTTTCTACGACGATGAGCTAGGGGTCAAATAAAGGTCAGGAGTAGTTTTTCCGACATGTATGACGGTTAGTTCAGTTTGATCTGTATGTAATGGTTGCCTTGTTATGACCGTGGTTTTGAGGTCATTTGAGGAGAGTGACCACCGTGACTATATTGGATTTATGTGTAGTTTTGACTCTGTATGTGTTATAATGTTTACACAGTAACAGACACTATATGGATTTATGCTATCAATACAGCTGTGTATTTGAGCGTAGCTGATGACTAATTATGATATTATTTGACCACAATCATATTTTTATGCATTTGTATGTCAGACTGTTTTGAACATTTCATCCTATGAATTGTCATGACTTGAAAATAAGAACAGGTAAAGTATAGATTCAGATTACACTGTATTTTGGTGTCCATGCTTATCTGGTTGCAATAATGTAACCAAAACCTTTTTAAATTTTGGTCTGGGTTTCTCAAACCAATTACCCATCATCACGTTTGTGGCTAGGATTTTACAGCTAATGCTTATCCTGCTAGACTTAGGACTGTCATTGTCATCTTTATTTTGGAAAGGGAATCTCTTTTTGCTAAAATAGATCTTAACATTGATTTTAACCAACCCACTAAAAACTAAAGCCTTCCCATGTGACCTGAGCTGTTTTATAGGGTGTGAAGTCTATTAATTAATGAATTGATGTATTTGTGACCTGTTATGCTGAAAGGGACCTTGTTGGAAGCATCCTGGTCCTGCTGTAGAGTCTTGGCACACTCACTAGAATCGAAACTTTTGACTTCAGATAATTTTCTGGATCTGGAATATTTTTCCTATGTTGCTATTAAGGTTATTTTTCATTTATGACAATCTGTTGATGTTTAACATGCCTAATCTGTTTCTCTTAGTTTGGTTTTACATTTATGGAATTTTCAGAAGGTCCATTTAACTCTCGCTGCCAAATTTCCTGATATTGTCCTATTTCCTGTGCCAAATTTTGGAAACTACATAACAAGGCTTATCAGTTTATGAAATAGTAAAAAAATTAGACTCCATGTTTGATAATACTACCCTTAAAGCATACTTTTTATCAGGCAGTTTGGTCAGATGACCTTGACCTTGAATGACCTCATTAAGCTATTGTTTAAAGTCCCCTATCGGCAACATTGGCAGTCTCCTATGGGTCCCTTATTGGCAACATTGGTAGCAAAAGAGTTATGTTTGACAGGTTTTGTTTGTTAACCCTTTCTAAAACAAGACCCAGTTATGGCGTCCCTAATAGAAAGGGCTTAAGAAAGCATTGAGGCAAGAGGAAAATGCTGATAACCATTATTTTCTCCTTTTGCCTCAATATTTTCCGGGCTATTTTCTTCTCAAATTCTATCTTTCTCAACATCCATTGTGTCATCTGCAGTAGCTTGATCACCCTAAATTTCTGTCATTTGGGAAAAGTTTTAACGAATTGTGTATTCGTGTGTTGGTGTATTTCAGGTATCCTGTACGACCAGGGTATGTATGGAGAATTACAGAGTCCCACCACCATGTCAGAACAGAGTATGTCCCCGTCCCCACCCCCTCCACCAAGGATGTATAAACCATGTGTTGTGTGTGTAGACAAGTCATCAGGTTATCATTATGGAGTTAGTTCATGTGAGGGGTGTAAGGTATGTATAACAGAGTATGCCCCCACCCCCTCCACCGCGGATGTATAAACCATGTGTTGTGTGTGTAGACAAGTCATCAGGGTATCATTATGGAGTTAGTTCATGTGAGGGGTGTAAGGTATGTATAACAGAGTATGTCCCCGTCCTCACCCCCCTCCACCACGGATGTATAAACCATGTGTTGTGTGTGTAGACAAGTCATCAGGGTATCATTATGGAGTTAGTTCATGTGAGGGGTGTAAGGTATGTATAACAGAGTATGTCCCCGTCCCCACCCCCTCCACCGCGGATGTATAAACCATGTGTTGTGTGTGTAGACAAGTCATCAGGGTATCATTATGGAGTTAGTTCATGTGAGGGGTGTAAGTTATGTATAACAGAGTATGTCCCCGTCCCCATCCCCTCCACCGCGGATGTATAAACCATGTGTTGTGTGTGTAGACAAGTCATCAGGGTATCATTATGGAGTTAGTTCATGTGAGGGGTGTAAGGTATGTATAACAGAGTATGTCCCCGTCCTCACCCCCCCTCCACCACGGATGTATAAACCATGTGTTGTGTGTGTAGACAAGTCATCAGGTTATCATTATGGAGTTAGTTCATGTGAGGGGTGTAAGGTATGTATAACAGAGTATGCCCCCAACCCCTCCACCAAGGATGTATAAACCATGTGTTGTGTGTGTAGACAAGTCATCAGGGTATCATTATGGAGTTAGTTCATGTGAGGGGTGTAAGGTATGTATAACAGGGTATGCCCCCACCCCCTCCACCAAGGATGTATAAACCATGTGTTGTGTGTGTAGACAAGTCATCAGGGTATCATTATGGAGTTAGTTCATGTGAGGGGTGTAAGGTAGGCACCAAACTTTTACCTTGAATCAGTATTAATTAGTTTCCGTGGAGAAATGGCCATAATACAGTTGGTACTGTCACTCCAGGTTCGGTTTCAATTCTCGGCTGCAGCAAACATCATTTCTGACATTTGTCCAGCCAATGGTAGGATATTTGTAAACCTATACGGTGGAGCAGCTGGAGGCTCTGTAAGAATGTTTTGTTAGTACTGGTGTGAGAAATGACAGGAATCCATGGGGCTAGGTACTCCAGCTGCCGCAATATGATCATAGTAGTTGAAAGAGGCATTAAACCCCAATCAGTGGAGAAATGGTATCATGTTCAGGTTGGTGGATGACATCAATATAGAAGCTTGTGTTTACAAGTATTTAGGCATATTGGGTAAAGGTTGATTCAGTCATCCACACATATTTGTGAAAGTTGGTCAAGTTCAGGTTAAGTAAGGTCATATCCGAGATAAGAACAATGGAAGACCCTTTCTCAAAAAGTACAGGATAATTGTCCATTCAAAGGGAAGCACTGAGAGCCGTGATCAGAGTACTTGATCCATACTACTATGCTTCCCTCCAAGATAGATTGAGTATATTTTTGTGATGATGTTAACACTAATGTTTGTATGTTGACAAAGACTGTATTGAGAGGAAACAACATTCCCCCCTTTTACTATCAAGATTATTTGTGCTATGTTATATAAATTTTCTATTACAGTTGGTTTTGCTTTGTTGTCTGCAGCAAATCTTGAACTTGAAATCTTGAAATCAACTAAGGGGTAATCCATAGTTATGCAAAATAGGTTATGTTTCATATTTGATCATTGTAATAAGATGAATGCCTGTTTTAACTGTACTGTTGTGTTGTAATTTGTACAGGCCAACAGATAATTAGCGCGGACACAGGCAGTCAAGCTTTCTTATGTTAATTTCAAACCCAATGTGGTGGGTTCTCATATGAATCGTCTCCATGAGTATCCACAATATAGGGCTTGATGTCTTGATGAACAATATATGAAATGTTGCTTTTTACAAAGCCATCACCCCCTCTTATCAATATCTGTAGGACAGTATTGTTGTATAGGCTGGGAAGGATTTGTTTGAACACTGAGAGTTCACTGTGAGTCCAGACTAGATGTCAACTCCTGAGCCGCGTGCGATTTAGGCCAAAAATGGTCTTCCGGAAGAAGAAGACCTTAAATTCTGTTCGTTTTATCTCTTCTGAAAGCAGAAGAGTCACGTGACAAGCACTTCCGACTAAATCGAACGGCCCTCTTCTATTTCTGGAAGCTCTTCTAGCTCTTCTATTTTTGAGCAGAAGACGGAAGACGGAAGAGGTCACGTGGTCGGCAACATGAGAGCGTCTTTAGTTACAAAGTACAGATTTTCTCAAATACTGAAAATAGCTTGTTTACAGCTAGTTTGTATTAATTTTGGCATCAAAACGAGAACAAATCTTGTGTTTTTGAAAAAGAAGTGCCTTTATCAGTACAACAGGAAGGGTACCCAGTCTACCGAATTGGAGCTGGCCATTCTAATTTCCTCTTTTTTGAAGAGCTTTTCGATAGAAAAGCCACTTCCGTTTTCAAGACATGTTCGATTTATTTTTAGTCTACCGACTTCTACGCGTCTTCTATCACGTGACCAAACATCTTCTATGACGTGGTCTTCCGGAAGAAGAAGCTGCCAAATCGCACCGGCCTCTGGTCAGTCAGGACCTTGACAGTTATAGATACACAAATGTACACTTTTAGTCTTAACGCTCTGGATTGTTTCACCATGTGGATATATTGGTCTTATATCCCAGCTGGCAAAAGTGGTCGTTTTTACGTTGAAATGACGTCTTTTAGAGACGTCAGGAAGACGTCTTTTTCTGGTTGAATTTGATATAAGGAAAGACGTCTTTTCCCGACGTCTTTTCCACGTCATTAAGTGACGTTGAAAAGACGTCACTTATTGACGTTGAAAAGACGTCTGAACAATGTCACTTAATGACGTTGAAAAGACGTCTGAAAAAGACGTCTTTCCTTATATCAAATTCAACCAGAAAAAGACGTTTTCCCAACGTCTCTAAAAGACGTCTTTTCAACGTAAAACCGACCACTTTTTCTATTGGCTTTCGTTTGGTGTTGATCGAAGATGAAAACCTTCCAGAGCTTCTCGCTCAGTAGGGGTAATTATTCCCCATCATAGAGGATTTAGGTCTCGCCAGGTATGTCTAACGACCTTGACGCATTTTCTAAGGTTTGATACCTAGAATTTTGGTCTTAACTGTCATAACATTTTCGAGGCTTTCTATAACTATCTATATGTTTTCTTGATATAATTTTATGTCTAGATTTATTTCTATCTTTTTTTTGAAAATGTGTACACAATTTAATTTCTTTTAACAGAATCATATAGGACTATTAAGCCAAATGCTTTCTTTACATAAACGCTTTGTAAAAACATGACTTATTGTCAACATTTTTAATTATTTCCCTTTAATATACTGTAACACACTAATTGATAAGATTATGTTAGTGATTTGAACAGACTAATAACAGTTTAAACGCCGTTAAAACGACAAAATAATTCGGATGATCCAACATGAAGCCCATGTTTAAAAAACGATATTGACAAAGAATGTACTTCTGTACAATATAGCGCAGAAAAAACTTATGTTAAAGAAGAAATTGCCGATTATCAACTTTTGCTAATATCTCTAGGCCTATGGTTTTTTTTGCAATTTATGCCTACCTTTCTATTAGAGAAGTCAAAACCAGGTTTTGTTCGAGAAAGGATTAGACATGTCTTATTGATGTTGCCTTACTTGTCTTGCTGAATCTAATGTTGTTGTTTTTCAATTTGTATTGATTTGATGGTCATTAATTTTGATGGATATAAATAAGATCGTCATTCAAATTGAAAACTTATAATTCTATAGGCTACATATTCAGATTATGGATATTTTAGATATGCTCATGTATACATAATTATTCTGTTGTACTTGAATGGGCGCAAGTCAATTATTGTAACTGGGACCCTTATTGTCCAAACAACATGGGCTTTCCCACATAGGTCCTATATGGGCATACCCATATGGGCTTGCCCAGACACAGCCCATATGCTGGGAATATGGGACCAATCTGGGTCCCTTATGATCAAACCCACATGGGCTTACCTACATAGGTCCTATTTGGGTCCAATATGGGCCTACCCACATGGGCTTACCCATACACATCCCATATAGGACCCATATAAGCATGTTTGCTGGGACAGTTTTCATTTCTGTAAGGGACGTCAGGTCCAAGCAGCCATGCATAACACTTGTGTTGATTTGTAGACAAAGAGTGCACAATAGATACTGTTACGGAGTAAGTATCATGTAACTTTAAAAGTTTCCAATAGGAAAAAAGTGTTTACAAAACATCATTATTGGAATTTAGTCAATAAATCTACGTCCCTAAGACGTAATTAAGATGACGTTGAAATTAAGTCTGTGGAGAGACGTTGTGTTCACGTTGAAGTCGCGACCACACCCCGAAAAAGACGTCATAAAAACGTCTTATTAGGACGTCTTTTTTACGTCTGGAAACAGACGTCTTTTTCTGGTCGATATTGGTTATATGACGTCGTGACCACTATTCAACCAAAAAAAGACGTCTGTGTGACGTCTTTTGCCTGCTGGGATGGTTCTCTGTTCTGTTATTCAATGTATTTTGTCTACAATTAACCCATACCCAAACATTGACGCTTTTTGACGCCCTTCAAGTTAAAGGCTTTGGAAAACATTGTGGAAAATGAAGAAATTGCTTGTGACAAGCAATTTCTTCATTTCCCACAATATTTTCTACCAAGAAAGGCCAAAAAATGTGCAATTCCATTCACTTAAAATTGTCGTCTGCAGCATCTTGAATTTGGATAAGTCCAAAATTTTGTTGTTTGGTAATGGGATAAAGCTTGAGATTAACATTCATGACAAGGACAAGCACATACTGGACACAAGCATTGTGATACGTTCATGCTGTGATTGTCTATTTAAAACACTTTCCTTTGATACTGGATATAATTATTAGACATGAAGATGAAATTAAACAAAAGGGAGAAATTGAGGTGAATATTTATAGCTACAAATATTTAATGCATTTATTTGTACACACACTTATTGATGACTTCATGAAGGGGATAGATTGGTTCAGCTCCTGTTCTACAGATTTTGTCTTCTTCACAGAGTACATTTAAATTTTGGATGTATTAAACGAATTAGAAGATTGCTTGAAGAATTGGCACATTGGCCTATCAGTGACAATCTCCAACTCTGATATAATATATGTTTATTTGTCTCACCAAGTGATAAATTTCATGGACTAGGATATGAGATTTATAATTGCAAGAGATTTCAAAAAATGTACAAAGAGAAATGTACTATACAGGATCTATTTGAAAAACTATTGTTATTTACACACTGTATGTTTGTGATTTCAGGGATTTTTCCGTCGTAGTGTACAGAAGAATATGCAGTATGTATGCCACAAGGACAAATGTTGTGTAATCAACAAAGTTACACGGAACAGATGTCAATACTGTAGACTACAGAAGTGCTTCCAGATGGGCATGTCCAAGGAAGGTAAGAGGACATACCCAAGTATTGTTTTAAGGGGCCCATGCTAGATATTTCAGGCATCAGAACAGGAAAGAGCTATTTGCGACAAATATCATGAATATATTGTAAACAACCATCAAATGTCCTTAGAATTATGCATTATCATCTTTATGCTTCTTTGAAAAAATATAAATTGGAATGAAAATAAATCTGCAGACAATGTTTCATATTGGGCTTATTTGTTTAAGGCCACTGTAGCCATAGCATAGTTGGTGAGTGCATTGGACTCAAAATCATAGGTTCCAGTTCCACATAGTGGCTTAAAATTCTAACCTACATTTTCTCCCATCAATGGGTGGATGATTGTAAATGTGGGAAGAGCAGCTGGAGGCTCCAAAAGGATGTTGTGGTAATAGTGTATTAAATACTTGTCAACAAAATTACAGCAATCCATAATTAGGTGCTCCAGCCACAACAATTATTTTGAAAATGGTGTTAAATCCCATTCACTGAATTATTTTTTGTTTAAAATTTAGGTTTAAGTTCTCAGAAAGGTAATACACCTAGATCTAAACATGGTGATCTGGTATTATTGAATGTTGTTGTAGTGTGCATCGTAGAACTACTGCATCTATAATTGATAATTGATGATACTTTATTGACGATTCTTTGTTGATGATATTACATCGATGATTTGTGGGAAGAAAAGAGAAATTGGGTTTCATATGATATATGTGATACTGAAAATAGTTATCTCCTTTTCCATCAATATTTTTCTGTGCCAGAAAAACTTTTAGCCTTTGGTACCTAACATTTTGCTGTGACAGTTCAGAATATATGAACAAGTCGTAAAGTTATTTGGCAAAGGGATGATATTGAAAAACTAGGATCTAATTACCACTTTCAAACTTGTGGACAGGCAACAGGATTTGCTTACTACAGGGAAATTGAAGTTGATATAATATTGCATTTAAATCATTCAAAATTTTGAAGAAGGTGTTATCATTAATGATTATAAATAATCAACCAAAAAAGGGCAGTAACTGTCAGGATATTCTCTTCGTATTGATTGACTTGAATACCTTTCCTAATTAATAAACTGTACAAAAATGGTATGCATGTAGTCCTCTTAATTGCATGGAATACTTAGGGTAGAATGGGAATCAAGATACATTGAATTTGAGGTACATTTTCAAATACTGAATAAGAATGATTTTCTTTCCATACAAAAATCCAGATAACATTTTTCAAACATTCTAAAATGATGATTTTAAAAAATCTACTTACTCATATAATGAAATGGAAGAATTTCTGGAATTTTATTTCTCAAAATATTTGCTAATACTTTGTAAGCTAGTAGTGGTACTTCCATAGGGTACCATGTTTGATTTTTTGAAGAAGGATATATCTAGACTTTTAGAAAAATGAAAAGTTCACTTTTCCAAATTTGCAAGATTTGGTACAACTCCCATCAATCCATTGTTTTTACAATCTCAGTTAAGTAGGCTTGGAAAATGAAAAGCAAAATGTAAGATTATGATGCTCCTTCATTGTTTTATATGCATAAAAATGCCCTGACATGTATTTATTTTGATATCTAAATATTAATGTTCTGAAATTTGGTGTCTGGAAAAAAGCAGGTCTAGCTGTCCTAGCTGTCTTTAACTTATTACCAAACGACAAAGTTTTGGTGTAGTCCAATTTGAAAGAAGTTGGAGACGAGTCATTTCAATGTGAAGAAATTTCTTTTATAGCCTATTGGGTAGAAAATATTGTGGGAAATGAAGAATTTGCTTGTCACAAGCAATTTCTTCTCTTGTCTCAATATTTCCCCAAGCCTCTATTCTCAGGGACATAAAAATCAGGTCTTGTTTAGGAAAGGGTTAAGGGGCCGCATGATGATTGGACATATCATCCTGAATGTAAGATTATATGTTGCGTTATTTACAGCTGTAAGGAATGACAGGAACAAGAAGAAGAAGACGCAGCAGAAAGATGGACCAAACTCACCGGAGGATGAAGATGGAGTGACAGATGAAGAAATGTCATTATTACAGGTATAATATACAGGGTTAATTTACTTAACCCTTTCCCAAATGGTGAAAATCAGACTTTTCAAATTTGAAAGCTGGTACATAAAGACAAAATAAGTGCTGACCTAGATGGGATTTATGTACAATATAGCAAAGAAAATATTGATGCAAAAGGAGAAACTGCTGGTTATCAGCAGTTTCTTCTTTTGCCTCAATGTTTTCCCAAGCCCTATCTAATAGGGATGTCAAAATCAGGTCTTGTTTGGGAAATGGTTAACCATTACCCCGATTATCAGATAGCAAAGTTTTAGACTGGTCTATTAGTTCAAAGGTGCTGAGGACACCATTGTAAAGTATAGTAAATTTGACATTTTTGGTCTTTTGGGGGTAAAAAACATTGTGGGAAATAAAGAAATTGCTTGTCAATTGATTTAAAACCATAGATGTCCTGATGTGAGTTCAGTTAATAAGACGGGGTAAAAACATTCAAAATTTGTTATTTCAAATCCAAACCCTGTGTTTTGGGTACTTATTTGAATTATATCAACGAGACGATTCCAATGAGTACCCACAACATAGGCTTTCATAAACATTTACTGAAATAGGTATTGCATTTAGAAAACCCATTAATTCCCTGATTGTAGCTCTGTTGTTATCATTGTAGGAGATACTAGAAGCACATAGAGCCACCTACTCTAAAGATGATGTGTTGACGTTATCCCCTATAAACATCAACAATGTCAAACTTGCCGGACTCTCAGAGGCTTGTAAACGTGACAAGGAAATGAGAAGTGAACCAAACTTTGCTGAAGCAGAAACACGGGTAAAAATTGTGAGTATCAAGAGTCGAAAATTTATTGTGTATTTAGTGGATTTCTCTGACTGTATTTCTCCTAAAATATTGCCATCTAATTGAGAGAGCATTCGATGGCTCAAATTGGATGTTGTGTTAGAGTAATCTTTCTAGATTCTATTATTTTTGTTCAATTTATGAATAAATGAACGAAGAATGAGGTAATAGGATTTCATCTTTCTAAAAACATATTCTTTAATAATTAGCATGTGTTTAATAACCACCGTCTCTGTTGTGATAGTTTAATGCAGTAATTTATTTATCGTTTCTGTGTAAACATTAAAAAAAATATAGACAGATTCCTTTCACTAATTGATTGTTTCCATTTCACAATTTCAGGATTTCAAGAAGGAATTAAGTGCAGAAAATATTATGTTGTGGGAAAAAATAACTGAACTGTCTTCACGAGGAATTATAAAAATTGTGGACTTTGCCAAGAAGATTCCTGGATTTTTGGGATTACCTACCTCAGACCAAATTACCTTACTGAAGGCAGCTTGTTTAGAAATTATGGTGAGTGTTGATCTTATTTTGCTATCCCTTTATCAAACATCAGCATATTAGGCTGGTATAATTTGTAATCTGCTGCAGACAACAGTATGGATGTTAATGTTGAAATGATTCAGAAATGATATAGCACTGAAAATATTGAGGCAAAAGGCTGGTTATCATCATTTTCTCCCTTAATCTTGTTATCCAAGTCTTTCTATTAAGAAAGCCAAATCCAGGTTTTTATGAAGGTACAGTACAGCTCGCGCGTTTTTTGCCTAAAACGCTCGCCCACCGCGGTCAAAAAAAAATTCGGGTGGAAAATCGCGGCGATTTGCCATCGCGGCCACAGCGTTTTTCCTCTCGAAATTTTCTTGCATCACCGCGATTCGCCGCGATGGGGGGAAAATCGCGGCGATCGCAATATAGAACAGGTTATTTCCACTTCTTTGTACATTATATTATGCTTTGTAATGCTTGATTTAATTCAATTAACTTTTTATATAGTATTCTGTTTTTTGCAGATACATGTACGTGAAATCGTAAACTGCATGTTCGCTTCCCGGTCATAAATACGAAGAGTTTCTCTGTTTGAATTACATATAAAAGTAGGAAGTGGCTAGAGATACGGGCCCGTATCTCTAGCCTATGGGGGCTAGAGATACGGACCCGTATCTCTAGCAAAACCCCCCATGTTTCACTAGAGATACGGGCCCATATCTCTAGTGAAAACAAGGGGTTTTTGCTAGGGATACGGGTCAAACGACTTCCGGTCTTACATACGGGCTAACTTATCGCGTCAATTATGAAAAATCGATAATACTGATCCTTTCCCAAACTGCGAAATTTAGACTATATAATACATTTTGAAATTACAGGCGATAGGCCTATTACAGGGTAAATGTCGGAAGAATGGAGAAATTGCTGAAAGGAACGTATTAGAATTTAAACTTTATATTAATTCAATAGTCTATTAGATTTATCTCATGGTATTTTTATTATCTTTTGACAAGAAGGTGCTAACTATTAGCAAATTTATCAATGGCAATGGTTTCACACATGTGACATGTTTAGGGCCTATTAACTCTTTTGTTTGTTTTAATATTAGCCTAAGGGCTATTCTTGTTTGGCAAGAAACTCTAAGGTTTGCGTCAAGAAAGTATAGTCTATTGCCTTAATTTCTCAGCGAATAGCATACCCAGTTCGCTACCCCTTGCCTTTTATCATTTGTGTATCATCACGAGAAACGAGTTCATTAATTATCATGTTATTACACGTAACCTTTGTTATTATGCCCCCTTTCGAAGAAAATGGGGGTATATTGTTTTGCAAGTGTCAGTCGGTCGGTCGGTCGGTCGGTCGGTCGGTCGGTTGGTCGGAAGGTCGGTCGGTCGGTCGGTCGGTCGGTCGGTCTGTCCGTAGACCAAATCTTGTCCGGAGCATAACTCAAAAAGTATTAAAGGTAGAATCATGAAACTTCACAGGTGGATAGATCTCATTATGGAGAGGTGCAGTGCACAAGAACCGTAACTCTGCCGATCAAATTTTTTGAGTTATTGCCCTTTGTTGATTTTATAACTTGATTCTTGTCCGGAGCATAACTCAAAAAGTATGTAAGGTAGAATCATGAAACTTTATAGGTGGATAGATCTCATTATGGAGAGGTGCAGTGCATAAGAACCGTAACTCTGCCGATCAAATTTTTTGAGTTATTGCCCTTTGTTGATTTTATAACTTGATTATTGTCCGGAGCATAACTCAAAAAGTATGTAAGGTAGAATCATGAAACTTTATAGGTGGATAGATCTCATTAAGGAGAAGTGCAGTGCACAAGAACTGTAACTCTGCCGATCAAATTTTTGGAGTAATTGCCCTTTGTTGATTTTATTAATTGATTCTTGTCCGGAGCATTACTCAAAAAGTATGTAAGGTACAATCATGAAACTTTACAGGTGGATAGATCTCATTATGGAGAGGTGCAGTGCACAAGAACCGTAACTCTGTCGATCAAATTTTTTGAGTTATTGCCCTTTGTTGATTTTCAAACTTGATTCTTGTCCGGAGCATAACTCAAAAAGTATAAAAGTTAGAATCATGAAACTTCACAGGTGGATAGCTCTCATTATGGAGAGGTGCAGTGCACAAGAACTGTAACTCTGCTGATCAAATTTTTTGAGTTATTGCCCTTTGTTGATTTTCAAACTTGATTCTTGTCCGGAGCATAACTCAAAAACTATGTTAGGTAGAATCATGAAACTTCACAGGTGGATAGATCTCATTATGGAGAGGTGCAGTGTACAAGAAACGTAACTCTGCTGATCATATTTTGTGAGTTATTGCGCTTTGTTGATTTTATAACTTAATTCTTGTCCGGAGCACAACTCAAAAAATATGTAAGGTAGAATCATGAAACTTTACAGGTGAATAGATTTCATTATGGAGAGGTGCAGTGCACAAGAACTGTAATTCTGCCAATCAAATTTTTGGAGTTATTGCCCTTTGTTGATTTTTACGCTTAATTCTTAACCTTGCCTATATCCCGTGTCCTTTTACACATACAGCCTTGATATCTCACACATAGATACCTCCTATCAACATCGTTCACATTTAACCATGACCTTGGACCTTGTGACTTTGACCTTGGAGTTTGACCTACTTTAAAACAAAATAAACCCGGCATATATCTCATGACCTTTTACAAATACAGCCTTGATATTTCACACATGGACACATCTTACCAAGACCATTCACAATTGACCATGACCTTGGACTTTGTGACCTTGACCTTGGAGTTTGACCTACTTTTAAAAAACTTTAACCTGGCCGATATATCATGTCCATTTACACATACAGCCTTGATATTTGACACATGGAAACCTCCGACCTAGACCTATCACATACGACTATGACCTTGGACCATGTGGCCTTGTGCTTGGAGTTTGACCTACTTTTAAAAAAAAATAAACTGGGCCTATATCTTATGTGCTATTACACATACAGCCTTGGTATTTCACACATGGACACATCTTACCAAGACCTTTCACATTTGACCATGACCTTGGACCTTGTGACCTTGACCTTGGACTTTGACCTACTTTAAAAAAAATTAACCTAGCCGATATATCATGTCCTTTTACACATACAGCCTTGATATTTGACACATGGACACCTACGACCAAGACCTTTTACATTGGACCATGACCTTGGACCTTGTGACCTTGACCTTGGTGTTAGACCTACTTTAATACTACATTAACCTGGCCTATATTTATGTCATTTTACATATACAGCCTTGATATTTCACACATGGTCACTTCCAACCAAGATATTTCACTTTTGACCATGACCTTGGACCTTGACCTTGGAGTTTGACCTACTTTTAAAAAACTTAAACTAGGCCTTTATCTCATGTCCTGTTACCTATACAGTCTCAATATTTTATACATGGACACCTCCTACCAAGACCTTTCACATTTGACCATGACCTTCGCCTGTGTGACCTTGACCTTTGATTTTTACATCATTTTACAAATATTTAACCTAGCCTTTATCTTATGTCCTATTACACCTACAGCCTTGATATTTCACACATAGACACCTCCTACCTTTCATATTTGACCATGACCTTGAATATTGCAACCTTGACCTTGGAGTTTGACCTACTTTTAAAAAGACTGAAACCAGGCATATATATCATGTCCTTTTACACCTACAGCCTTGATATTTCACACATGGACACCTCCAACCAAGGCCTTTCACATTTGACCATGACCTTGACCTTGGCATTTGGCCTACTTTTAAAAACTTTAACCTGGCCTATGTTTCATTTTACTTTTACATATACAGCTTTGATATTTCACACATAGACACCTCCAACCAAGACCTTTTATATTTGACCATGACCTTGGACCTTGTTAACTTGACCTTGGACTTTGACCTACATCAAATGTAGGCCCTTGAGGGGGCATATATGTTTTACAAACATCTCTTGTTTTTTGTTGTTTTGTGTCCCCCTTTTCAGCTGTTTATATTATCCCTTCATGAATCACCGGGACTAGGCTAATTGAAATCTGTCCACGATCAACACCCAAACTTGTCTTTATTACATAATAATAACTCAATATTTACCCTACCGTGAACAGTTTTCGCTTTTTTGCCGACTTCTCATACTTCTTTTTACACATTCCAAATTAATGTGATAGGCTACTTGACATCCTCAACACATTCCAAAACAAGAACTGTTTTCAAATCTTGTCATTAGAGAGAGGGTTGGTAGTGCAGCCGATAACGTCCGACATTATCCTGGGATCATTGGTTCTATCCGTTGCTTGGCAAATGTTCTTCATGAAGTTTGACAGAAGTTATGCTATTCGTCTCTCAATAATGCAGTGAAATTTTTGTATAATGATTCACCTACGCCGAATGGACAGCTTCGATCGTAGGCATATATTGTGTTTGTATGCCTACTGTTATGGATAAATACTGGTAGGACCAATTGGTTATGTGCACCAGCAGTCGAAATGTAATCGATAATTTTTTGAACGCAGCGTTAAAATCTATTTGTTAGATTATCCAATTCCTAGAACAAATAATGTTTTTTACGTACGTTATGAGTGCTTAAAATTTAAATAGATTGATGAAATTAATCATGTTCTTATCTCAGCTTGATGCCGTTCATGTTGGATGCGAGTTTCCTAACCAAAGTATTTTGTATGTGGCATGCAACGCAAAATTTTGCAATTGGACAACTTAGGACCAGTCAATTGTCTTAATATTTGGGAAAGGGTGAAATGGTAAACTGTTGAGGGAAAAGATAAAAATAGTAAAGTTACTTTTTTCCTTTTCCATCAACAGTATCGTCTATATATTTCATTATTTTGAAAACCCTTTTTTGTCGTCCATGACTCTCTTCGAAAGGTTACCACCATTGGTGGACTAAAAGAAAACGCCTGTATCAAAGTCATTTCATTGGAAGCGATAAATACGCATACCTCTTCCCCGAACGTGTCTCGATTTAAACTTTGTTAGAACTGAAATCGTTGGAAAATATTGAGATAAAGGAGATTTATGGAGAAAGTGATGAAAACCATCATTTTCCCCATGCTTTAACATTTTGGAGCTGCAAAATTACACACACCTCATATTTATCATCCAATTTATGGTCTGAATGCAGTCACGCGATGGAGATTGTGCTTCATGGGATGGATAACGACTACGGACGAAATTATAATCTCAATTCTGGTCAAATATTTTGCTATAACCTTTTTTTCTGCGTCAATTCTCAAAAGGATTGTTGCATGTACGCCGCCTTACTGAGCCTTTTCATCAGATATATGGACTATTTATGGAATCCTTTTACCTTTTTCACAATTTGATCTCAACCAACCAGAAAATGAATTGATAACAACTTCGGCCAAATTAGCCACGCTTCATGTATGAATTTTTGAATTAACCCTTCTTTTAGAGTAAATTTTCAAGCGGTTTGGTGCATGTAGCCTACCCGACCTTACTAAGCTCTTTGCTCAGATGTATTACTATATTTTTTAAAACTCAGTAAGGCGAGGTACATGCAACAAATCGCTTGAAAATTGACGAAGAAATAAGATATTTATTGTGGAAATCCCAGAGTCAGTGAAGATGACCTACAACTGGTCAGTCTCAGATGTTACTGTATGAAATAAGATGTGTCTTAATCGGATAAACAGGTAAACGCAATAGGTGGATGCCAATGTACTTATTAAATATTTTTTTATTAAAAATGGTTTTTTTTTAGATGAAAAAATGTACAGAAAATTTAGCAGGTGATAATGAACTCGTTCCTTATGGACATAAACACCCTTTATTATTCCCTTACTCTTATTACTCTATTACATGATACAAGGAGGTCTAGATATACGAGATATTCAAAATTAACAGTTTAATTTAATTAACAGTTGGTTAATTTTCTCATAGATCTGGAGGCGGGTAGGCTTATACAGATCTGCATATAATCAACTGAATCATATTTCTGACTACCGCGGATCCAGAGTTTCGGTGAGGCTAAGGGGATTCGAATGTACACATACCCCGAGTTTGTTTTCCTAGTATCACACAATTTTGGCTGAATTTCTGCATAAAAGTGAAAGAATCGGGCGTTTGAGCCCCCGAAGCCCCCTAGATCCGCCTTATCCACATTTACAGTATCTTGTCAAACAAGAATGATATTAACCCATTACCACACAATGACTCTTTTTAAATCCCTTTAAAATAATGACTTTGAAAAACATTGTGGAAAATGAAGAAACTGCTTGTAACAAGCAATTTCTTCATTTCCCACATTTTTTTTCTACAAAGAAAGATCAAAGAATGCGAAATTTCATTCAATTCATATTGCCGTCTGCAGCATCTTTGAATTTTGTTGTTTGGTAATGGGTTAACAAACAAAAGAGTTAATACACACGGCATAAAGTGTATGAATAACGAGATAAGATATCTATGAAATAAATAATTTCCATTTTAAACCTTTATCAAACAAAAAGAAATAGTTTCAGCAATTTTCCCTGCAATATTTTGTAAGTGAGACATTTGCCTAAAGACTATTTAATGTGTCGTCTGAAACTAATTTCAAAACATAGTCTAAATTTCGCAGTTTGGGAAAGGATCAATATTATCGATTTTTCATAATTGACGCGATAAGTTAGCCCGTATGTAAGACCGGAAGTCGTTTGATCCGTATCCCTAGCAAAAACCCCTTGTTTTCACTAGAGATACGGGCCCGTATCTCTAGTGAAACATGGGGGGTTTTGCTAGAGATACGGGTCCGTATCTCTAGCCCCCATATGCTAGGGATACGGGCCCGTATCTCTAGCCACTTCCATAAAAGTAATGCGTATAATTTGACTACTTTTCAGTTTACAAAATAAACCAGTAAACCTGCGACTGGCATTTAAGGTTTATTGTTACCATGTTGGAACTTGCATGCATGTTGAAAGAAACACCGATGTTTTATGCATGACGCTACATTCTTAGTAGTCCAGTCAAAATAGCATGAAAGGTCAAACTAATTCCAACAGAAACTTTTTTGCGATATTTACATAGTAAGTAACCTCCTGATGAACACATAAAAAGTCCCGAAGGAAATACTTTGCCAAATGGTTATAAATGGCAATTTAAATTTCGCAATTTCAATAAATTGAAGATGGCCCTTCTGTTCACCGTACTTAGATATTTTGCTATGACAGAGAATGATGATGTCACAAATGTCAAAAGTATTGTAGTATTCGGATAGTTTCAACTACGGATGGCGAAACCAACGTGTTAAACAGTTAAAAACGTTGAAAATTTTAGCCTTAACTTACATGTAATCATTTGTTGTACTTTGTAGCTAATCTGAACAAGGCAGGTATCCATTTTCCCGATAACATAAAGTTTATAAAGAAATTCTTCGAAATGATAACACATGATCACCGTTTTTGTGGCTCTGTTCGCACGAAATGTCATTTTTAGCTCCACTGGCCTTCAGGCCAGCGGGCTATTGTCATGGCGCTGTGTCCGTCGTGCGTGCGTCTGTCCGTGCGTCCGTCCGTCCGTCCGGTCGTCAACTTTTTCTTTAAAAATCTTCTCCTCAGAAACTACTGGATGGATTTCAATCAAACTTCACAGGAATGATCCTTAGGTGGTCCTCTATCAGATTCCTTCAATTGATTCTGATTGAACCAGAAAGTCTGGAGTTATCTGCCCTTGAATTAAAAAATTGCTGTTTTGACTTTGTTTTCACTCTAGCCACCACAAATATTTATCAATCAAGACAAAACTTAATTAGAATGTTGGTGCTGATAAGATCTTGCCTGAGTGCAATTTTCAGCTTGATCTGAATATTACGTCTTGAGTTATGTGCCCTTGAAATTGGCAAAATTACCATTTTTGACCTTATTCTTACTCAAACAACCATAAATATCCACCAATCAACACAAAATTTTCATGTTATCTTACTGGCCATAAGATCTTGCATGTGTGTTATTTTCAGCTTCATAGGAATCTTAAATCATGATTTATCTGCCCTTGAATTTGACAAAATTGCTGTTTCGACTTTGATTTTACACTCTTTACATCCACAAATATTGAACAAGCAAGTCAAAACTTAATCAAGATATAGGTGAAGTTAAGATCTTGCTTTAGTGTGATTCTTAGCTAGATAGGAATATAAAATTCTCAGTTATATGTCTTTCAATTTGACAAAATTGCTAATTGTGACTTCGTTTTCACTCCAAGTTATGTACAGCCAAACTCACTCTAATAAAGACACAGCTTGGTAACCAATAGATCTTATATGAATGTATTTTCAGCTTCTAGTTACTTTATTATTGCTTTAAGAGCAACAAGTATTGAAAAATCTTGTCAAAACTTGAACTTGATATTACAAGAAATTCAGGTTTCATTAATTTTGGAAAAGGGTATTTCCCTGAATCTATTTTTAACTCAAAATCTATTTTTAGAAACATGAAATATTTTGGAGTAATCAATGGTCTGTTAATTTAGATCTGTTTGGAAGAAGGAAAATTTTAATTGCTAGTATCATCCTAAGCTGAAATGTTCTACTATTTCCTTTTACCCTTTCTCAAATGGCAAACATATATATGTAGTTTTACCTCCTTTGCTTCAAGAACCAAACATTTTGAACAATCTAGTTTTGTAACTTTCTTTTTGCTCTATGAAATACAAGCATTGAACAATCTAATCAAAACTTGGATTAAATATTACATGAAATTCAGGCCTGTGGAGCGACTCAAGACCTTCAGGTCTTCTAGTTAAAAGGATTTTTCTATGAAATCGTCTCTAATAGACTTCTTTTATTTCATAATGCAATGTAATACATTTTATTTACCCAGGAAATAACAGCATTACATAAAATTGAAAATTCTTCGGTCTGTTCCTTTTCTGTGAATTTTGAAACTACGGAAGCCTATTAATGACGTAAAACACAAAAATATGCAAACTTAGGGTAATTACACAGACTATTCTCATTGTGTTGTAGTTTTGGTCACATATTCAACGCTGTCGTGACAGATCGGGTTTGACAATATCTTCCATGCATTAAATAATGATTCGAAGAAGACTTATGCAATGCGTGCTCTTTGTATTGTAAATTAACAATTACGTGCACGGGCGATGCAGAGATCATATTGAACTCATGGCTAAATGCCATTAGCGCAACCGTTAAAAACCACAAATGCATATTATGCAATGAAAACCATTTATCACGATTCACGGTTTTTTAAGTCGCTGAGCGCTCGCGCTGTGACTTACTGTTGCCGTACGGGTTTTTCTGGACAGGTCAAATAAGGTCAAAGACGGACCTCTTAACTTCTTCTGTATTTCTGTTTTGAGACAAAGTAGATCTCTGATTTCTTGTCCACACTTTGATTTAATATTGAAATTCGACTTTCTACAATTTCTAAACTGACATGCCAAATAATCATTGTTGAACGAGGAAATTAAACGTTTTATGTAGAACTATTTTTTTGGCGGAGAAACTAATCGCGCGCAATAATTCCGTTTTCTGAGGTATATTGGTCTAAGGGAAATAATCAGTTTTAAATTAGACAGTTTTCATGAAAGAGTTACTTCCCTTAGATAGTGCAATAGACATCGACTTTATGACTCGGCGACAATAAACATACGACAACGACGGAATACTCATTTGCTTGATTCTTTTTATAATAAATTCCATTTTAACAAGGTGCCTTGCTTGATATGCATCGTTCTGCCATTTCAAGCGTGTAATCTCGCAATCAATATGCCCTAAATTAACACACGACATAATTGTACACAACAAGCAGTCGTCACTTTTCTTCGAAAACCTCGTAACTGCATATTGTTTTAATCTGCAATTACTTGGTGATGACAATAGCTTAAAAAATCGTGTGGTCAAATTTGCCGAAAATTCGAAATACTGTGCGGCTGAAAGTGATTTCGTCATCAGTGAAAAGCTAGTGAGAGACTGGCGAAAAAACAAGACAAAGATCTGTGATGGTCCAAAATTGCAGAAATGGAGGGTTATTCGGATCAGTCCCTATGAGCCACAGAAAAATGATCAGAATGATTGGATTTTGGAGTTACGGGCAAGTGGCTATGTTGTAAGTAGGATCGGGATTCGCGTCAAGGCCCTTCAACTCGACAAGGACCAAAATACAAAATCCAGGGCGAGTTCAAAGCTTCTTCTGGGTAGTGTTGCAGGTTCATGAATATTTTAGTCAATACCGGGAAGACCAGAAAAAAAAAAACATTTTATTACACACCTGGCCAGCTTATCAATGGGAAAACCTACGGGACCACATCAAAGAAACGAGACTTAACTACTCGGCTGGTTCTGTGATGTTGACGATCCCGAAATATGCAAGATGTGCATATCCGACGATTACTTTAAACAAAGAGTTTTCCGTCGCCGGATTTACGGAAATGAAATTGTTGGTTTGCAGGGTTGAATCTCGCGACCGGTAGGCGATCATAGACGGCACAAAAGCAGCCTTGCAAGTCACGGGCATTTTGTATGATCATAAGGTTCCCCCAAAAGATCGCAGCTAAAACCTTACCTTCGTTTCAGATCAGAATAAATATTTCAGCCCACACGTTTTCATTCTTGTGTATGTATGGATAATCGTTAGACCCAAAGTGTAATTCATGGATATTTACATTCATGTTCAATTTTCGTCATTTTGTTTACCCCAAAACAGAAATATTTTTTAGACTACTCCATTTTGAAAGCTGTTGCATGCATACGACATAACTTCTTAAAAAACGATTGAATTACATCATGGAAAGTATCTCGGGGAACGGAGAAATGGCTAGTTATCGACAATTTCTTCTTTTCAATGTTTTCCAATCTTTTTGTTCCCATGATTGTCGTCGAAATCAAGTCTTGTTTGTGAAAGGATTTAAGAGAGAGGTTAAATAGACGAACGTCGGCAAGTATTACTCTCCAAAGCCGATGTCTATTGATTAAGATCATCAAAATACATTACTAATTACATATCATTTCATAAGAGGTAATGTACTTTGTTTTAAGAGAGTAGCAAGTATAAGCACGAGTCATGTAGATCTACATCTGCAAGAAATCTTTTCACTAAATAGTATACCCTTTGAATTTCTTTCTTCTTTTGAAAACTCTTTATGAAATTAAACTGTCTCTTAAATCTATCTACTCTAAAATTTAAAAATGTAGAGGTCAACACTCTAATAAATATTCACTAAAGGGTGACCGATTAACCCATTACCAGACGGCAAAATTTTAGGCTGTCCCAAATTCAAAGGTGCTGCAGACGAAATTTTGAAGTGAATGAAATATAACTTTTTTATTCTTTTATTGTAGAAAATATTGTGGTAAATGAAGAGATTGCTTGTCACAAGCACAATGTTTTCCAAAGCCATTGTATGGTAGGGAGTCAAAAAGAGTCATTGTGTGGTAATGGGTTAAGGGAGAGACTCGGGGTAAAGCTTCTTTTCTGACGATTGCCCTTTAAGTTCTAGATCTTTTAAGAAGCAATGCTTGTAAATACAGATTGGTTGAAAAAGAGAATTGTCCCCGCCCATCCATTGACTTACTAGTTGATTGACATGCTTCTCATATGAATAAGCACGTGATACAGTGGGATCCCTTTTGTTAAAAAAACAATATGACGTCTTGATGACGTAGCGTCTACTCAATCTGGGCTGGAATAGTGACTTCAAAAACACCGCCAACATCTGCTCAGTTATTTCGGAAACTGTTTCAAAATATGTTAGTTGGATTATTACCGGTGAATTTTTGGTTTGGATAATAGACTAACAGGTATCATTTTCTTCGTATCATCATGACGTTATCGCTTGCCGACAAAAAACAAAATAACCTACTAAACCTAGATGTATAATTTTCTACGTTACATCATAAAATCTGCATGAATTACCATTCAAATTAAATTGTCGAGCGTCCGTCGATTCAGTCGACGTTTCTGCGATTAAATTTCTTATCATTAATCACCGAATAATCAACGTGAAATAAAATAGTTTTTGTGAAGAGAGGGGAAATTAATTCGTGAATAAACCATTATTAGAGGCTCAAATTATCGATTAATCACGACTTTAGGCTTGCCGCAATAAACAGTTCTAGAGATTATTCATTTCCGTGACTGTAAAATATTGCGTACCTAAATGATATCACTTTTGAGAAATATCACGGTCACCAAGAGGGATGACAAAAGTGCAAGTGTGGAAACACAACAGCAAAGATCAAATATAGCTAAGTAATAGTTGAAATTTGACTTTGCTAAACTTGCTGGAATGAATCATTCCAGTACCTGCTCCATTGCAACTCAAGGGCGGATCCAGGAATTTTTTCCAGGGGGGGTCCAAGCCAAAGATTTTTTTTCCAGTGGGGGTCCAAGCCCAAATTATGGCTTAAATGTAGTAAATATGTAACGTTACAATAGAATTATACAGTCAAAATTTAATTTTCGGTCAATTCCAGGGGGGGGGGGGGGGGGTCCGGACCCCCCGACCCCCCTCTAGATCCGCCCATGCAACAAATAGGAAGGAATTTTATCCGAAACCCAGATCAATATTCAAAATGGTATCGGTTACATTATTGCAACTACCATGAAATATGTGCATATTTTGAAATTTTTGCCATGTCATACCACGGGCGGATCGAGAAGGGGTCGGTGGGGGTGTGTTTTGGACCTCCCTCCTGGAATTATCCGAAAATTATTTTTAAGCTGTATAACTTTAATGTAACGTTACACATTTTACACATTTTATGCCATCATTTAGGCTCGGAAAAAAATCCTTGAGTCACCATTGCATACTAGAACGTATAAGTTCTTATTTCGAAATTGAAAAAAAATGATGTAAAAAAGTGCATCATATTGAGTTATAATTTTAAACTGAGTGATAAATGATTTGGAAAACTTTCATCAAAAGATGGTAGTATTTATAGTGTCATGAACGCCTTCCTGAGGGGTTTGAAAACGCTATTTCTCAAGAGCTCCCGGGGGGGGGGGGGGGGGGGGGGGGGGCTCTGGCCCCGTGGACCCCTGGCCAGGGCGTTTCCATAGACCCATCGGGCTCCTGTGGTCCATGGCCCCCCAGCTGTAAAATTCAGTATTTTGAAAGTATCTTACTTTCAACCAGGGAGGACAAGTGTGATTTTGAGGGGTTTTAGTTAAGTGAGGAATGCGTTATGAAGTATAGATCTATTTTATTCAATGAATTTCTGTGACATCTTCTGAAATTGGGAAATCTGAATAGAACAAAATGGGTAAATATTTCATTTAAAACATCGTTCTTACCCAGAATTTTATTTAGTTTAGTATCAATTCTAGTCAATTTACGGGACATGCAGCCAAAACATCGCAACTACAGATTAAAGGGGGACCTGCTAGGCTGTCGAAAATGCAAATGGCACAAAAATTACAAACCAGATATAAACGTATGAAATTACCAACCTGAAGGGGTCCATTGTTAGCACTCATTGAGCTTTATCAAGTATAAAAATCCAAGTCAATGAATAACGTGCAGATCCGCATTCTACTGTCCTTTGTTTTTGTTTTGTAACGGTTACACATGCCCAACCTTCAAAAAGCAATTACGTCAGAGGTACGTCATCTGTGCTCAGCGAGATTCAACACACCGTACAACTGGCTGCGTCGTCAACGAAGACAGATTCGGCATCTGATGTCAGGTGCATGGTAGGTCAAATTAATTTACTTTTATGAATAAATGAAAGGATCTTTGGTATTCTATAGTTGATAAATACGCATATAAATGTTCAGTGCTAACTGCTTCTACAAAATAAACCTTTCCACGCATCCCTCGCAAATAAGGTCACAGTCATCGACGCAGCCGGTTGTACAGTGTGTTAATACTGCTGGGGATGTGTCTCGTTGACCTTGACCTTGTCTCGTTTCGAAGTAAAAATAGAATCTGTAAACACGCTTGTAAAGGATTGATCTATAGCAAAGGAAAGATGTGTATTCGCCGTGATTGAGGTTTTTATGCATTGCAAATTGTTTTTCCATGTACAAATATGAGTTCCCGAATAGTTCAGAAGCATAAAAACCTAGCATGGCCCCTTTCAGAAATCTGTCGTTACGACGTTTTTACTCCCAATCACTAAACACCCCAAAATTACCTACAAATTGGACCAATCTAACATTTTGAAAATAGATCTAGCTTCCACTGCTTTTCATATGTAGCATTCATTTTAACGATATAATTATCTATGGATATGCTGTAGCCTATGTTATTATGAATTTGTATATATAGATATGGATGAAAAATAAAGCTGTGTTTCTCTGTAAATATTCTATAACTTGTTTTGTTCTTTCATTTTATTATATTTTTTTTCAATTTGTTTCTATAGAATGTGATCTAATCACGAGTTCGGTCATCGTTTATAAACTTTATCATCATTTTGACAAAATATATTTTGCGTATTTAAAATGGAGATCTAGGTCTTGTTTACATCGCATAAAACTTCATAGGTAAGAATTGATACTCTGTCAATCATATTTTTGGGTTTTTGCCCTTTGTTCATTTTCATATTTAATTGTTTGTCAAGAGCATTACTAAAAATTATGCGAGGTAGATTCGTGCAACTTCATAGGTGGATGGTGTCATTATGTAGAAGTGTATTGTACAAAAATATAACTCTGCTGATAATGTTCGTGGAGTTATTGCCAATTTTCCCTTTTCATTCTTGATGTAAATTAATTCTACAATTGCACTACTTCAATTGTTAAAGGTTTACCCTTGTGGGGGCATACATACATTTCATTCAATACTTCAAAGCATTCTCTGATAGGATCATGAAAAGCAAATCTTGTTTTACAAATAATTCTGTTGTAGCGACTTTCAGGCCCTTCAGGGCTTTGATCTTTTTATTCAGCACTCACACACAGATTTTTTTCATTTGATAAGGATAATATGACAGTTTCTGACCTCTAAATATATGCTGGAAAACTGAGAAAAGGGTATCAATGGGGCCATGTCTGGCTGAACATTATTAACATATTTGATAAAGATAGATCAAAAAGTTTGTCGCATGTTTAATGGAAGCTTCGAGGATGAGAAATTAATAATTGGCCTAACTTATTCCGGTTTGAGTTTTACTTATTCCTTTCCAATGTAATTTCCATCCAGGGCTGAGCCCTTGGACAAACAGTGCTCAAATGCCATCAGCCCAGAAGTAAAAAGTCTCGAAACGGTCAAACGACGTCTTGAAATGGTGACCATTCATGTCCCCGTTCGCATTTTGCAAACGTGAAGAAGTCACTATAATCCAGGTTCTTTGATTAGTAATTTCTATCCATTTCGGTCGACAGCATCGATTGCAAATGTGTTGTTGTGGGGAAAACAGAGAGTTTTCCATGGATGATGATCTCTTTCAGTTGGTGTAGCAATTTAGAATACATAGTAAGCTCCTATCAAGTTATTGTACTTTTCTTTGGGGAAAGATCTAACAAAAAAGCCATTAACGTCCCAAAATACCGTTACTATCATTGAATATGATTATGACTTAACCTTTTGTTTTTGAGACCTAGACACTATCTACTGGCGACTTTGTGATTCATTTTCATGTTCATAATAAGACGCACTTGTAAATGTCATCAACGGTGATAAGACGTTAAAGGAATTCAAGTTTTTAGCTTAAACGTGTCGACAACGCACTCAATTCATCTGCTGTAGATGTTATTTTCTTTTCGAAGAGCGAATCTAATGTACTGTAAGGTTGCTGCAAGATTGACAAAATCATCATCATCATCATCGGTGTTTCATGTTTAACGTGCAGGTTCAGGAGCATCGTCCACGTTAGTAGGCTCCCTTCCAGGTAACTGGCTCGCTGCACGCATGGCTGTTATTGCGGCGATGAAAACAGAAGCATAAAGCCGGACAGGATTCGTTTAATCACATCAATGATTATCGGGATTCGCACATCTATGGATGACATCCATATTACAGGTATCCGCAGTATCCGAAGACTCGGTAGAATCCGTCGAACTGCAAAATAAAAAGGGAGCTTAACGTTACCGCCTGAATTATACACGCAAATTAACACGTGTTCCGACCGAAAGACAATCGAACGAAAACCGACTCGATAAATCGACAATACAGCGATACCGGACAGACTGACGGACTATCGACGAAGAATATGAACGGACCATTCACTATGACATTGAATTGTAAAGGTATTGACGCATAATTACCTCTATAGCCTTTAAAAACATCGCCACAGGAAAGTTTTCATTTTTTTGGATTTTCGCAGATCGCAAATACGCATGCGCAAGCGGATATTCTCATAGAACAATAATACCCGGTAACTATTACTAATGTAATCCGGTAAAAATATCCGGTATACAAAATTAAGGCAGTAACATGGCTCCCCAAAATTAGCAGTTCACTAATTTTTAACTAGCTATTACATAGGCAAAGTAAACCAGAACTCTGAAATCAATGATTGCAAATAATTGCAATAAATCAAATTGCCTCAATTAGATTATGTTGCAATACCACTTAAAAAAGACGCAGCAAGCAGAGATGCAGCACAATTACGCAGTTCTAAACGCAAGCGCATAATTGCAATCAAGGGTTCACAGGGTTCTGTTTTACTATTCTCATTATTCTTAAACACTGTAAAGTCTCTTAAAATTTGCTCATTTAAAGTCAAATATGCAATTACCTTATTGCTATTTTGAAAGCAATTGAAACCATGAATTTTAATGAAATTCTTCAACAATCTTGTTTAATGGAACCACAAATTTAATGGCTCGTGATGATGCCACATTAAATTCAGTGATTTCATAAAACAATAGATGACTTAAAACAGCTACATGTAAACTGCATATTTCAAGTTTAACACTGATAAAATTCAAACTATGTATGATATTTAAGAGTTTCTGTCTATGGCTCCTTGACGGGGATAAACCCTCAATATATGCATGTTTTGTTAGTCAGAGTCATTTTGCTTCAATAACACAAGTTTATGGATTGGTCTTTCTAATGTGACCAAACCATGGACGTCCTTATCTTGATTGTCTAATGATCTTGATGGGACTGTAACTGTGACCTTGCGAACTAAACCGTCGTCGTCTGGGATCGCGTTGCTAACTCGTCCAATTCGCCAGTGGTTCCTGGGGAGATTATCGTCCTTTATCATAACGATATCACCTTCTTCCATATTTCTCTTAGTTTGAATCCATTTACTTCTACTCTGTAGATTACTCAAGTACTCCTTTCTCCATCTGTACCAAAACTCATTGGCTAGGTACTGAACTCTTTTCCACCTTTTGCGAATGTACAAGTCAGTTGATACGAATGTGCCGGGAGGCGGTAAAAGCACTTTGGATTTCATCGTTAACAGGTGATTAGGAGTCAATGGAGCACTAGATAACGGATCATTGAGATTTTCGACACAAAGCGGACGACTATTCACAACTGCTGTTACTTCACAGAACAAAGTTCGTAGAGTCTCATCGTCAAGCTGTGTCCCATGTTGCTGAAGTAATCTGGAGAGAACATTACGCACAGTCCTGATTTGTCTCTCCCACACGCCACCCATGTGGCTAGCTGATGGCACGTTGAACTTGAAGGGAAAATAGTCACATCCCTCCTTATGTAGGAAGTTTGTAATGGAATCAACGTTCATGCGCGATAACTCTAGTTTCAACTCATTCTCGGCACCGATAAAGTTCGTACCTCGATCCGATCTCAATTGGCGGATGGGGCCCCTCAAGGAGAGAAAGCGTCTCAAAGCATTTATAAATGAATCGGTCTCAAGACTGTTTGCAATTTCCAAGTGAATAGCTCTACTTGTAAAACATGTAAATAATACACCGTAACGCTTAAGCTCTTTTCTGCCTTCTTTAGTCAAAAAGGGCCCAAAATAATCAACTCCACAGTATGAAAATGGTGGAGTAGGTTCAACCCTATCAACAGGCAAATCTGCCATTTTCTGAATTTCAGTCTTTCCTCTTAACTTACGACAAGTGACGCAGTGATACAGTAATTCAGAGACTGCAGAACTACAACCCAGTATCCAGAAACCATTGGCTCTTATTTCATTTACTGTCATGCCACGACCTTGATGCTGGACACGATCATGAAAATGTCTTATGATAAGATTTGTGATATGTCCCTTTCTAGGTAGAATAATAGGATGATTAACATGAAAATCTTCACATGAGTTTGTCATTCTACCCCCAACACAAATCAAACCAGATTTATCAATAAATGGGTTCAACTTGTATAGTCTGGAGTCCCTTGTAATAAAAGGTCTATTTGTGTCTTTGTCAGACTGTGGTCTAGTCAAGATTTCCAATTCTGTCTGGAAACTATCTTCTTGTACCAGTCTAATAATTTCAGTTTCAGACTGCTTCAAGTCTTCCACTGAAGGAGACGAAGTGAAAATTGTCTGTCCATTGGGTCTTGCGCAAGTCAGCAATATTGATTTGTATCTCAAACACCAAGCAACTGCCCTCACAACACGAAACCAGTCTGAAAAGTACTCCAAATTGGTCAAAATAGAGTCATGTCTAGTTGGGAGTGAGCAAGACATGAAACACTGGTTTCTTTTCACTTCAGGATCATTGCTCAAGTCCAAGTCATGATTACTGTCACTTACTGGGACAAAATTTGAATCCCAAAGAAATTTTGGACCACTAAACCAGTCAGATTTCTTCAACTCTAAAGCAGTTGCACCTCGATATGCTATATCGGCTGGGTTATCTTTAGTGTCAATGTAATGCCATTGATCTGGTCTGGTAACATTTCTTATCTGTTGCACTCTGTTTGCAACAAATACTTGAAATCTCTTAGAGTCATTTGAAATGAACCCTAAAACCACGCAACTGTCTGTGTGAAAAACATGAGTTATGTCTTTGTACGGTAATTCAGCTTGCAATGAAGTGCTTACTCTCACTGAAACCAAAGCTGCTGTCAATTCCAGTCTTGGGATAGTCATAGTCTTAATCGGGGCTACTCTAGATTTACTCATAAGTAGCGAACAATGTACATTTTGTTCATTGTCTACAAGTCTAAGATATGAACATTGTCCATAACCTATGGTACTAGCATCTGAGAAGTGATGCATCTGCACTGATTCTACCAGACCAAAACTATCAGGTTTTAAACATCTCTTGACCTGAATGGACTCAAGATCAAAGAGGCTGTTTCTCCAAAGTTGCCATTTCATATGCAACTCATCAGAAATTGGGTCATCCCAGTCCATATTGTCAGCACACATTTGTTGTAAAATTTGCTTACCCCTAAGAATTACAGGTGATATGAACCCTAGGGGGTCATATATGGAACTGACAGATGAGAGGATACCTCTCCTTGTCAAGGGTGTATCCTTTAATTGGATCCTAAATTCAAAGGCGTCTGATTCTATGTTCCACAACACACCAAGTGTACGTTCTATTGGTAAAGAATCCTTAAATATGTTGATCTTACTCAATTCACTAGCCCTATCCCCTTCAGGGATCTGAGCTAAAACTTCTTTAGAATTACTGGTGAATTTGTGCAAATGTAAACCTCCCTGTTTACACATGTCCTGACAGGATCTTATCATTTTGACTGCTTCTGAAACTGAAGGCAACGACTTAAGACCGTCATCTACATAAAAGTCATTTCTGAGAAATTCTGCTACATCTTTGCCGTATGTGACTTCGTTGTCATTAGCTATCTGCTTCAAGCCAAAGTTGGCACACCCAGGCGAAGATGTAGCTCCAAAGAGATGGACTCGCATTCGATATGGTGCAGCTTTAGTGTAATTCTCATCAGACCACCAGAGAAATCGCAAATAATCTCGGTGTTCTTTCTCAACTAAGAACTGGTGGAACATTTGTTTAATATCGCATGTGAAGGCTACTTTCTCCATCCGAAAACGACAAAGAACACCAATAAGCGAATTTGTCAAATCAGGACCTTGTAAAAGGTGTTTGTTCAAACTGTGATCTTTGTAAGAAGAGCTACAGTCAAAAACCACTCTCAATTTATCTGGTTTTTTGGGGTGGTATACCCCATGGTGTGGAATGTACCACTCATGGCCTTTACACGACTCAATTTCAGAGTCTGGGATCTTCTCCGCATACCTGTTTGTTAACAGATCATTCATAAATGCATCATAATGCAGACGAAATGTTTCTTCCCGCAAAAGCCGTTTACGCAAATGACTCAACCTACTAAGTGCTAACTGCTTATTGTTTGGAAGAATTGGGGGGTGACCCTTAAATGGCAAAGGCATAGTATAATGACCTTGATCAAAGCTTACTCCATTTTTCATTACCTTGATAAATCTTAAATCCTCTTGTGACACCAGAGAATTAGAGTTAACCTGATCATTAACCTCAGAAAAGTCTAAAGCAAACATCTGTGTCACATCAGCTGGGCATAAAACCTTACTTTTGGCTTGAAACACAAAAGAAACGTTTTCACAATCTTTAGACCTATCTGGTAAACTAATCTCATGAGAACATATTCTATGGCTTAAAGTACTGAAAATATCTGCCTGAGTATCATCACACTCAGGATCAACGATCCCAACTATACTCCAGCCAAGGTCAGTACGCTGAGCATAAGGGCCGTCAGAGTCTGGAGCTATAACCTCTCTTGGCATCATAGCTCTTGGACAATTATATCCTATCAAAATACCTATCTCACAGTCCAAAAGTGGCAAAAGTTGATCTGATATATGTGCTAAGTGTGGCCATCTTTTAGCGACCGCAGGGGTGGGAATATGAAACTTATTCGCCGGGATAGACTGAATTGAATAAGCTACAGGCAATGAGAGACTCAAACTATGGTTAACACCACGGACAGTCAGGCCATGAACTCTTTGGCTATCAACCAAGGTATCTGCTGCATACATAGTAGAGAGTGACAGATTGACTGACGGACCAGACAAACCTAATGCCTTGCAAGTATTCTCTAAAACAAAGGTGGTATCAGACTGTGTATCAAGCATTGCATAGACCAATCTCTCTTGACTGGGATTATCTTTATGGGCAAGATACACTGGAACAACCATTGATGTTTTATTACATGCTCCAGAATTACTGACAAAGGAAGCACCCTGTACCAATTTTTTCTCCTTGTCCTCAGATTTATCATCATGACCATTTTGCAACGATGGATTTCTAACATCACCATGAAAGGCAGTCGGATGCAATTTCGAACATATTTTGCACACCTTACGTTTCTTGCATTTCCGAGAGAAATGACCCTTTTGCAAACAACCGAAACACAAACCCTTTTCAGAAGCAAACTTTTTCCTATCAGGTAAAGACTGATCCAAAAACTTTGAACAGTCATCCAAATCATGATTAATTGAACAAAAAGGACACTTTACCACAGACTCGACAGAACTCTTGGGCTTTGACTCATTAACCCCAACAGCAAATGACCTTGAAGTCTTGTTATCATGTGACCTTGAACCCTTTACACGGCTGGAATCCATTGCAGTTATAGGATTGTTTGCTATTTTTGCTTCTTTAGCAACAAATTCTGAGAAAATCTTAAAGGGAGGAAACTGACCAGATTCCTCTCTTGTCTGAAACACTATTCTAGCCCATTTGTGCACTAACCACTCAGGAAGTTTGGCTACAAATTTCCTGTTCTCACGGTCATCATCAAGAACCCTTAATGATTTGATACTTTCCATGGCAGTGCAACACTGCCGAAGAAAATCAGAAAATTTCTGAAGAGCCACATGATCTCTACTAGAAATCTTTGGCCAATTCTCAATTTTGTCGCGGAATGCGTTACCAACGACAAAGGGGTCACCATAACGCTCGTCAAGTAATTCAAACGCATCATGATAGGCACCGTCAGAGGAGAGCAGAAAGAAATTTTCCACTGCTTCTCTGGCGGGTCCTCCCAAATACCTTCTCAAATAGTGAACCCTTTCACAAGATGGGACCAGTCTATGATTGATAAGTGTTTGAAATTCTTGTTTCCACCCAGGATACTTCAGTGCATCACCTGTAAATACACTAGGTTCAGGGGGAGGTAACCTACTTAACATCACTTGTTGTGTTAGAGATTTTACAACACCAGATAATTCTCCCTCTACGCCATGCGTAGGGAAAGATGACTGTTTGACAGAAAGAATTTGTTCAGGAACATGTGACATTTCTACTTTAGGCTGCATTAAAATGGGCTTATTGTCTGGCACAAACTCATCCGCATTAATTCTAAGCCTAGAATCTATATTAGGTTTAATGTCAATCGGAGTATCCTCAATGTCACCTATATTAGGTTTAACGTCAACAGGGGAACTGATGGGAAAGTCATGTGGACTATTGTCATTAAAATCAGATTGTCTGTCAAGTGCTTCAGCAATTTCTAAGCCCTTCTGAAGCTTAATCTTTTCATAATTTAATCTAGCCTGTGACTCAGCATCAAGGTATTTCAATTTAATTTTGATGGATGCCAAATTTGAATGACTTTCATAACAATCATCGCGAGTGTTAGAGTGAAATGACCGACGACTACGGCGACTAGACTTTGAACTGACGGACGCTCTCGACCTTGTGTTACCCTCATCCCTCAAATCACACAGTGTGTTGCTGATTTCTATAACGAGGTTATGGTGCTCTGACTCAACAGCATCCATTGTCCGAAAAACACTGTCAGTTTCTGCAGAATTACTCTCTGATTTGATGGTAATTTCCCTCAAAGCGTCCCGACAGGACCGCATGTCCGCTGCCAAAGATATAAGAATGTCACGTTTCGATCTAATGCTATCCTCGTCCATTTTGGTATAGTCGGAGAGTAACACGTTCATCCCCTCAGCATTAGCATACCAGTCTGAAATGAGCAGTTTCAACTGCTGTGTCAACTGATGTTGATCAGCCATCTTGATCTTGGCAGAGTTCGACTATTGCGGCGATGAAAACAGAAGCATAAAGCCGGACAGGATTCGTTTAATCACATCAATGATTATCGGGATTCGCACATCTATGGATGACATCCATATTACAGGTATCCGCAGTATCCGAAGACTCGGTAGAATCCGTCGAACTGCAAAATAAAAAGGGAGCTTAACGTTACCGCCTGAATTATACACGCAAATTAACACGTGTTCCGACCGAAAGACAATCGAACGAAAACCGACTCGATAAATCGACAATACAGCGATACCGGACAGACTGACGGACTATCGACGAAGAATATGAACGGACCATTCACTATGACAGTGAATTGTAAAGGTATTGACGCATAATTACCTCTATAGCCTTTAAAAACATCGCCACAGGAAAGTTTTCATTTTTTTGGATTTTCGCAGATCGCAAATACACATGCGCAAGCGGATATTCTCATAGAACAATAATACCCGGTAACTATTACTAATGTAATCCGGTAAAAATATCCGGTATACAAAATTAAGGCAGTAACAGCTGTCCTTACACCTGTCCTCCATCTGGTCTTGTTGTGAGGGTCGATAGTTTTGAGATTCCATTGTTGGCGATCTTTCTCAGCTAGCTGCTTCCAAGTTGTTTTTGGTCTTCCTGAACGACGTGTCCCACTGACGTTTATGTCATATGCAGTTCTGATAGCCCCTTCAGATCTTTCGACATGCCCATACCATCTCAACCTACGTTCCCTAAGGAAAAGTTCCAAGTCCTCGAGGCCGAGCTTCTTACGGAGATCGCCTGATCTGGTGGTGCGAATATCGTCTGTTTTTACACCGCATATCTGTCTGACCATGGCGTTGTCATTTCGCTGTAGGCGTTAAAGATTTGGCTTGGACAGAGGCCATGTTTCGCTCGCATATATCATGACACTTCTGACGCAGGTACTGTACACTTTTCCGCGTGTTTGGTATGTGAGATGGTGTGACGTGAGGATTGGCAGTAGCTCTTTGAATTTCCTCCATGCCGCTTTGACTCTGGTCACTGTTGCTTGATCACATCCACCTGCTGCTGACAGCATATCACCCAGGTAGCAGAAGGATGCTACCACCTCCAGCTTGTTCTGACCAACCTGTACTTCTGTCTGCGGTCTACCATCCAGTGGTCTCGCAACTCCCATACAGCGGGCACACTTGTAGTTTGGGTCCTCTTTGATCTTTTTCAATCCACTACATTTCTTGTGGACCCAATTTCTGCAGCCACTGCATAAGATGCTGTTGCTACCGACACCAGTACAGCAGACAGCACACGGAAACTTGCCAGATCTCTCTAAAACGTCCAGTCCAGAGCCGCAGACCATGATCTTTGTCTTCTTAGCGTTCACCCTGAGTCCTTTCTTCTCCATACCTTCCTTCCAGGTAAGCAGTCTGGAGACACACTCCTCAAGTGATTCCGTGACAATGACTAGATCATCTGCATAGAGGTCCTCCCAGGGGACGCCAGTTCTGAATTCTCGTGACAGGGCCTCAAGCACAACGGTCTACTTTGAAAATATTGACGTGACATTGACTTTTAAACATTGGTGCATTAAAGCTTGCGAGAATACATACCCAATTAGTCCCAACATTGTATAAAATGCATGCCACAAGAGCTTTCCGACTCCCGGCCAATATTGCTATAGATTACCTTGTGAAATATCTAATGTCAAAGTAATTTGTTCAACATTATCTCGCCTATCTGAGTGAGTAAACCTGATCTGTGGCTTCACTGAAAATTTTATGGTGGACGCCGCGGGCATCAACTGGGTATTTCTTACCTTTTTTAGCGCGACTATTAGAGGAATATGGGTTGGCTATTCTAGTCACCCAGGCGTCAGAGTCGGCGTAATGCTTTGGTTAATTTTCTACGCGAAAGTTTGTCAAATCTCTGTTTCTATTGATGCTATTGTCACGAATCTTTACACATGCCTCTGTGATCGTGATATCAGCCTCTATACAAAGATGCATTACTCTAACATGTAATTCAGTTAATTTGCTTTACCCCTTTGGACATAGAATTTCTTGGTTAAGTTTTTAGGCGCAACTTTCATATAGTTACGCCATTTCCAAAAATTGCTACCATTTGGTACGTCCTATTAAAAATCTACTCATACGATAAGTTGGATGTTGCTGAAAACAGGATTGTGAAGGATATATTACAACAATAGGAACTAGATAATGAGACACAAGAAGACCAGGGTAGTAATCAGTATGTTCTTCTTTTATCTTAATATTCTCAAATCATTTTAACGATAGTCCTTCACTCTCTTTCGAGGGGAAGAATATTTGAGGATCCAATAACAAAGCTGAGCACTGCAGAAAACAGATCAGAAAATATCGATAAAAAATTGTCTACAATATACAGGTTGCATAGAAAATATTGTGGTAGCAGGAGATATGCTGATCATCAGTATTTCTTCTTTTGTCTCAATTTGTTCTCAAGCCTTGTGTATGTATGTGTTATTAGCTCACCTGAGCACGAAGTGCTCAAAGTGAGCTATTGTGATCGCTTTTTGTCCGTCGTCCGTCCGTCTGTCCGTCCGTCCGTCTGTCCGTCCACAATTTCTTCAAACATCTTCTCCTCCAAAACCATTGGTCCAATTTTAACCAAACTTGGCAGAAATGTTCCTTGTGTGACCCTTTTCAAAACTTGTTCGTGAATTTTTGATTTGTCAAAAAATGTGGGCGTGGCAGGGCGGGGCTTATCAGATTTTAGAGAAATCTTAAGAAAATTCTTTAAAAATCAACCATTGGGCCAATTTGAACCAAAGTTGGCAGGAATGTGCATTGAGTCACTCTTTGCAAAATTCATCCACAAATTTTTACATTTGTCAAAAAATGTGGCCGTGGCAGGGAGGAAGGGGCTTATTGGACTTAGAGAAATCATAAGAAAATTCTTTAAAAAACAACCATCAGGCCAAACTGAACCAGACTTTGCAGAAATGTTCCTTGAGTCACTCTTTTTCAAAATTTGTTTTCAAATTCTTGCAATTGACAAAAAATGTGGCCGTGGCAGGGAGGAAGGGGCTTATCGGACTTGGAAAAATCATAAGAAAATTCTTTAAAAATCAACCATTGGGCCAATTTGGACCAGACTTTGCAGAAATGTTCCTTTAGTCACTCTTTTCAAAGTTTATTCACAAATTTTTACCTTTGTCAAAAAATTATGACCGTGGCATGGAGGAAGGGGCTTATCGGACTTGGAGAAATCATAAGAAAATTCTTTAAAAATCAACCATTGGGCCAATTTGGACCAGACTTTGCAGAAATGTTCCTTTAGTCACTCTTTTCAAAGTTTATTCACAAATTTTTACATTTGTCAAAAAATGTGGCCGTGGCAGGGAGGAAGGGGGCTTATCAGACTCAGAGAAATTGTAAGAAAATTCTTTAAAGATCAACCATTGGGCCAATTTGAACCTGACTTTACAGGAATGTTCCTTGAGTCACTCTTTTCAAAATTTGTTTTCAAATTCTTACAATTGACAAAAAATGTGGCCTTGGTTGGGAGGAAGGGGCTTATTGGACTTCGAGAAATTATAAGAAAATTCTTGAAAAATCAACCATTGGACCCAAATGAACCAGACTTTGCAGGAATGTTCCTTGAATCACTCTTTTCAAAATTTGTTCTCAAATTCTTACAATTGATAAAAAATCAGGCTGTGGCAGGGAGGAAGGGGCTTATCGGACTCAGAGAAATCTGTCCTATTTCTCTTATCTATTTCTCTTATCTGTTGCTCTGGCTGGCCCCATGTTTATCTTATGTAAACAAATATGGGATTAGCCTTAGCTTATCAGATGGTAATCCTGCGCTATATTCTTTCAATCACAGACCAAATCTTGTTAATTGAGCCTATCATAAATGATCAATCTCTAATAGATCAGAATGCTTTGAAAATTAGTCCTATGTTGTATATTGCGAAATCATTAAATAATTATTGAAGAAAAAAAACGTCAACAATTGTGCTAATTCATACCCAACCTTACAGGATCGATTGGAACAAAATTATTTCTTAATTGTTTCCAAACAGAAAGTCCTTATAAGTTTCATGCCTTTGAATTTGACAAAATTGCCATTATCACTCTTGCCATCTTGATTCAGGTGAGCGATTTAGGACCATCATGGTCCTCTTGTTCTATAATTACATGCGCTTCCAAAAAAACTAATTTTGTGCAATCATCACTGCACAAAGTATCTGCAATTATTTTGTAATCTATATGCATGAAGGCCGTGTAGCAAAGATAAAAGAAAAATAACTTCGTACGTTGAAAAGAAGGCAAAAGGGTCATTTTTCTGTTGAAGTAGAAGAAGAATCCACAAACCCATTCAAAATTAACAAAAATCAAATCTGCAAAGGCATTCTTATCTTATCAAAACCTAATATATAATTATATAAAACCCAATAATTACGATGAATCAGCCAGAAAATACAGGCTTTACCTGTCCGCGCAAATCACCGCAAATCGCGGCGAAAAAATCGCGGCGATTCCCGCGATTTCTGGTGGTAAAACACGCTCGCCGCGGCCACCGCGTTTTTCCATCCGAAACCACCCGAAATTCAATCGCGGCGATGCGCCGAAATAGGCAAAAACCGCGCGAGCTGTACTGTATCCTTATCACAAATTTTTTGTAGAGGATGAAAAGATGTTACAAAGAGCATCAAATTGTATTATTATTTAAGAAAACTGGTAGTCCAAATTGACTGGAGTCTGAGAAAATAACTTGTAGAAAATCTTCTTGTTACAGCATAGAAAACCTTCAAGCAAAAGAAGAAAATATTAGTTGCATGTATCAGCATATTCTTCATTTGCATTTTTGTGTTGCCATTTAATCCTTACTGTTAGAGATGTCAAAACCTGATCTTGGTACCAAAATGATTAACCCTTTCCGAAACGGCAAAATTTTAAGGTTGTTCACTTCAAAAACTGCGACAAATGACAAAATGGATGTTATTAAAGACAGAATTTGTGTAAAATATGGTAAAGGAAATATTGAGGCAAGACTAGAAAATGTGTTTATCAGCAGTTTCTTCTTTTGTCTCAATGTTTTCCCAAGCCTTTTCCATTAGGGATTTGAAAATCAAGTCTTGTTTGTGAAAGGATTAAGCTGAAGAAGAAAATGTTAGTTGCATGTATCAGCATTTTCTTCATTTGCATTATTGTGTTTGCATTTAAACACAATAACAAGAATCTTGTTCTACAACATTCTAGTGTCAAGTTGGTTAATCATTTTGGAACCAAGATCAGGTTTTGACATCTCTAATAGTAAATATTAGAGATGTCAAAACCTGATCTTGGTTCCAAAATGATTAACCAACTTGACACTAGAATGTTGTAGAACAAGATATGATAGCTAATCTATTATATTTTTCCTCACTTTACAGATTTTACGTTTAAGTTCGCGTTATGATTTTGAATCAGACACTATGATATTTAGTGGTGGTGTAAAAGTGAATCGTCCACAACTGGAGGCAGCAGGATTTGGTTCATTGACGGACACTATATTTAGATTTGCTCGATCTATAAAGGAACTAGATGTAGATGATTTAGAGTTTGCTGCTCTGTGTTGTATTTGTTTAATTAGTGGAGGTAAGTGGTTGAGAACAGAGCTCCAGATAAGAGGGGGTGATGACTTTTCAAAAAGAAATATTTCACTAAAATTTCATCAAACCCTTTGTTGTGGGTACTCTTTAGAATCGTCTCATCAAGAAGTTTCAAATGAGTTCCCACAACAAAGGGTTTGGATCTGAAATAAAAAACATTAGAACTGTGGTTGAGAAGTTGTTGTTGGTATTTGTACACTGGTAAACAAAGTTTAGTGGGGATAATTATACTCGAATCAGTCTTCAGTCTGTTGGAAATATCTTGTCTGGCAACTCATACAGTTTCCGTCTAGTTTGCTTCATGCATGACACAAGAGCTCATTAGGACCAGTAGATGTGCAAGATGCAAATTTGGCAAATATTGGACCTATGATTTTATAATTAATGAGTTACAGCTTCAGATTTGAATAAGATATGCTTGTCCAGACAAATGTAGTGGGGGTGTTTTATGATTAGCTATCAATGCATTGAAACAGCTCTATAGAAACTATTGACCCTGAATGTATTGACCTATTTTCTCTGTTCATAAACAGTATTTCAATAAGCCTCATTGCTATATGGCATTTTAACCATTTCCTAGATGGTAAACTAGATGCCGAAGGGCAACATGTCGAGCCCGCTCATTTTGAAGAAAGAAGACCATACCTATGTCTACAGCTGTCATTACAATGGCGTTTGGTTTGACCTTGACCTTTGAGCTTGGAATCTGGTTCTTGCACGTGACACTCCGCCTTACTGAGCTTGACATTTGTGCCAAGTTAAGGAATGGCCCGGACAAGCAAAAATCAACTCATTTTTTACATTTGACCTCAAAGTTTGACCTTGACCTTTCATCTTGGAATCTGGTTCTTGCACGCGACACTCCATCTTACTGAGCTTGACATTTGTGCCAAGTTATTTCTGAATCCCTCCATCCATGGTGAAGTTATGGCCCGGACAAGCAAAAATCATCTCATTTTTGACATTTGACCTCCAAGTTTGACCTTGACCTTTGAGCTTGGAATCTGGTTTTTGCACGCGACACTCCGCCTTACTGAGCTTGACATTTGTGCCAAGTTATTTCTGAATCCCTCCATCCATGGTGAAGTTATGGCCCGGACAAGCAAAAATCATCTCATTTTTGACATTTGACCTCCAAGTTTGACCTTGACCTTTGAGCTTGGAATCTGGTTCTTGCATGCGACACTCTGCCTTACTGAGCTTGACATTTGTGCCAAGTTATTTCTGAATCCCTCCATCCATGGTGAAGTTATGGCCCGGACAAGCAAAAATCATCTCATTTTTGACATTTGACCTCCAAGTTTGACCTTGACCTTTGAGCTTGGAATCTGGTTCTTGCACGCGACACTCTGCCTTACTGAGCTTGACATTTGTGCCAAGTTATTTCTGAATCCCTCCATCCATGGTGAAGTTATGGCCCGGACAAGCAAAAATCTTCTCATTTTTGACATTTGACCTCCAAGTTTGACCTTGACCTTTGAGCTTGGAATCTGGTTCTTGCACGCGACACTCCGCCTTACTGAGCTTGACATTTGTGCCAAGTTATTTCTGAATCCCTCCATCCATGGTGAAGTTATGGCCCGGACAAGCTCCATCCGGACGGACGCACGCACTAACGCACGCACGCACTAACGCACGCACTAACGCACATACACCGAACCGCCATTGTGACAACTATGTCGAGCTCACCGCAAGCGGGCTCGACAAAAATTGGACTTGACCTATTTGATAGCTTAATTTGACCACAAAACGGATGGTAATTTGGATATGATCTAATGCATGTTAATAAAGGAGAGGATTTTATACAATACAGCGCAGAAAATATTGAGGCAAAAGGAGAAAATGCTGGTTATCAGCATTTTCTTCTTTTTCCTTAATGTTTTCCCAAGCCTTTTATGTTAGGGACTTGAAAAGTATGTCTTGTTTGGGAAAGGGTTAATGATATGAAACTACCGGGTATTATATTTCAGATCGCTCAGGTTTAGAGTCACCGGAGAAGGTCGAGGGTATGCAGGAACCAATACTAGAAGCTCTCAAACATTACGTCCGATCACGGCGGAAAGATCAACCTCAAGTGTACGCCAAAATGTTGATGAAAATCACTGATCTCAGAAGTATTAGTGTTAAAGGTAGGTGGAATAGGAATGATTTAATAATTAAGAAATATACACATGTAATTCTTTCCTAATAATGGGCAGGGCCATAATGCAGTTGTTAGTGTATCAGACCCACACATGAATTCCTGGTTTCAAACCCTGGCAATGGAAAAGTTCCTTTCTGATGATTTTCTCCGACCAATTGTTGGATAATCATAAATCTATGTGGGTGATCAGCTGGAGGTTTGGAAAGAGTGTAGTGGTAGCACTGGTGAGATAAAGGACAGGAATCCTCATGGTTATGTGCTCCAGCTGCCATGATATGACTAGCAGTTGAGAGAGGCGTTAAGAGAGACCATTCCTTCCTAAATATTTCTCTCAACACCTTCGTTAAGACTATATTCATATATAACTGCTTCCATGGCTTAATGGTTTTGGTGTCCGCCTTTGTAGTGCTAGGTCAATGGTTTTAATCACGGTGGAAGCATCAGGGGGTAAAGACATTGTTAAATAGCTATTTCAAATCTAAGCCTTATAATGGGAGTACTTTTGGAATCGCCTTGGAGACAATTCCTATGAGTACCCACAATATAGGGTTTGATGAACATTGAAAGATAATTTGTATTTCTAAAAGCTGTTACCTCCTATGTCCTAGTTTTAAGCTCTTATATGTAGCTCTGGAAGCCATTTTCATACAGAGTTTTGTACTTTCGCAGGTGCTGAGCGTGTTCTCCATCTCCGTTTAGAGATGCCAGGAGAGTTACCTCCCTTGATGATAGAAATGTTGGACCGGACAGAAAACGTGTGTATACCCTGACCATGTGGGGAACGTGTGATCTGATGTAATACGGTGTTAACACTTGATCTGATACTGCTGGTGATATACTCAACTGGATCTGTTCAGATATCACATGATGGTGCGACATATTCAAACAGGAAGTGATACTAGATCTGTTTCATGCAGATGAAAATGAGTGTGAAGATATTCAATATTAACATTAAGGTGTGATTCTGGTACTATGAATAAGTTTGATAAATGCTCGACGAGATCTAATTAAATCTTGCTTGATTTGTTTCTGGTGTTATGAAATGGTGTTAACCCTTTCCCAAACAAGACCGGGTTTTGACGTCCCTAATAGACAAGGCTTGGGAAAACATTGAAACAAAAGAAGAAACTGCTGATAACCAGCAGTTTCTCCTTTTGTCTCAATATTTTCCATGCTATAATTTTCAATTTCCATTCCATAACACTTATTTTGCCATCTTCAACTCTTTCAAAAGGAGGCAGTCCTAAATTTGGCCGTTTGGGAAAGGGTTAAAATTCTTGATAAGATCTGAGGAAACAAGTACAAAAATATGATTTATTTGTGATATAAATGAAGCACCCAAATTGATTTGGTGGGATATCAGAAAGTGTAAAGACATTTGATCTGGATCAGACAAGACTTGATCTGGATCAGACAACATTAAATCTGACCTTGTCAGATAACCACTCAGGATTATATTGTTCACTCAAGGATTAGTTTTAGTGTAGGCTGATTGTTCTTGGACCTGACATTAATCAATTCCCAAATAACGCTGCTTTTTGATGCCTCACAAGATAAAGGCTTTAGAAAACATTATGGACAATGACCTCTTTTCTGTAGCTCTGAATTAATCCTTTCCCAAACAAGACCTGGTTTTGATGTCCTGTAGAGAAATGGATAGGGAAAACATTGAGACAAAAGAAGAAACTGCTGATAACCAGCAGGTTCTCCTTTTGCTTCAATATTTTCTGAGCTAGATTATACTCAAATTCTGTTTGTATTAACATCCATTTTGTTATTTTCAGAAGCTTTTGAGTAGAACCACCCTAAAATTTTGCTGTTTGGGAAAGGGTTAAAAGAAATGTTACTGATACATGTAGCGCTGTTCACATTCAACATATTTCTATTGTGTTTAACCATGAAAATATTGCCTTGTTATTTTCATGAAAAGTATTAAACGGGTCTATCTGAAATTGGATTAGATACCCATTTTCTTTCATATTGATTTTTTGACCTATCATGCTAAACAGGACTATCTAAGAAAAGTGAAAAGTATCAATCATAGTAAGTCTGCATGGATAATGCAGGCTAACTTGGATCAAATCTTTTCATTAATTAAATTAAAAGATAATTTTCTGAACTTAGAATGTTTTCCTATCTTAATATATCTTCAACAATGTTATGCTCATTATGCCCCCTTTCGAAGAAAATGGGGGTATATTGATTTGCAAGTGTCGGTCGGTCGGTCGGTCGGTCGGTCGGTCGGTCGGTCGGTCGGTCGGTCCGTAGGTCGGTCGGTCTGTCCGTAGACCAAACCTTGTCCGGAGCATAACTCGAAAAGTATTAAAGGTAGAATCATGAAACTTCACAGGTGGATAGATCTCATCATGGAGAGGTGCAGTGCACAAGAACCGTAACTCTGCCGATCAAATTTTTGGAGTTATTGCCCTTTGTTGATTTTCAAACTTGATTCTTGTCCGGAGCATAACTCAAAAAGTATGTTAGGTAGAATCATGAAACTTTACAGGTGGATAGATCTCATTATGGAGAGGTGCAGTGCACAAGAACCGTAACTCTGCTGATCATATTTTTGGAGTTATTGCCCTTTGTTGATTTTCAAACTTGATTCTTGTCCGGAGCATAACTCAAAAAGTATGTAAGGTAGAATCATGACACTTTACAGGTGGATAGATCTTATTATGGAGAGGTGCAGTGCACAAGAACCGTAACTCTGCCAATCAAAATTTTTGAGTTATTGCCCTTTGTTGATTTTATAACTTGATTCTTGTCCAGAGCACAACTCAAAAAGTATGTAAGGTAGAATCATGAAACTTTACAGGTGGATAGATCTCATTATGGAGAGGTGCAGTGCACAAGAACCGTAACTCTGCCTATCATATTTTTGGAGTTATTGCCCTTTGTTGATTTTCAAACTTAATTCTTGTCCGGAGCATAACTCAAAAAGTATGTTAGGAAGAATCATGAAACTTTACAGATGGACAGATCTCATTATGGAGAGGTGCAGTGCACAAGAACCGTAACTCTGCTGATCATATTTTTGGAGTTATTGCCCTTTGTTGATTTTATAACTTGATTCTTGTCCAGAGCACAACTCAAAAAGTATGTAAGGTAGAATCATGAAACTTTACAGGTGGATAGATCTCATTATGGAGAGGTGCAGTGCACAAGAACCATAACCTTGCCAATCGACTTCTTGGAGTTATTGCCCTTTGTTGATTTTTACACTTAATTCTTAACCTTGCCTATATCTCATGTATTTTTACACATAGAGACTTGATATCTCACACATAGATACCTCCTATCAACATCATTCACATTTGACCATGACCTTGGACCTTGTGACCTTGACCTTGGAGTTTGACCTACTTTAAAAAAAATTAAACCAGGCATATATATCATGACCTATTACACATACAGCCTTGATATTTCACACATGGACACCTCCTACCAAGACCTTTCACAATTGACCATGACCTTGGACCTTGTGACCTTGACATTGGAGTTTGACCTACATTTTAAAAACTTTAACCTGGCCGATATATCATGTCCTTTTACACATACAGCCTTGATATTTGACACATGGAAACCTCCGACTAAGACCTATCACATATGACTATGACCTTGGACCTTGTGACCCTGACCTTGGAGTTTGACCTACTTTTAAAAAAAATAAACTGGGCCTATATCTCATGTGCTATTACACATACAGCCTTGATATTTCACACATGGACACATCCTACCAAGACCTTTCACATTTGACAATGACCTTGGACCTTGTGACCTTGACCTTGGACTTTTACCTACTTTTATAAAATTTTAACCTAGCTGATATATCTTGTCCTTTTACACATACAGCCTTGATATTTGACACATGGACACCCACGACCGAGACCTTTCACATTTGACCATGACCTTGGACCTTGTGACCTTGACCTTAGTGTTTGACCTACTTTTATAATACATTAACCTGGCCCATATTTTATGTCATTTTACACATACAGCATTGATATTTCACACATGGTCACTTCCAACCAAGACATTTCACATTTGACCATGGCCTTGGACCTTGACCTTGAATTTTGACCTACTTTTAAAAAACTTAAACTAGGCCTATATCTCATGTCCTGTTACCTATACAGTCTCGATATCTGACACATGGACACCTCCTACCAAGACCTTTCACATTTGACCATGACCTTGGACCTTGTGACCTTGACCTTGGTGTTTGACCTAGTTTTATAATACATTAACCTGGCCTATATTTCATGTAATTTTACACATATAGCCTTGATATTTCACACATGGTCACTACCAACCAAGACATTTCACATTTGACCATGACCTTGGACCTTGACCTTGGAGTTTGACCTACTTATAAAAAAACTTAAACTATGCATATATCTCATGTCCTGTTACCTATACAGCCTCAATATTTTACACATGGACACCTCCTACCAAGACCTTTCACATTTGACCATGACCTTGGCCTGTGTGACCTTGACCTTTGATTTATACATACTTTTAGAAAACTTTAACCTAGCCTTTATCTTATGTCCTATTACACCTACAACCTTGACATTTCACACATAGACACCCCCTACCAAGACCTTTAACATTTGACCATGACCTTGAATATTGCAACCTTGACCTTGGAGTTTGACCTACTTTTAAAAAAACTTAAACCAGGCATATATATATATATCATGTCCTTTTACACGTACAGCCTTAATATTTCACACATGGACACCTCCAACCAAGACCTTTCACATTTGACCATGACCTTGGCATTTGGCCTACTTTTAAAAACTTTAATCTGGCCTATATTTCATTTTACTTTTACATATACAGTCTTGATATTTCACACATAGACACCTCCTACCAAGACCTTTCATATTTGACCATGACCTTGGACCTTGTTAACTTGACCTTGGACTTTGACCTACATCAAATGTAGGCACTTGAAGGGGGCATATATGTTTTACAAACATCTCTTGTATAACTTGATTCTTGTCCAGAGCACAACTCAAAAAGTATGTAAGGTAGAATCATGAAACTTTACAGGTGGATAGATCTCATTATGGAGAGTGCAGTGCACAAGAACCGTAACTCTGCCGATCAATTTTTTTGAGTTATTGCCCTTTGTTGATTTTCAAACTTGATTCTTGTCCGGAGCATAACTCAAAAAGTATGTTAGGAAGAATCATGAAACTTTACAGGTGGATAGATCTCATTATGGAGAGGTGCAGTGCACAAGAACCATAACTCTGCTGATCATATTTTTGGAGTTATTGCCCTTTGTTGATTTTCAAACTTGATTCTTGTCCGGAGCATAACTCAAAAAGTATGTAAGGTAGAATCATGACACTTTACAGGTGGATAGATCTCATTATGGAAAGGTACAGTGCACAAGAACCGTAACTATGCCGATCAAAATTTTTGAGTTATTGCCCTTTGTTGATTTTATAACTTGATTCTTGTCCAGAGCACAACTCAAAAAGTATGTAAGGTAGAATCATGAAACTTTACAGGTGGATAGATCTCATTATGGAGAGGTGCAGTGCACAAGAACCATAACCTTGCCGATCAACTTCTTGGAGTTATTGCCCTTTGTTGATTTTTACACTTAATTCTTAACCTTGCCTATATCTCATGTATATTTACACATACAAACTTGATATCTCACACATAGATACCTCCTATCAACATCATTCACATTTGATCATGACCTTGGACCTTGTGACCTTGACCTTTGAGTTTGACCTACTTTAAAAAAATTAAACCGGGCATATATCTCATGACCTATTACACATACAGCCTTGATATTTCACACATGGACACCTCCTACCAAGACCTTTCACAATTGACCATGACCTTGGACCTTGTGACCTTGACATTGGAGTTTGACCTACATTTTAAAAACTTTAACCTGGCCGATATATCATGTCCTTTTACACATACAGCCTTGATATTTGACACATGGAAACCTCCGACTAAGAACTATCACATATGACTATGACCTTGGACCTTGTGACCCTGACCTTGGAGTTTGACCTATTTTAAAAGAAATAAACTGGGCCTATATCTCTTGTGCTATTACACATACAGCCTTGATATTTCACACATGAACACATCCTACCAAGACCTTTCACATTTGACAATGACCCTGGACCTTGTGACCTTGACCTTGGACTTTTACCTACTTTTATAAAATTCTAAGCTAGCTGATATATCATGTCCTTTTACACATACAGCCTTGATATTTGACACATGGACTTCTACAACCGAGACCTTTCACATTTGACCATGACTTTAGACCTTGTGACCTTGACCTTAGTGTTTGACCTACTTTTATAATACATTAACCTGGCCTATATTTTATGTCATTTTACACATACAGCATTGATATTTCACACATGGTCACTTCCAACCAAGACATTTCACATTTGACCATGACCTTGGACCTTGACCTTGAAGTTTGACCTACTTTTAAAAAACTTAAACTAGGCCTATATCTCATGTCCCGTTACCTATACAGTCTCAATATCTTACACATGGACACCTCCTACCAAGACCTTTCACATTTGACCATGACCTTGGACCTTGTGACCTTGACCTTGGTGTTTGACCTACTTTTATAATACATTAACCTGGCCCATATTTTATGTCATTTTACACATACAGCATTGATATTTCACACATGGTCACTTCCAACCAAGACATTTCACATTTGACCATGGCCTTGGACCTTGACCTTGAATTTTGACCTACTTTTAAAAAACTTAAACTAGGCCTATATCTCATGTCCTGTTACCTATACAGTCTCGATATCTGACACATGGACACCTCCTACCAAGACCTTTCACATTTGACCATGACCTTGGACCTTGTGACCTTGACCTTGGTGTTTGACCTAGTTTTATAATACATTAACCTGGCCTATATTTCATGTAATTTTACACATATAGCCTTGATATTTCACACATGGTCACTACCAACCAAGACATTTCACATTTGACCATGACCTTGGACCTTGACCTTGGAGTTTGACCTACTTATAAAAAAACTTAAACTATGCATATATCTCATGTCCTGTTACCTATACAGCCTCAATATTTTACACATGGACACCTCCTACCAAGACCTTTCACATTTGACCATGACCTTGGCCTGTGTGACCTTGACCTTTGATTTATACATACTTTTAGAAAACTTTAACCTAGCCTTTATCTTATGTCCTATTACACCTACAACCTTGACATTTCACACATAGACACCCCCTACCAAGACCTTTAACATTTGACCATGACCTTGAATATTGCAACCTTGACCTTGGAGTTTGACCTACTTTTAAAAAAACTTAAACCAGGCATATATATATATATCATGTCCTTTTACACGTACAGCCTTAATATTTCACACATGGACACCTCCAACCAAGACCTTTCACATTTGACCATGACCTTGGCATTTGGCCTACTTTTAAAAACTTTAATCTGGCCTATATTTCATTTTACTTTTACATATACAGTCTTGATATTTCACACATAGACACCTCCTACCAAGACCTTTCATATTTGACCATGACCTTGGACCTTGTTAACTTGACCTTGGACTTTGACCTACATCAAATGTAGGCACTTGAAGGGGGCATATATGTTTTACAAACATCTCTTGTATAACTTGATTCTTGTCCAGAGCACAACTCAAAAAGTATGTAAGGTAGAATCATGAAACTTTACAGGTGGATAGATCTCATTATGGAGAGTGCAGTGCACAAGAACCGTAACTCTGCCGATCAATTTTTTTGAGTTATTGCCCTTTGTTGATTTTCAAACTTGATTCTTGTCCGGAGCATAACTCAAAAAGTATGTTAGGAAGAATCATGAAACTTTACAGGTGGATAGATCTCATTATGGAGAGGTGCAGTGCACAAGAACCATAACTCTGCTGATCATATTTTTGGAGTTATTGCCCTTTGTTGATTTTCAAACTTGATTCTTGTCCGGAGCATAACTCAAAAAGTATGTAAGGTAGAATCATGACACTTTACAGGTGGATAGATCTCATTATGGAAAGGTACAGTGCACAAGAACCGTAACTATGCCGATCAAAATTTTTGAGTTATTGCCCTTTGTTGATTTTATAACTTGATTCTTGTCCAGAGCACAACTCAAAAAGTATGTAAGGTAGAATCATGAAACTTTACAGGTGGATAGATCTCATTATGGAGAGGTGCAGTGCACAAGAACCATAACCTTGCCGATCAACTTCTTGGAGTTATTGCCCTTTGTTGATTTTTACACTTAATTCTTAACCTTGCCTATATCTCATGTATATTTACACATACAAACTTGATATCTCACACATAGATACCTCCTATCAACATCATTCACATTTGATCATGACCTTGGACCTTGTGACCTTGACCTTTGAGTTTGACCTACTTTAAAAAAATTAAACCGGGCATATATCTCATGACCTATTACACATACAGCCTTGATATTTCACACATGGACACCTCCTACCAAGACCTTTCACAATTGACCATGACCTTGGACCTTGTGACCTTGACATTGGAGTTTGACCTACATTTTAAAAACTTTAACCTGGCCGATATATCATGTCCTTTTACACATACAGCCTTGATATTTGACACATGGAAACCTCCGACTAAGAACTATCACATATGACTATGACCTTGGACCTTGTGACCCTGACCTTGGAGTTTGACCTATTTTAAAAGAAATAAACTGGGCCTATATCTCTTGTGCTATTACACATACAGCCTTGATATTTCACACATGAACACATCCTACCAAGACCTTTCACATTTGACAATGACCCTGGACCTTGTGACCTTGACCTTGGACTTTAACCTACTTTTATAAAATTCTAAGCTAGCTGATATATCATGTCCTTTTACACATACAGCCTTGATATTTGACACATGGACTTCTACAACCGAGACCTTTCACATTTGACCATGACTTTAGACCTTGTGACCTTGACCTTAGTGTTTGACCTACTTTTATAATACATTAACCTGGCCTATATTTTATGTCATTTTACACATACAGCATTGATATTTCACACATGGTCACTTCCAACCAAGACATTTCACATTTGACCATGACCTTGGACCTTGACCTTGAAGTTTGACCTACTTTTAAAAAACTTAAACTAGGCCTATATCTCATGTCCCGTTACCTATACAGTCTCAATATCTTACACATGGACACCTCCTACCAAGACCTTTCACATTTGACCATGACCTTGGACCTTGTGACCTTGACCTTGGTGTTTGACCTACTTTTATAATACATTAACCTGGCCTATATTTCATGTCATTTTACACATATAGCCTTGATATTTCACACATGGTCACTTCCAACCAAGATATTTCACATTTGGCCATGACCTTGGACTTTGACCTTGTAGTTTGACCTACTTATAAAAAACTTAAACTATGCATATATCTCATGTCATGTTACCTGTACAGCCTCAATATTTTACACATGGACACCTCCTACCAAGACCTTTCACATTTGACCATGACCTTGGCCTGTGTGACCTTGACCTTTGATTTTTACATACTTTTAGAAATCTTTAACCTAGCATTTATCTTATGTCCTATTACACCTACAGCCTTGATATTTCACACATAGACACCCCCTACCAAGACCTTTAACATTTGACCATGACTTTGAATATTGCAGCCTTGACCTTGGAGTTTGACCTACTTTTAAAAAAACTTACAACAGGCATATATATCATGTCCTTTTACACCTACAGCCTTGATATTTCACACATGGACACCTCCAACCAAGACCCTTCACATTTGACCATGACCTTGACCTTGGCATTTGGCCTACTTTTAAAAACTTTAATCTGGCCTATATTTCATTTTACTTTTACATATACAGCCTTGATATTTCACACATAGACACCTCCTACCAAGACCTTTCATATTTGACCATGACCTTTGACCTTGTTAACTTGACCTTGGACTTTGACCTACATCAAATGTAGGCACTTGAAGGGGGCATATATGTTTTACAAACATCTCTTGTTTCTACTTGTGACATCAGATTGACTTCTGCCATCTGTTATGTATTAGTTGTTTGGATTCCCAGATGGTTCCTTTTAGTGTGACAGGTAATATTTTCTTTATTTTACATTTCAATTAATCCTTTCCCAAACAAGACCTGGTTTTGATGTCTGTAATAAAAATGGCTTGGGAAAACATTGAGACAAAAGAAGAAACTGCTGATAACCAGCAGTTTCTCCTTTTGTCTCAATATTTTTTGTGCATCATTTTACACGAAAACTATATTTAACAACATGTTTTGTCATCTGCAGTAGCTTTCAAATTGCACCACCCTAAAATTTTGTCGTTTGGGAAAGGGTTAAAACAGCTATAGTATAGCATTATTTTACTTTACTACCTCAGTGGAGAAATCTATGTCTCTCATATTGATGAAAATGTTGCCTTTATAAAGTGTGATAAATATCAAGCCTCATGCGTGGATCCAGGGGTGGGTCCCAGGTCCCATCTCGAATTTGTAAAAAGGCCTTTTCTGATTTTATGCCAATACGCCCCCTCTTGAAAATACTGGCATCCTCTAGTCTAAATGTCTGGATCTGCGCATGCCTCATGCCTCCAAAACAACAAAATTTTGAAATGGATTAAATTGAAAGAGCTGAAAACAGCAAAATAAAGTATTTCCTTTCCTTACAATGTTTTTTAACACCCATTTGGTTAAAGACATGAAAACCAGGCCCTGGTTTCTCGAAAAAACTTAAGTACATTCTCATGCTCAAATCTGAGCACCGTGCTCAAATCGCACGAAATCCACGTGAACTTCAATCGAATACCTTTCAACGTTGGAGAGAATCCCTTTGAAGTTGAGCATGTTCTCATGAGAATATACTGAAGTTTTTTTCGAGAAACTGGGGCCAGGGCTTGTTTGAGAAAGGATTACACAAAAATTGAAATGTTTCAAATTGGATATGAAATCTGTGTGTATTTAATATGACTGTACATGTTGTTATTAACCATTTCTACCGCAAACAAGATATTTGGGTATTGTACACTATTGTACAGAGTATTTTTGTTATAGAAAACGTTTATTGTACATACATTATGATTGTATATAATTATATATCATGATTTTGATGTTTCGTTATACTTAAAGGTAGAACGGGTGGGCAGAATATGAATAATATACATACTATTGGACTTGTCCAATATTGAAACTTTTAACAAATATTTCCATTTTAGGGTGGTCCAATTTCAAAGCTGCTGCAGGCTAGGAAATAAAATGAATAAGATTTGTGAATATCATGGCAAAGAAAATATTTCTGCAAAAGGTTAAAATGTTTGTCATCCGCATTTTCTTCTTCTGTCTCAATGTTTCAGTATTAGAGATGTCAAAACAAGGTCTTGTTTGGGAAAGAGTCCAATCTAAATGAGTACACACAATATAGGTTTCGATGAACATTTACCTTTTCCCAAACAACTGAAACAAGGCCTTATTTTTACGTCCCTTAGAGAATAGGCTTGGGAAATCATAGAGGCAAAAGATGAAAATGCTGATAATCAGCATTTTCTCCTTTAGCCTCAATATTTTCTGTGCTAAATTTTCAACAAATCCACTGTTTATTAACATCAAATTTGTTGTCTGCAGCAGCTTTTAAATTGTAACACCCTAAAAATTTGCGGTCAGGTAATGGGTTAAGTAATATCTTTATGCTCCCCGAAAAAATTTCGGGGGAGCATATAGTCGCCACGCTGTCCGTCCGTCCGTGTGTCCGTCCGTCCGTGTGTCCGTCCGTCCACAGCCATATCTCGGCAACCCTTGGACCAAAGTCAATGAAACTTCACATGTGAACTCCCTGGGTCAATACCTAGAGACCTATTTCTCCGTTTGTAAATTTAAGGCTGCGTCATGGAAAAAGGGGCCTTAATGTAAAAATTAGTTTTTCTCTTATTTCTCTTCATCTAATGGGCAGAATTTAATGAAATTTTGTGCTCATGTAATGAATAGGATGTTCTAGACCATATTTGATAATAATGTGTGTACAAAAAAGCTGTCATGGGAAAAGGGGGCTTAGTGTATGATAGTTTTTATTTCGTGACAAACACTTATTTGGGGAGCATAATCCGTCTGTGACGGCTCTTGTTTTATATGCCGGAAGGGTCATTTTATGTTATGGCCCCGGTCGTCCGTCTGTCTGTCCGTCCGTTAGCAATTTTTTGTGTGCACAACTCCTATAGTTTTAATCAGAATTTGATCAAACTTGCCACAATGATTCTCCATGGTGTCTAGTTCTGCACCCCGCTTACGGAATTCAGATAACGGAATTCGTTCTTGAATCATCTGCCCTTGAATTGAAAAAATGGCCAATTTTACTGACAAGCCCCTCTCAGGCGTATATCTGCCGCTCTGCGAAGCTCTTGTTCTTAATGCTATACATAATGTTTCTTGCCTGCAACGGCTTATTGCCCTGTTGAAAATGATACGATTGGAAACTGGAGTTGTTCTCTTCAAAAAAAACTTATTTGATAATTAAAAATCAATCTGATTGGCTAGGACATATGTCTCATCCAATCAGATTGCTTAATTGTTCAAAAACTTAGTGTAATACAACACAAAGGATTGGTAGTAAATACAATAGGTAACGATTTTATCAGGTTAACGGTGACGTAATTTCAGACAAACAATAGTAATTCATCGGCGTTGTTATAAAATCGTGTAACTACGGCTTGAATTAAGCTGTAGTTACCAGATTTTATAGCAACACCAAAGGTTTATCAATATTTAATTGTAAATCCAGTCTATTATAGCACAAAAATTCATTGCTATTCATATTATACAGCTTGGATAAATGTACATGTATAAAGTTATTGTTGAATGATCTTGTGGTCAAACCAGAGCCACAGATAAAAGGAGGTTATAAGCCCTTTCCACCAAAATAGACTTGGTTTTGACGTCCTTAACCCTTTCCCAAACAAGACCTGGTTTTGATGTCCCTAGTAGAAATCACTTGGGAAAATATTGAGGCAAAAGAAGAAGCTGCCGATAATCAGCAGTTTCTCCTTTTGTTTCAATATTTTCTATGCCATATTTTACACAAATTATATTTTTAACGACTTCCATTTTGTCATTTTTGAACTGGATTACCCTAAAATGTTGTTGTTTGGGAAGGGGTTAATAGAATAGGCTTGGGTAAGCATTGATACAAAAGAAGAAACTGCTGATAACAAGCAGTTTCTCCTTTTGTCTCAATAATTTTTATGTCATATTTTATACAAATCCTATTTTCAATAACTACCATTTTGACATTTGTGGCAGTTTTTGAAGCGGATCACCCTAAAATTTTGTTGTTTGGGAAAGGGTTAAGGCATTCTAAACTTGTTATTAGCTCACCTGAGCACGAAGTGCTCAAGGTGAGCTATTGTGGTCACTTTTTGTCCGTCGTCCGTCTGTCTGTCTGTCTGTCTGTCTGTCTGTCTGTCCGTCCGTCCGTCCACAATTTCGTGTTTACACTCTAGCATCTACAAATATAAGCCAACCTTGACCAAACTTAGTCAAAACATGTATGGCCATAAGATCTCGGATGAGTTCGATTATGGGTCAGATCGAACCAGAAAGTCAGGAGTTATCTGCCCTTGAATGCGAAAAATACTTAGTTTTGACATTGTTTACACTCTAGCATCTACAATTACTGATCAATCAAGACAAATCTTGGACATAACATTGCAGACCATAAGATCTGGGATGAGTTCGATTTTCAGTCTGATCTGACCAAAAAGACAAGAGTTATGTGCCCTTGAATTTGACAAAATTGCCATTTTCGGCTGTTTTTGACCTTGTTTACACTCTAGAATCTACAATTATTCATCAATCAAGACAAAACTTTGACACAATGTTTGGGACCATGATATCTCGGATGAGTATGATTTTCAGTCTGATCTGATCAGAAAGTCGAGAGTTACTTGCCCTTGAATTTGACATAATTGTCATTTTTGGCTGTTTTCGACGATGTTTACACTCTAGAATCTACAATTATTGATCAATCAATCCAAAACTTGGACACAATATTGGGGATCATAAGATCTGGGATGAGTTTGATTTTCAGTCTTATCTGATCAGAAAGATGAGAGTTATGAGCCCTTGAATTTGACAAAATTACTGTTTTTGACCTTATTTACACTCTAGAATCTACAATTTTTGACCAATCAAGACAAATTTTGGACACAAGGTTGGAGACCATAAGATCTCATATGAGTTTGATTTTCAGTCTGATCTGACCAGAAAGGTGAGAGTTATGTGCCCTTGAATTTGATAAAATTGCCGATTTTGGCTGTTTTTGACATTGTTTACACTCTATAATCTACTATTATTTATCAATTAAGACAAAACTTGAACACAATGTTTGAGACCATAAGATCTTGGATAAGTTTGATTTTCAGTCCAATCTGATAAAAAAAAAATGGAGAGTTATGTGCCCTTAAATTTGATAAAATTGCCGATTTCGGCTGTTTTTGACATTGTTTACACTCTATAATCTACTATTATTTATCAATTAAGACAAATCCTGGACACAATGTTGGATATCATAAGATCGCGGATGAGTTTGATTTTCAGCCTGATCTGACTAGAAAGTCGAGAGTTATGTGCCCTTGAATTTGACAAAATTGCTGTTTTCGACCTTGTTTATACTCCAGAATCTACCATTATTTATCAAACAAGACAAATCTTGGACACAATGTTGGGCACGATGAAATCTTGGATGAGTTCGATTTTCACAATGTTATTGACCATAAGTTCTTTTTCAGTCTTAAAGCTATAAATATTTTTTGAAATGAAGAAAAGTGTTGCTTTTATCATTTTGGTTCAGGTGAGCGATATAGGACCATCATGGTCCTCTTGTTTCAAATACTAACCCTATGTTGTGGGTACTTATTGAATCATCTTCATGAGGGAATTCCAATGAGTATACACAACAAAGGATTTGATAAACAATAAAGGAAATATCACATTTTGAAAGGCCATGACTACCTCTTGTCTGTGTCTCTGGTCACATTCTTATACCATTGTTGTGATTTTTTCACCAAATACTAGAAAAGAAGAAAAATACATTTAGAAAAACTGAATTTCAAATTTTGTTTTCTTTCATCCCATAAGGAATGACATAATTATCATCTTTATTATAGTGGGCACATGTGTGAACCAATGCCAACACAAATATTTTTGGACCTTTTCCAAATTCAAAGGTGATGCAGACAATAAAGTAACTAAAGTATCAAATCTCCACTGTAAAGCATTGAAATTCTTTCAGGAAAAGCAGACAATGGTGGTTATCAACATTTTCTTCTTTTCCTGCAAGATTTTTTCTCCCTATACCCAGTGACGTCATCAAAAGGAGTCACTGTTTGGGAAAAGGTTAACCCATTACAAACACAATGACGCCCTCACAAGATAAGGGCTTTGGATATCATTGAGGAAAATGAAATTGCTAGCAAATTTCTGACATTTGACAATGTTTTCTTCTTTAAATCAAATTCGAAATTGGTCACCTATAACCTGCGTTGAACAGCAAGTTTGATCAAGAATGGCATACTTTTGTAGATGCTATAGTGTAAACGCCACAATTTGAACAGACTGATGGACACGATAATTATAGCTCATCTTTAGTACTTTGTGACCAGGGGAGCTAAAACGTGAAAAAAAAATATTGATCCTGATCAGCCTGCAACTTCCTTCTTTTGTCTCTTGCCAAGACTGAGTGCAGTATTTGTTACATAGATCCACACAAGAGTCTGGAAGTTTGGTGTGAGAAAATGAAGTGCTCTGCTGCCAACCCTTATTGTATAGGGACACATGCAGCAGTAACAAGCGGACTCATATACTTGATTACATCTATGTGGTAAGTAACATATACTGAAGGAAACTTCTAACGCAAGATGCTTTTTTGCGTGCAAAATCTTTCTGCTTGAATTTTTGACAACAATATTTATTGCAATTGTTATCCCTACACATGCACTATAATTGTTCACTAAAAACTTGAGTGTCCTGCCATGCATCATTGCGCATGTGCGGCTGTGCACAAACATCCAATTTTGTGTTTCACGTGCAATTCGAACACCGATTTCAAACTTTATGTATGCAGCGATTTTGTTAAACGATAGCTGAGTTAAGTTACAATCATTTCTTCAAAGTTCCTCTCCACAATATGCCAACATTGAGCACTGAAGTCAGAGTGCGCGCCATTTGAATGCGCCAGGCGGGAATAACATTCGCAACTGTAACCGTTTTGTTGTATTGTGCAATATCTACCATCGGCAGACTTTGGCAAACATTAAACACGTCAGGTAGACACACCATATTGAAATTCTGATTAGCTGATCAAAGCATTAAACAAAATACTGCACTATTAGTCCATACACCCCCACCCACCACGAAATGCCTTAGACCCATTTTCTGCTCTTTCAGATCACATGGCTGATTTGCAAAGGTGGAGTAATTACTGGGGCACAAGAAATCAGACTAAAAACTCAATGTGATGCTGATACTTGGGGATCTCAAAATTGACCCCTTGTGTGTATTGGTGCTTTGGGCTGTGTGATACGGTGCATTTCAGTACTTTCATTATTGTCAGTGGCATTATAAAGAATTAGTCTTTGCATATGCCATTTTTGGTTACGAGTTATACAAACATAAATGAAATATACAATATTGAAGCTGGTTTTGCGTTGGAAGTTTCTTTCAGTATATAACAAATTTTTGTCAGGTTAACAACTTCAGGGCAACAGAGTTACTTTCCTTCCATAGTCACTTCCCTTCCAAAGAGTTACTTCCCTTACAAAGAGCTACTTCCCTTACAAAGAGTAGCTTCCCTTCTATAGTTACTTCCCTTCCATGGAGTTACTTCCCCTATAAAGAGTTGCTTCCCTTCCATGGAGTTACTTCCCCTACATAAAGTTACTTCCCTTCCATAGAGTTACTTCCCTTACAAAGAGTTAATTCCCTTTAAAAGGGTTACTTCCCTTGCATGGAGTTACTTCCCTTGCATTGAGTTACTTCCCTTACAAAGAGTTACTTCCCTTTCATAAGAGTTAACTCCTTTGCAAAGAGTTACTTCCCTTGAACAGGGTTACTTCCCTTGCATGGAGTTACTTCCCTTGGATTGAGTTACTTCCCTTATAAAGAGTTACTTCCCTTTTACAAAGGTTAACTCCCTTGCAAAGAGTTACTTCCCTTTGATAGAGTTACATCCCTTGCATTGAGTTACTTCCCTTACATAGAGTTACTTCCTTTTCATAGTGTTAAGTCGCTTTTAAAGAGTTACTTTACTTAGCAGGGTTACTTCCCTTGCATAAAGTTACTTCCCTTAGTTTGAGTTACTTCCCTTATAATGAGTTACTTCCCTTTTACAAAATTAACTCCCTTGCAAAGAGTTACTTCCCTTTGATAGTTACTTCCCTTTGATAGAGTAACATCCCTTTCATTGAATTACTTCCCTTACAAAGAGTTACTTCCCTGTCAAAGAGTTAACTTCCTTGCATAGAGTTACTTCACTTTCAAAGAATTACTTCCCTTGCAAAGAGTAACTTCCCTTATATAGAGTTACTTCCTTTACAAAGAGTTACTTCCTTTCATAGAGTTACTTCCCTTGTAAAGAGTTACTTCCCTTTTATAGAGTTACTTCCCCTACAAAGAATTCCTTCCCTTACATAGAGTTACATCCCTTACAAAGAGTTACTTCCCTTTTATAGAGTTACTTCCCTTACAAAATGTTACTCCCTTTAATAGGGTTACTTCCCTTGCATGGAGTTACTTCCCTTACAAAGGGTTACTTCCCTTTTATAGAGTTACTTACAAAGAATGGAATAAAAAGAGTATCAATAAAGAAAAATGCTTGGCAAAACATTATTGAAAACTAAAGAATTACTTGTAACAAGCAATTTTTTTCAACAATGTTTTCTTACCCTAAATTGAAACTTTTTTGCAAATTTTAGAACTTGAAAATGTCCTCTGCAACAACTTTCAAATTGAACCCGTCCAAAATCTTGTTGTTTGGTAATTGGCAAACGAGATGGCAAACTTTTAAACTAGTCAAATCTGGAAGGGGGTGCTGTCAACTGTGAACAACATACAACAAATTTTCAGTGATATAGTTGCAGCTGGTTAACTTTACCATGTGTTTCTTGTATTTCTTGCACCAGTATAAACACAATATCCAGTCTGCTGCTCATTCCACTTCAACAATTCATCCATTGGTGACAGACAACTGAATGTTAAATAACAGAGAAGAACTTGGCAGAGCAGCTGTTCAATCCCCAGTGGTAGGTTAGATTTCTAACAAACCCCTTCTGTAAACTTATTACTTCATTTTACATAAGTTCAGTCAAAAGAACAAACCCCTTATTTGTATATTCGAACCCCCTTCACAGAAATCCTGGATCCGCAGCAGATCCCACAACCCCAGGAGTAATAGACAGAACCAGAGTGCGGAGAAAGGCATTTTATTTATTTATCTTTAGTTTTGTCATAAATTAGTCATTGAATCATTGAAACAAGGCAACATTTTCCCGCCACAAAAGGGAAATTTGTTTTTAATTCATAAGTACAGTACAGCTCGCACGTTTTTTGCCTAAAACACTCACCCAACACGGAAAAAAAATCAGGTGGAAAATCGCGTTTTCCCACTCGAAGTTTCTGTGCATTACTGAAAATCGCAGCAATGGATGGAAAAAAAGCTGTGATCGTGGCAATTTCCAGCGTTCAGGTGGAAATGCAAGGTAAAACGAATGTTACCTGTCCACACAAATTGCCACGATTAGGGATGATATGCGGTGGTCGAGTGATTCCCGCGGATTTGGGTGGAAAAAAGCGCCGCTGCCATCGCATTTTTCCACCCAAATCCACCAGAAATCCATTTGCATTGATGTGTGGAGATAGGCACAAAATGCGTAAGCTGTATTGTACTTTCCCCTCAGTGACCCAGTAAATCCTTTTTTCCGAAGTTCTAAGCGTATGGTCAAGTTCCACAACATAATATTATGTCAATGGGAAGCCGGTGAAAGATGTGCACCAGCCCAGGGAAGGCAGATATTTCTCTCTTTTTGGCGGGATAATACACTTTAAAATTGTTTCATGGGGCACATTTGGGATATAACCAATTCTGGTATATGTCAACAGTCAACACCATTTGCCCATGTATATATAGAAAATAAATGGCAAACAAGAGTGCCAAGATGGCCCTATATTGCTCACCTTAGAGATCATCAAGATGATAATTTTTGTCTTGTCTCACATACACAACTTCTGGCCAACTTTCATTTAAGGAAACAATTTAAACAATGCTGGTATTAGAGATATACTACCATAGGAAGTGCACAATTTACCTTAAGGATCTCTGATAAACAGAATTGGAGAAGATTGTATCATTATGAGACAATTCTACTTACATAATTTCAAAAGCCTTATACACCAAACAGTTTAGGAGAAAAAGATTGTACATGATTTCCTTCTTTGTTTCTATATGAAATTCGATACCCACAACATAGGGTCAATTTTCCTTGTATCACAATAATTTGAAGTATTTTTGGTAGAGGGCCTTTAGACGATTCTACACACAAAATTTCAAAGCTCTAGGCCAAACAGTTCATGAGAAGAAGATTGTACAAGATTTCCTTCTTTGTTTCTTTATGAAATTCGATACCCACAACATAGGGCCAATTTTCCTTGTATCACAATAATTTGAAGTATTTTAGTAGAGGGCCTTGAGATGATTCTACACACAAAATTTCAAAGCTCTAGGCCAAATGGTTCAGGAGGAGAAGGTTGTACAAGATTTCCTTCTTTGTCTCTATACAAAATTTGATACCCACAACATAGGGCCAATTTTGTGAAGTATTTTGGTAAAGGGTCCTGAGACGATGCTACATACAAAATTTCAAGACTCTAGGCCTTATAGTTTGGGAGAAGACTTTTTAGTAATTGTGGACAGACGGACGGACGGACAGACGTACGATGGACGGTGAGCGATCACAATAGCTCACCCTCAGCACTTCGTGCTAAGGTGAGCTAAAAACAGTTCAACATTTTTCTATTTCTTCAAATAACCCTTTCTCAAACATTACCTGGTGCAGGCAAAAATGGAATTAATTTACATTAAAGTACAGAAAAAATTGAAGGAACAGAAGAAAATGATGCTCATCAGTATTTTCTTCCTTTTTAGCGAGCCGGGACTTTATGTCCAGGGAGCTAATGTCACAGCCCTAGTGTCGGCGTCGGCGTCGCGTCTTCAAAAACTTTAACCTGGTCTATATCTCTGGCACTATTAGAGATACAGCCTTGATACTTCACACATAGATACTTCTTACCAAGGCCTTTCATTTGGAACCATGACCTTTGACCTGGTGACCTTGACATTGGAGTTTGACCTACTTTTCAAAAACTTTAACCTAGCCTATATCTCTGCCATTTTTACAAATACAGCTTTGAAACTTCACACATGGATACTTCTCAGCAAGACCTTTCATTTTGGACAATGACCTTTGACCTTGTGACCTTGACCTTAGAGTTTGACCTACTTTTCAAAAACTTTAACCTGGCCTATATCTCATGCACTATTATAGAGCCTTGATATTTCACATATGGATACTTCATGCCTTGACCTTGAAACCATGACCTTTGACCCAATGACCTTGACCTGTGACCTTGGACTCCTTTTTTGTGACAAGCTTTTGTATAGGCGAGCTACGTTGTCCGCGGACAACTCTTGTTCTTCATTGTTTTCTGACCAGTCTTATTTAGAAAAGGGTTGATCCAATATTTCTGTATTTACAGGCACCTTAACAACTAGGAAGCACAAAAACCCGCCCCAGCTTACAGAATATAGGACTAACACTCGGATCACAAATGCAGAAATCTCCTAAATTGGGCACTCAGTCTGTCAGACAGAGAGGACTAGCGGGGCTGAGACTCAAACCTCTGGCTGGTCAGTCTAGGCGCAGTTCCGTCACCACCGAGTCGTAAACCCTCTGGCGTTTCTTTGAACCCGCGACATTCCACTGCTGCAAAAGAGCATATGGACGACATTCCAGGACTGCAAAAGAGCATGGCCATCTTTGGTTAAATCACCAACTTCTTGGTGCCCAACAATCAATTCATTAGCTCCACTGGCCGAAGGCCAGCGGGGCTTATGTCATGGCCCTGTGTCCGTCGTGCGTGCGTGCGTCCGTCCGTCCGTCCGTGCGTCAACAATTTTCAAACATCTTCTTCTCCAAAACTACTGGACCAATTTCAACCAAACTTCACATGAATCATCCTTGCATGAATGTCTACCAAATTCCTTCAAAAGAATAAAATCTGTGCAGAACTTTAATTTTAATTAATTTAATTGAATTAAATTTTCGAAAAATCTTTAAAAATTCTTCTTCTCCAAAACTACTGGACCAATTTCAACCAAACTTCACAGAAATCTTTCTTGCATGAATCTCTACCAAGTTCCTTAAAAAGAATAAAATCCGTGCAGAACTTGAATTTTAATTAATTTAATTAATTTAAATTTTCGAAAAATCTTTAAAAATTCTTCTTCTCTAAAACTACTGGACCAATTTCAACCAAACTTCACAGAAATGTTCCTTGCATAAATCTCTACCAAATTCCTTCAAAAGAATAAAATCCGAGCAGAACTTGAATTTTAATTAATTTGATTAATTTAAATTTTCGAAAAATCTTTAAAAATTCTTCTTCTCTAAAACTACTGGACCAATTTCAACCAAACTTCACAGAAATCTTCCTTGTATGAATCTCTTCTTAATTCCTTCAAAAAGATAAATTCTGTGTATAACTTAAATTTTGATTAATTAAATTGAATTGATTTTTCGAAAAATCTTCTTTTCCAAAATTACAGGACCAATTTTAACCAAACTTCACATGAATCTTCCTTGTATGAATCTCCTCTAAATTCCTTAAAAAAAATCCGTGTAGAACTTTAATTTTAATAAATTGAATTAAATTGAATTTTCGAAAAATTGTTAAACAATCTTCTTCTCCAAAACAACAGGACCAATTTCAACCAAACTTCACAGGAATCTTCCTTGCATGAATCTCTTCCAAATTCCTTCACGATCGGATGAAAAGCTTGGCCGCTGTGCGCTATATGAAACCTATTGTAATTTTAAGAAAATTTTAAAAACATTTCTGCTCCTTAATCACTTATTGGATTTCATTCTGGTGTAGCATGAATCTTCTTTGGATAGCCTTCTTTGGATAGTTTTCTTATGTATTCCTTGAAGAAGTTTGTAGTCTAAATGTCTAAAAGCCAGTGGAGCAATACAGGGCCATCTTGGCCCTCTTGTTTTTAGATATTTTGTAGACCACATAATTTTCATTCATTGTAAAATTACATAGAATGAAAATTCTGTGCTCTATGAAATAGAAAGGGTTTGGGAAAACATTGAGGAAAAAGAAGAAAATACTGATAATCAGTATTTTTAGGTCACCTGACTGAAGGTCATGGTAACCTATTGCAACTGTGTCTCGTCCGTCGTCGTGCGACGTCCGTTAACTTTTAACATTTTCGACTTCTTCTTGAGAACCATTGGACGGATTTCAACCAAACTTGGCAGGGAGCATCCCCATGGGAAGCCGCTTCAGATTTGTATGAATCATTGAGTTATCTCCCTTTGGGGCCCCATAAGGGGCCAAAAAGGGGCTAAATAGAGTATACCTTGAAAAATCTTCTTCTCATGAACCGGCTGTTGGATTGGATTCACATTAAGTATTAAGAGTCTTAAGGACAATGACTACATAGTTTGTACAAAAGAAAAAAATCTGTCAAGAAATGGCCATGCTTGGGAGGGGAGTTTGGGGGGTGGGGTCGCATCATTAGTTAGTTCATTTGCATTTTCAATGTATTCTTGAGAACCTATGGACAGATTTCAACCAAACTTAGCAGAAAGCATCCCCATGGGAAGCAGCTTTGGATTTTTATGCTCCCCGAAGGGAGAGCATATAGTCGCCGCTTTGTCTGTCCGTCCGTCCGTCCGTCCGTCCTGTCTGTCCGTCATTCCGTCCGTCCGTCCAAAGTGATTTCTCCATAACCCTTGGGCCAAATCAAATGAAACTTACCATGTGAACTCCCTATGACATAATGCCGATGTACTTTTCCCGGTTTTTGGATTTGAGGCCTCGTCATGGGAAAAGGGGACTTAAGGTAAAATATAGTTTTTCTCTAATTTCTCCTAGTCTAATGGTCAGAATTTGATGAAATTTCATATTTGAGTAGTAAATCAGATGCCCTTGACAATAAACTATGTGAAATTTGGTTATAAGAATTATGTCATGCAAAAAGGGGGCTTAACATTTGCTAGCTTTATGTTAGCTCTGCATGGCATACATTTATTGTGACAATGCCTTATTCGGGGAGCATTGTCCGTCTCTGACGGCTCTTGTTACAGAGCATGGAGTTATCTCCCTTTGGGGCCCCATAAGGGGCCAGAAAGGGGCTAAATAGGGTACATCTTAAAAAATCTTCTTCTCATGAACCGGCTGTTGGATAGGATTCACATTTGGTATTTAGAGTCTTCAGGACAATGACTTCAAAGTTTGTACAAGAGAAAAAAATCTGTCAAGAAATGGCTGTGGTGGGCAGGGGGTTTGGGGTGGTGTCACGTCATTTGTTCATTTTCATTTTTTACTTTCAGGTGACCGATAAGGCCCTATGGGCCTCCTGTCTGCTTTTGCCTCAATATTTTCCTAGCTATATACGATACGACACAAATACTTTATTGTTCAATGTCTATTTTGTCGTCTGCACTAACTTTCAAATTGGACTGATCCAAAATTAAGTTGTTTTTGGAACAGCTTTATGATTTAGTGAACCATTTTATTGAAATATCTATTTATAATGTACATCTGTGATTATTGAACAGAGATCTGAAAGAAATATCACTTATGGCATTAAAGACCATCATGAATCCAGATGCAAGTTCTTTAGAGTGAGATTTATTGAGAAATCTTAAGATTTCTTAAGATGTTTTAGGATAAAGCATTCTTTAGAGCAAGATTTTTAAGACGCTCAATGGGAGGCGCCATTATCCTATACTTTATTTGGAACCACTCGGTTAACTGGAGAGAATCAATTTAAGATCGAGTTGTTCCGAATGCTCGATGGTGCCATGGTAATGCTCCATACTTCATACAAATGACATCATCATGGCATCATTTATAATAAGTATGGAGCATTTGGAACACCTCCCTCAGAATTTTTAAAACGCTATATCTAAAACATCTTTTCAAAGAAATCTTAAAAATCTCGCTCTAAAGAAGGTGCCTCAGATTACACAGTGGATAATAATGTGATGCAACAATTTCAGAAAATCTTCAATAATTTTATTAATACGGGACCAATTTAAATTCGGTTTGAAGCAGAGAAGGAGGACAGACGTCAAGCATTAGATGAACGTGTTGGATTTTTCAAAAATCAACTGATAAAAAAGTTATTGAAGATAAACCAAAATTTTGGTTTATCTTCAATAACATTTTTATCAGTTAATTTTTCAAAAATCAAGTACGTCCAGGTTATTCCTGACATTTTTCCGCCTTCTCTGCTTCAAACCGAATTCAAATTGGTCAAATATTGACAAAGTTATTAAAGATTATCGGAAATTCTAAGTCATGTGATTATCCACCTCAGATTAGCCTGTACCATAGCATTTAACCTCGATCCATTATACTCTTTCTAAAACAAAGAAAAGGCTTGGGAAAACATCAAGGCAAAAGAAGAAAATGCTGCTAATCAGCATTATCTTCTTTTGCCTCAATATTTTCCATCCTATATTGTACACAAATAATTAAAATATTTCTCAATTCTTATTTTGTCGTCTGTAGCAGCTTTTGAATTGGAGCAGTCTAGAATTTCACTGTTTGGGAAAACCAGACCTGGGCCCGTATTCACCAACATTTCTAAATTTACTTTCTAAAGTAAAAATAGATACCAACCAATCAGAGTGACCAAGACAAGTGTAGACAGAAGTCTCTTCCCCTCTGATTTGTTGGTATGGAACTTTACTTTAGAAAATCAATTTAGAAATATTGGTGAAAATATCGCTCTAAAGAACGCGCCTCTGAATAGATCTTGATGAGATTCTTTATATGCACATGCTATGTTGGTCTCAGAAGCCATGATGGACTTTTTTCCAGATCCTTGCTCACGATTGATCATATGGGACCCATCACGCTAAAAGGGACATTATCGAATGTGTGAAAAATATCGATCCTAGTCCGTCTGCGCAATTTGCGCAGCCAGACTAGGGGCGATACTTTTCACTTTTATGTACTTTTCTGAAACTGGTATGTTTTCCATATCTTACTATTTATATTTATAATTAAGCTCCATTCATACTTTTTTGTTTTAATGCACATATTAGTTTTACACACATTGCCTTTGTAAATGTATTGTTTGATATTATTTATTTGTCATTGATTTATTAAATATTTTCTTTTTGATAATATACATTTTTTTTTTTTTATAGTTCCCATGCACCCATAATGATTTATCTTGCTTATTTAGCCTTGTTTGTTTGGATGGTTGTTTGCAAAAGAGCTTCTCCTTTTTTCAAATAACACTTTTTGAGGGTGGTCCTATTTCCCAAACAAGACCTGGTTTTGGCATCCCCTATAGACTTGGCTTGGGAAAACATTGAGACAAAAGAAGAAAATGCTGGTACTCCTTTTGTCTCAATATTTTCCATGCAAGAATGTACACACATTCAAACCCATTTTGTCATCTGTCACTCGAGAGGTCCCGGGTTCGATACCAGGCCGTGGCAAATACCCTTTCTGACAAAAATGTCACCCACCAATGGTTTGATATTGTTAACCTAAATGGGCGAGCTTTGATATCGTTAACCTAAGTGGGCAAACAGATGGACGCTGGGTTAGGGTGTTGTGGTAGTACTGGTATGAGAAGCAACAGGAATCCATGGTTAGGTGCTCCAGCCACCACAATATGACCATGGCAGTTGAAAACAGCATAAAACCCCAATAAACCAACTGTTACAGCTATTGCCTGACCATTGACCATGTGATGCAACAATTTCTGAAAATCTTCAATAATTTTGTTAATACTGGACCAATTTGAATTTGGTTTGAAGCAGAGATGATAAACAGACGTCACACATAAGCTCTGGTAGACCTATCAAAGGGACATCACTCCGTATGAACTTTCAGGGGAAGTCACTCTGGTAGACCTATCAAAGGGACATCACTCCGTGTGACTCTCAGGGGAAGTCACTCTGGTAGACATATCAAAGGGACATAACTCCGTATAAACTTTCAGGGGAAGTCACTCTCATAGACCTATCAAAGAGACATCACTCCGTATGAACATTCAGAGGAAATCACTCTCGTAGACCTATCAAAGGGACATAACTCCGTATGAACTTTCAGGGGAAGTCACTCTCATAGACCTATCAAAGAGACATCACTCCGTATGAACATTCTGGGGAAATCACTCTCGTAGACCTATCAAATGGACATCACTCCGTATGAACTTTCAGGGGAAGTCACTCTCGTAGACCTATCAAAGGGGCATCACTCCGTGTGACTCTCAGGGGAAGTCATTCTGGTAGACCTATCAAAGGGACATCACTCTGTATGAACTTTCAGGGAAAGTCACTCTGGTAGACCTTTCAAAGGGACATCACTCCGTATGAACTTTCAGGGGAAGTCACTCTCGTAGACCTATCAAAGGGACATCACTCCGTATGAACTTTCAGGGGAAGTCACTCTCGTACACCTATCAAAGGGACATCATTCCGTATGAACTTTCAGGGGAAGTCACTCTGGTAGACCTTTCAAAGGGACATCACTCCGTATGAACTCTCAGGGAAGTCACTCTGGTAGACCTTTCAAAGGGACATCACTCCGTATGAAGTCTCAGGGGAAGTCACTCTCATAGACCTATCAAAGGGACATCACTCTGTATGAACTTTCAGGGGAAGTCACTCTGGTAGACCTTTCAAAGGGACATCACTCCGTATGAACTTTCAGGGGAAGTCACTCTCGTAGACCTATCAAAGGGACATCACTCAGTATGAACATTCAGGGGAAGTCACTCTCGTAGACCTATCAAAGGGACATCACTCCGTATGAACTTTCAGGGGAAGTCACTCTGGAAGACCTATCAAAGGGATATCACTCCGTATGAACTTTCAGGGGAAGTCACTCTCGTAGACCTATCAAAGGGACATCACTTCGTGTGACTCTCAGGGGAAGTCACTCTGGTAGACCTATCAAAGGGACATCATTCCGTATGAACTATCAGGGGAAGTCACTCTCATAGACCTATCAAAGGGACATCACTCCGTATGAACATTCAGGGGAAATCACTCTCGTAGACCTATCAAAGGGACATCACTCTCTGTGACTCTCAGGGGAAGTCACTCTGGTAGACCTATCAAAGGGACATCACTCCGTATGAACTTTCAGGGGAAGTCACTCTGGTAGACCTTTCAAAGGGACATCACTCCGTATGAACTTTCAGGGGAAGTCACTCTCGTAGACCTATCAAAGGGACATCACTCCGTATGAACTTTCAGGGGAAGTCACTCTTGTACACCTATCAAAGGACATCACTCCGTATGAACTTTCACGGGAAGACACTCTGGTAGACCTTTCAAAGGGACATCACTCCGTATGAACTTTCAGGGGAAGTCACTCTCGTAGACCTATCAAAGGGACATCACTCCGTATGAACTTTCAGGGGAAGTCACTCTGGTAGACCTTTCAAAGGGACATCACTCCATATGAACTTTCAGGGGAAGTCACTCTGGTTGACCTATCAAAGGGACATCACTCCGTATGAACTATCAGGGGAAGTCACTCTGGTAGACCTTTCAAAGGGACATCACTCCGCATGAACTTTCAGGGGAAGTCACTCTGGTTGACCTATCAAAGGGACATCACTCCGTATGAACTATCAGGGGAAGTCACTCTGGTAGACCTTTCAAAGGGACATCACTCCGCATGAACTTTCAGGGGAAGTCACTCTGGTTGACCTATCAAAGGGACATCACTCTGTATGAACTATCAGGGGAAGTCACTCCTGTAGACCTATCAAAGGGACATCACTCCGTATGAACTTTCAGGGGAAGTCACTCTCGTAGACCTATCAAAGGGACATCACTCTGTATGAACATTCAGGGGAAATCACTCTCGTAGACCTATCAAAGGGACATCACTCCGTATGAACTTTCAGGGGAAGTCACTCTCGTAGGCCTATCAAAGGGACATCACTCCGTATGAACTTTCAGGGGAAGTCACTCTCGTAGACCTATCAAAGGGACATCACTCCGTGTGAACTTTCAGGGGAAGTCACTCTCATAGACCTATCAAAGGGACATCACCCCGTATGAACATTCAGGGGAAATCACTCTCGTAGACCTATCAAAGGGACATCACTCCGTATGAACATTCAGGGGAAATCACTCTGGTAGACCTTTCAAAGGGACATCACTCCGTATGAACATTCAGGGGAAATCACTCTCGTAGACCTATCAAAGGGACATCACTCCATATAAACTTTCAGGGGAAGTCACTCTGGTAGACCTTTCAAAGGGACATCACCCTGTATGAACTTTCAGGGGAAGTCACTCTCATAGACCTATCAAAGAGACATCACTCCGTATGAACTTTCAGGGGAAGTCACTCTCTATCAAAGGGACAACACTCTGTATGAACTCTTACAATATCCATTCTGTCATTCTGTGACAGCTTTAGGCTCTGTTTGGTTATTCATATTGGATACTGTTCAGAGAATTCCTAGGTGAGGTGTTCAAGCCACTGTTATATGACCATAGCGGTTGAGAGAGGCATTACACCCTAATCAACCCTATCCCAAACGGCAAAAAATTTAGGTAGTCCAATTTGAAAGCTGCTGGAAATGACAAAATGGGTGTTGATAAAGATTGGATTTGTGTACAAAGTAACACAGAAAATATTGAGGCAAAAGGAGAAACTGCTGGTCATCAGCAGTTTCTTCTTTTGTCTCAATGTTTTCCCAAGCATTTTCTATTAGGGACGTCAAAACCAGTTCTTGTTTGGGAAAGGGTTAATCAACCAACAACAAAATATTAGAGTGGTTTCAAAATGGACATCTATAAAATAATGATATTTAGATTACACAGCCTAGAAAATATCGAGACAAAATGGAGAAAATGCTGGTTCTCAGCTTTTTCATCTTTTGTCTCAATGTTTTCCCAGGTCTTCTTACAGCGACGTCGTTAAAAACCAGCTCTTGTTGGGGAAAGGCTTAAATGATGTGGTAAGAGAAAATGACAACAAAATCATTTACTATTATTAAATAATGTTTAATATATGTTCATCTTTTACATAATAACATGATTTTAAGCAAATAATCAAAGTATAATTATTCAGAGTAACAGGTAAAAGGGAGTCGAGGAATTCTCAATTTGAGCCAGGATCTGGAAAAACATCCCTTGAGACACTTGAGACAGCCTTGCTTCAAGATCAGCCTGCGCCTAAGTGCCGTCAGACCAGGATCCAAGTTTCTGTCTTAAGGCGGCTATTTGGTTCCTGATCAGACTGCGTGTATACGCAGGCTGATCTTGAACCATGTTGGGCTCAAAAGCCTTAAAGGACCCTTTTCCCGTTCCCAGCTCATTTGTTATTTAAAATCCAAACCATATGTTGTGAGAAATAATTTGAATATTCTGGATGAGACGATTCGAATGACTACCCACAACATACATGAAGGGCTTGATGAAAATTGAAAGATGTTTTGCACAACGAAAATCCATTCCCCCACTCCCCCACCCCCTTTATCTGTGGCTCTGAAATCTATTGTATGCACACTTGGCTCTTTTTTACAGTGAAAAATGTTGAAAGCATTTTGCATTCCATCTATATCAATGTTTTTACTTATTGGAGTTTTTTTTTTTTGTTCTTTTTTACTGTGAAAAATGTTGAAAGCATTTTGCATTCCTTTTGCATCAATATTTTACTTATTCAAGGTTATTTATCAAAGATTATGAGGCTGTCATGAGCTGTTTATTAAGAGAGACTGTTCTTCAAAAGTAGAAGTCAATGCAAAGCTATTGCAAAATTTTGCATAGTATTTACACAATAACTAGCATTTTACATTTCTGTGCACAGAGCCACGGACATTTCCTTTGCAATTTTGATATTTTTTTTTTACATTCTTACAGAAAAACATACACTTTTCAACAAAAACCTCATAACTACATAACTCATAGCTGCAGTTATGAGGTTTTTGTTGAAAAGCAATGGCATACATTTTTCAAAAGCAATACAGTATGAGGACAGTTGAAAGCTGTTGAGTAGATATGCTATACATGTATAACAATTTACACTGTACAAAAATGTTCTAGTTCCTATAGTAACAAAATTACACTTGCAAGCTTACACTCTTTTCTTTGCGTACTGTCATCATTTTGATTTTAAACCCTTTTCCAAACATGACCTGGTTTTGACCAAATTTGATTGATGCGGAGAAAGGTCACAAAAGATGATCTTTAATCAATACCTGTCAGATTTTAATCACATTGTATACATCTACTGTTTTCAGTTAAAGTTTCAATATCATCTGCAAGCAGTTTAACTTTTCTTGTTTTGGAAAGGGTTAAATCATTCAATATATTCATTAATAACAAATGTATTTATGGCATTTATTCAATAAGCACTTTAACTTCACTATATAATTCAGATATCGAGAGAAAACATTAAAGTTGGGAAAATAAAAGAATGCTCTTCAACACTAGATGCCGAAGGGCAACATGTCGAGCCCGCTCATTTTGAAGAAAGAAGACCATACCTATGTCTACAGCTGTCATTACAATGGCGTTGTAAAAGTGGGGACAAAATAAGTTGGAATGATGGGGATCATGGTGAGACAGTTTATTGTTCACAAAATATTACATGTCTATGTATTTATAACGAGATACCAGAATGGATTAATTTGAGTATACATATGTGACCCGTCACGCTAAAAGGGACCTTATGCTAAGTCCATAAAACCAAATTCCGAGAAATATACCAGACCAAGCAGAAGTCCATCCGATGTCGTATTTGGAAAACGAAAATATTGTAAGGTAGAGAAAACATTCTAGATTCAGAAAATACTTAAACGTGAAAAGTTTCGACCCTAGTCAGGCTGCGGGGACTGCGCAGACGGACTAGGGTCGATACTTTTCACAAATCCGATAAGGTCCCTTTTAGCGCGACGGGTCACATATAAGGAAAATAAGCCATGCCCCCTGGCACCCATTTTTTGTACGGATCGGAATAATTTGAACATTCTGAGAAGTACGAAAATTAGCTGCACGTAGCTGTACGTGGCCATGTTTTTTACGGATTGAGATAATTTGAACAATCTTGGTAGAGGGCCATCCAAAGAATATTTGTGCCAAATTAAGGAATGGCCCGGACAAGCAAAAATCAACTCATTTTTTACATTTGACCTCAAAGTTTGACCTTGACCTTTCATCTTGGAATCTGGTTCTTGCACGCGACACTCCATCTTACTGAGCTTGACATTTGTGCCAAGTTATTTCTGAATCCCTCCATCCATGGTGAAGTTATGGCCCGGACAAGCAAAAATCATCTCATTTTTGACATTTGACCTCCAAGTTTGACCTTGACCTTTGAGCTTGGAATCTGGTTTTTGCACGCGACACTCCGCCTTACTGAGCTTGACATTTGTGCCAAGTTATTTCTGAATCCCTCCATCCATGGTGAAGTTATGGCCCGGACAAGCAAAAATCATCTCATTTTTGACATTTGACCTCCAAGTTTGACCTTGACCTTTGAGCTTGGAATCTGGTTCTTGCACGCGACACTCTGCCTTACTGAGCTTGACATTTGTGCCAAGTTATTTCTGAATCCCTCCATCCATGGTGAAGTTATGGCCCGGACAAGCAAAAATCATCTCATTTTTGACATTTGACCTCCAAGTTTGACCTTGACCTTTGAGCTTGGAATCTGGTTCTTGCACGCGACACTCTGCCTTACTGAGCTTGACATTTGTGCCAAGTTATTTCTGAATCCCTCCATCCATGGTGAAGTTATGGCCCGGACAAGCAAAAATCTTCTCATTTTTGACATTTGACCTCCAAGTTTGACCTTGACCTTTGAGCTTGGAATCTGGTTCTTGCACGCGACACTCCGCCTTACTGAGCTTGACATTTGTGCCAAGTTATTTCTGAATCCCTCCATCCATGGTGAAGTTATGGCCCGGACAAGCTCCATCCGGACGGACGCACGCACTAACGCACGCACGCACTAACGCACGCACGCACTAACGCACTAACGCACATACACCGAACCGCCATTGTGACAACTATGTCGAGCTCACCGCAAGCGGGCTCGACAAAAATCTTCCTAACTGCAGCTTAAAACAAGCTGAACTCACAAGGTTTTTGTTGTAAAGCAACAATTTCATTATTTTTCTTTTCAGCCATTGTTTTTTACAAATATTCCATATTTACATGCATTTCTTTTGATATCTTTATAAAATTTGAATTTAGACTGAATCAACTTTCTATCGTTCAGTAACAAATATCATGATTGTGCTTTTCAAGAAAAACCTCGTAACTGCAACTTGTTTTAAGCTGCAGTTACGAGATTTTTGTTGAAAAGCGATGATATCGATAACAAAATCTTTGCTGAATCAAATTTCACTCACATGATCAATATTTAGCAACATGATTATTATTCTTAATTCATTTTTATAAAAGTTTGTACTCAAATCTAAAGGTCAATAAAAATCTACTATCTAGAAAAGTTACTTTTAGCACAATATAAAAACCGGTATAAATGTAACAACATAATTCTTGAAGAAAACAAACAATCCCATTTCATAACAAGAGGACCAAGATGGTCCTATATCGCTCACCTTAGAGCGCCCTGAGACATACTTTTTAACAAACCTTTTAAATCTCCGAGGATTTTGAAAAGAGGATTTTGAAAAGGAGTCATATGACAATGGTACACACTTAATTTCAAAGCACAATTTGGGAAAAGATTGTCAAAGATTTTTCACTATATCTGTATTTAAAATCAGAAAATCCACAACATATTGCTGAATTTCCATTGCACATAGACAAATTGAAGCATTAATCTTGGAAAGAGGTCATTGGGCTATAATATTTAGAAACCATAGAAAGTTTGGAAATTCTAAGACAATTTTAAACCTGTTCCCGCTTTTTCAAATCTAGAATACCTCATGGTATATAGAGCTTATTTTCAAAGCGAAATGATAACTTGAACTAATCTGTTTAACAAGACAATATGACACACACAACTTATATGCACTTTTTTTCTGTACAAAATGCAAGAGCCTAAAGCATAGGAATAATTCTAAAAGTTCTTAAACGAGGCAAAAAAATTATCTTCAGGCCTTAACAACTTGAAAAGATTGTCAAACATTGTCCTCTATCATTTATATGGAACCCACAACATAGGGGAAATATTCATTGAACAGTAAGGATTTGGTTATGGTAAAACCTTTTCCAAACAACATAACATAAGAGCAGACATAATTAAAAGCTGCTGTAGATGATAAAACAGGTGTTGATAAGGACTGCATTCATGTATAAAAATGCAGAGAAAATGATAAGGCAAAATGAGACAACACAGGCTATCAAGTTATCAACATTTTCTTCTTTTACCATATCATTTACAAGCCTTTTCTGTCGGTGAGGCAAACCTGTGTATGGTAGAGAAAGGGCATAATGCTTTCCCATACAAAAAGGTAAAGAAAGGAAATAGACTGTCCCAATTTGAAAGTTCAGAATACAAAATTGACAGCGGTACAAATAGGATTCGTTTACAATAAACTAGCATATAAAATATTGAATAAAATTAAATAAAATATTGAGGTAAAAGGAGAATCAGCACTTTCTTCATTTGACTCATTAATTTCCAAAGCATTTTCTAATAGGGACTTCAAAACAAGGTCTTTCCAGGAAAGGGTTAAAGTAATTTGTTGATCCCTAGATCAGTAAACAAACACAAGTGGATTAAGTGCCTCAGGGATACAGGTAAAAGAGGGTAATGGCTTTCAGAATCATAAAATATCTTTTTAATATTTTAACACCCTATGTTGAGGGTATTCATTTGAATTCTTAAATCAAGACTATTCAAATGAGTACCCATAACAAAGCGTTCAGATTTTAAACATCAAATATAGAATGATTTACCTCCTTTTATCTGTAGCTCCATGCATTCTTTATCAGTATTATGATCTGCATAATCTGATTATAGGGATATGATATCGTCGGTGGGGGAGTCAAAACCTCGTAACTCCAGCTTATTCAAGCTGTAGTTACGAGGATTTGACTCCCCACCAACGATATGTGATAAAATCTACCTGGTCAAAACAATTCCTCACTTGAAAATTCCAGAACCCATAACATAGGGCTTCTTTCCTTGCAATGTGATGATTTTTAGTATTCTGTTAGAGGTTTAGGAGATGTAAAGTCATGCAAAATTTCAAGACTCTAGGCCAAATAGTCCTTGAGAAAACTGTGTTTCAGTGTGAAACCTTAAACCCCACAACATAGGGCCAATTTTTCTATAAGCACAATTATTTGAAGTATTTTGGTAGAGGGCATTGAGACAATACTACATACAAAATTTCAAGACTCTAGACCTTATAGTTTGGGAGGAGAAGATTTTTTAGTAATTGTGGACAGACAGACGGACAGACGGACGGACAGACGGACGACGGACGGTGAGCGATCACAATAGCTCACCCTCAGCACTTCGTGCTAAGGTGAGCTAATAAAACAACAGAAAACTTCATTTTAGGTCGATTAATACCAGAAGAGTAAGAAAATGTAACTATGAGGTGGGTACAAAAATTATCTGCACATGTAGATTCCTTTAATGACATTAAGTCGGTATTCATTTGCTTTATGTATCTACCTAACTATAAAGCTTAATTCTGTTTCTCAATTCGCATGTTTTGAAAATTGACACTTCGACCTGAGATTTCTCTTCTTAACCATAGCACTCCTTTGAAATAATTTGCAGAGATGCTCTCATGCTTGATTGGATTGAATGGAGTTTTACGTCCCAGTCAACTACGACGGGACCTCGGTTTAAAGATCGAACCAGTGACCCCTGTGTTTCAAGTTCAGCGCGTTACCACTGCACCACCTCCGCCCCTGCTGTCATGCTTGAATCCTTTCCAAAACAACACCTTATTTTGATGTCTTTAATAGAAGTGTGCTTGGGAACACATTCAGGCAAAAGAAACAAGAGCTGTATCAGGACTGCTAAGGACGATTATAGTGAAAATTCTAAGTCCAAACAAGATGTTTTTGTGAAACATTAATGTCCCTGAAATTGCAATGTTAGGTTTTAAACTAGAGTAAAACAGTTTGCCCCGATCTTTCAATCCAGGGGCATAACAAGTCCCTACTTCGAGTCAGTCAGCCATAATTTGCTCTATGGTGGAGCTTATGTTGAGTAAAACTCAGGATGAACAAACTTGTAAACAGGGTTATATAGGAGTGAAACCCATGTATAGTCCACTCACGATATTGTGGCACATGCTTACAAAATATACCAAAGTATACTACACAGTATCAAACTCCAAGCTACTGTAATTTTGCATGTGATGGTTCAAATCTTGCAGGTCTTGCCTGCAAGATTTAATCCAAAACATGCAAAATTGTACTGAAAATTAAGAAAGCCATTCTTTTGTAAACATGAGTAAACTTTGTAAACAAGCGCCATAACATGATGAATGGACTACAATATGTGACAGACAGCGCTAACTTGTTTGTAAATAAACTAGGAATGGTGAAGACCTGTATCCTTGAATAACCTCAACACACAAATTAACAGTTTTTAAATCAACAAGAAAGCCAAAGATTAAAATTACTTCCTCAACAATAGCTCTTCCCCGAACAGCAAACTATAGACTGATTAATCGTACTTGAAGGTTGCTACTGATTACAAAATGGATCTAGATAAAGATTGGACTTGTAAACTATGTAGTACTGCAATGAGGCAAAAAGTGGTAATTCTGCTTATTAGCATTTCCTTCATTTACCGTCATGTTTTCTAAAGGAGTGTCAATCAAGTTAACTTTTTTTACAAGCACTTGGGGCCCATACTATCAACAATCATAAAATTATTTTTTGCGTTATTACTTGTAACAACAAACCTGATTGGCCCAATCTGATTTCTCGTGCAATCAGATGTTTTGTTACACAGTTTACATAAAAACATGGCCGTAAGATCGTCGATAATACAGGCCCCTGGTGCTTAATTTCTGTAGACTACTTCAGCATTTCTTAAAATACAAATAACGAAATTCAGAATACACAGCCTTTCTTTGCCCTCAGCATTTCTTTGCAATGAAGTTATTTAAATCATGAGTGTTTAGGAATTTTAAGCTTTTCCCAAACAAAACATGGTTTTGACAAGTCTACTAGCAAAAGCTTGAGAAAACAATGAGGCAAAAAAGTAAATGCTGATAAACAGCATTTTTTATTTTTGCCTTAAAATTTTCTGTGCTACACCACACACCCATCTTATCTTTATTCATACCAATTTTGTTGTTTGCAGCAGCTTTCAAATTGAACCACACTAAACTTTTTGGGAAAGAGTTCAGGAAATCTTGTATTATTAGTCAGAAATACAGGCTGTTGGGGACATTTACTCAACTTCCTCACACAAGGTTACACTTATTTTGTTGTCTGCTGCCTGTTTAACCCTTTCCCAAACAAGACCTGGTTTTGACGTCCCTAATAGAAATTGTTTGGGAAAACATTGAGACAAAAGAAGAAACTGCTGATAACCAGCAGTTTCTCCTTTTGCCTCAATATTTTCTGTGCAATATTTTACTCATATCTTATTGTTATCAACATTTATTTTGTCATTTGTGGCAGATTTTTAATTGGATCACCCTAAAATTTTGTCGTTTGGGAAAGGGTTAAACTTGGACTAGTCCAATATAAAATCATTTGTAAAGGATTAAAGCTTAAAGTTTCACAGAGATTGATCTGTGTAATGAAAGGGAAGTAACAAATCTTACCTCCCTTTGACCATATAATCAACACACTGTTCCATGATTACATCCAATACCCTTACCCAAAAACACAATATTAACTCAAGAGGTGAAAGCTGCTTTAGATGATAATACTCCTGCAAATTTGATGTAAAATTTGAGTACATGTGTATCAAAGCACAAAATATTGTGACAAAAGCAGAAAATGCTGGTTAGCATCATTTAATTCTTTGTCTCTGTCTCAATATTTTCCAAAACTATCTCTACTATAAGGTCGTCGAAACCAGGTCTTGTTTGGAAAAGGGTTAAATCCAGGTAAATTTTCCCTTCTTCACCAGTTTACACTTTTTCATTCGGACAATACATTAATTTAGTAGAATAGTCAATACTAAACTGATTGATTGGGATTTAACGCCACTTTCAACTAATATGGTCATATTGCAGCAGCTGCAGCACCTCACCATGGATTTCTATCGTTTCTCATACAATTCTACCACAGAGATGAAAGATTATCAAACCATTGGTTGGAGACAATTTTGTCAGACAGGATGTTTTCCATGGCTTAACCCTTTCCCAAACAAAACCAGCTTTTGACGTCCCTATTAGAAAAGGCTTGGAAAAACATTGAGACAAAAGAAGAAAATGCTGATAATCAGCATTTTCTCCTTTTGCCTCAGTGTTTTTTGTGCTATAGTATTCACACATTTTACATCAAGTAACATCCATTTTGTGGTCTGCAGCAGCTTTCAAATTAGACCACCCTACGATTTTGCTGTTTGGGAAAGGGTTAAAATTGAACAGAGGACTTCATGAGTGAGGTAGTATACTAGAGGGTAATTCAAGTATAATGTTCAAAGTGAATAGGATAAAGAAAGTTCAAACTCACATGGTAAATTTGATAACATGATCATATAAATAAAACTTGAATAAAGTATATAACAACATGACTGTAATCATTCATAAAAGTCTGTCTAAAAACATGGAACAAAACAAAATAAGATCTATTACTCAATGTGATTAACCCATTACCAAACGACAAAATTTTTGGCAGGTCCGAATTCAAAGATGTTGCAGACGAAAATTTCAAGTGAATGAAATTTAACATTTTTTGTCACAAGCAATTTCTTCATTTTCCACAATGTTTTCCAAAGTCATTATCTAAAAGGGTATCAAAAGGCATCAATGTGTGGGAATGGGTTAAACACCCTAAACAGAACACATGAGCTGTCCGAAGACAGCGCGCTCGACTTTCTAAGTTGCTTAGTATAAAGGGGGCATAACTCCAAATATAGTGGAGCCAGGGTTATGGGCCCTGGTAGTAAGGTAGAGGGTGTGATGGTGAATAAGTACTCCAAGTTTGGGTTGAATCCCTTTGATAGTATGGAAGTTATTGATGTTTGAAAAAACTTTAACCTTTGTTGCAACGCCGACCCCAACGCCGAAGCCAACGCCAATGCCCGGGTGACAGTATAAGCTCTCATTTTCTTCGATAAGTCCAGCTAAAAAGGAACAAAAATATCTAAAAGGCCATAACTCCATCAAAATATATAATTTTCAATTAACCATATCCAGAATTAATCCATTCTCACATAACGACTCTTTTTGATTCTACAAGATAATGGCTATAAAAACATTGCGTTAACAAGAGTGCCATCGTCACAATATACGCCGCCACTTATAAAACTTGAGACAAAAAAATGACATTGACAAGGATTTATAAATATTCACTGAAAAACCTTTAAAAAATTGTGTTCACAAAAAGGTTTTTATAAATATCCAGTGAAAAACCTGGAAGGAATTGCATTCACGAGGCTGAAATATCATTAAGCCCCAGATACTAAGATTGAAGGGGGCATAATTCTGGCAAAAATCAATGAACCATGAAATCCTTCCTTCATGCACATCTACCAATTGAGGTGATAACATCCACCAAGTTTCATTAAGATCCAGCCAGAAACTTAGGAGGAGTTGTGTTGACAAGCCTGCAATTTCAATAAGCCCCAGAGACTAAGTTTTTAAGGGGCATAACTCAGGCAAAAATCAACGAACCATAAAATCCTTCCTTCATGCACATCTACCAATTGAGGTGATAACATTGACCAAGTTTCATTAAGATCCAGTCAGAAACTTAGGAGGAGTTGTGTTGACAAGCCTGCAATTTCAATAAGCCCCAGAGACTAAGTTTTTAAGGGGCGTAACTCAGGCAAAAATCGACGAACCATAAAATCCTTCCTTCATGCACATCTACCAATTGAGGTGATAACATTGACCAAGTTTCAAGAAGATCCAGCCAGAAACTTAGGAGGAGTTGCGTTGACAAGCCTGCAATTTCAATAAGCCCCAGAGACTAAGTTTTTAAGGGGCGTAACTCAGGCAAAAATCGACGAACCATAAAATCCTTCCTTCATTCACATCTACCAATTGAGGTGATAACATTGACCAAGTTTCAAGAAGATCCAGCCAGAAACTTAGGAGGAGTTGCGTTGACAAGGCTGCAATTTCAATAAGCCCCAGAGACTAAGTTTTTAAGGGGCATAACTCAGGCAAAAATCAACGAACCATAAAATCCTTCCTTCATGCACATCTACCAATTGAGGTGATAACATTGACCAAGTTTCAAGAAGATCCAGCCAGAAACTTAGGAGGAGTTGCGTTGACAAGAAAAGTGGACGTACGTACGGACGGACGGACGGATGGACGGATGGACGGATGGACGGATGGACGGACGGACGGACGGACAGACGGAGAAGATGACGCCAATATACGTCCGCCTCCGGCGGCGTATAAAAATTAAGGAAATTGCAATTTCTTCATTCCCATGATTTTTTCCATCCCACATGACCAACATATTTAAACTGTCATTCACCTGAAATTGTCGTTTGTAAGATCTACAACTGAAGTTAGTCAACAATAAATCCTATTGAAACATTATTAACCTTTTAACTACCTATAGTGACGGATATTTCCGTAGCAAAACGTGCTCTGTGTGTACAATACAAGACGTCTTTATCCGTCGCAACAGCTATACTACTCATAAAGAATGCTGGTATATTGCAAGGCTATATGATTGGTATATGATATGCATGGATACTGTTTACAATGTTAGCCTACTTTTTAGTGTTTGGACGTCACATTTGCCATCTGCCAAAACGGTGTAAGGGTAAATTATTACCCGTGTGAATTTGCCTTTTGGTATAAAAGGGACCATTTACCTTGGTAGTCAAAAGGTTAACCCTTTCTTAAACAGCAAAAACTCACACATTCAATCTGATTCAGAGAGATAGGATTAATTTGTGCACAATAAAGCACACAAAATACTCAACGCGACAGGAGAAATTGCTGATAGTAAGCTATTTCTACTTTCTCCTTTCTTTCATTTTTTTACAAAACTTTAACACTTTGTAGCATAAATGTTTGGAAAAGGATTAACACTTTTCACTAAGGGAAAAGAAGGAAATGCTGGTCATAAACATGTTTTTTTTTTTTCAGTCAACAGGGTTGCCACTAGTCAGAGGAAATAAAATTCCCTAAAATTTCCCTGACAAAATTGGAAAATTCCCTGACATGTTTCGTCGTGGTAATTTCGAGATAAGTTGTGATGTATTGAGGCAATTTTAAAAGGCGATGTTGAAATCATTAATTATATGGCACTGCATATTATTTTTTAAAAATTTCCTGACACTTGCCAGTATTTTCAAATTTGCCTGACAGTTCACAAATTCCCTGACCTTAAAAAATATAAAATTTCCCCGACGCGTGGCAACCCTGGTCAATGCTGTCCAAACTCTTCTCTATTGGAGACATCAAAACCAGGTCTCATTTGGAAAAGGGTTTAGAACACAATAAATTCTGTATAATATATCATTATGGTTCTATAACAAGATACGAGTCTTCCCCTGTGATTCTGTAGTTATAGTTTTTATAGTTGGGTAGATTTTTCACCCTTTCTCTGTGTACCTCATCATACAAGTTCTGTACAGCGGGCGGTATAGCTGTAAATCTGCCCATCTCTGCCAACATGTCATTATACGCCCACTGACGAGCACCCATAGTGTGTGCGTACCGAGCTGGTAAACCGTCCTTCAGTCTCGCCTCAAAATCTGTCTGAGTGTCTTTATCCATGTCTTCAGTGCTCGGAAGAATAAATGTCTTTTCTAGTGTTGACAGGAAAAATCGCACTTGATTATCAAACATTGGAAAAGGACAAATTGTTTTGCAAATTCCTATTACAGCTAAACTAGGATATTTTGTATGTATTATATGTTTATAGAGGGGTGTCACTCTTTCATTGTCTGTATTTAGTGCACAATCACCATGTAGGAATGGGAAGCTGTATTTGTAACCTGTACACAACATAACAATGTCCACTGTTTTCTCTATATTGTTGTTAAATATGACAGTATTGGCGGTCAGACGTTTAATACCAGGTTGTTGTTCTACATTGTCTGGTAAATACGTCTGTAATGGCGGCTTGTTGTGACTGATTATAACCTGTAATACATCATACAAAATGAAAGGATTTGGTGCACAATACATTACTAGTATTCCAAACACGAATAATGTCAGTAGATCACATGGATACCCTAAAACATGCTGGTTACAACAAAAACTTTTTTAAATAATTCATTTGCACATATACGCCAAAAAAGGGCAAGAACAGATAATTCAGGAGCAAATGAAATGGTACAAATACAAGAGTTCATGTGAACAATCATTAGGATTAGATATAAAATATGAGAATTAAAAATACTTTTTGGCATCAGTAAAGGAGCTGCTTTTGTAGCTTGATGTTATAGTTAAGGACATTTACAGGAAGGCATTGAGGAATTTGTCTTCTGGTTGATTGACCACATAATTACCTGTTTAGCTGCTGAGGCTATATCTAGAGAGACATCCTGACCAGAGGCTGCAGCACCGAGACACACAACCACTTTATCCCTGTATGTCTCCGGGTCCCTGTAATCATGGCTGTGTATGATGGTTCTTTGGAACTCTTCCATACCAGGTATGTCGGGAATCATTGGAATAGCATAATGTCTAGAATATATGATATTAGAAACAACCTTTATCACGTAGACTAACAAAGTAATACAAACATACAGCATAAAGTAATGTAGACAAACATAGAGCATAAAGCAATGTAGACAAACATGTGGTAATGCTGACAAACATAAAGTAATGTAGACAAACATGTGGTAATGCTGACAAACATAAAGTAATGTAGACAAACATAGAGCATACAGTAATGTAGACAAACATAGAGCATACAGTAATGTAGACAAACATAGAGTATACAGTAATGTAGACAAACATAGAGCATACAGTAATGTAGACAAACATAGAGCATAAAGTAATGTAGACAAATGTAGAGCATAAAGTAATGTAGACAAACATAGAGCATAAAGTAATGTAGACAAACATAGAGCATACAGTAATGTAGACAAACATAGAGCATAAAGTAATGTAAACAAACATAGAGCATAAAGTAATGTAGACCATACAGTTATGCAGACAAACATATGGTACAATGTAATGCTGACAAACATAACTTAGTGTGGACAAACATAGAGCATAAAGTAATGCAGACAAACATGTGGTAACGCTGACAAACATAAAGTACTGTAAACCAGGATAAGTTCGCGTCAAGAAATGTTCGCGTTTTTATGCACTCGGGCTTGTTCGCGGCGTTTTAAGTTCGCGGATCAATGCTGTCCGCGAATCGCGCGAAACAAAACACGCTATGGGGGAATTGAGAAATTGATATGTTGAATAATATGGGGAATCGGTTAATTACATATTGATATGACTTTATTTACGATATTTTAGTCGCCATTGACTGTTTGGTCGAAGTAAGCTTCAATCGACCCATTGTTTTATTTCACACTTTATAGAATACTGGATTACAGTTTGTAACACAATGCATAGAATTCGAGCGTTACATTAACTTCACAGCTATTTACCTGTATTGTCGAGAAACGATAATGACAGTTTTATTCAATATCACCGAAGGACGATTCAAACCTCGTAGCTGTGGCAAATTTCAAACTACAGTTACGAGGTTTTAAACGTCAACCGACGTTTGCTGTCATACTCGGCATTCGAATGCCAAACGACCCCTTTTCTCAATTTCAAGTAGGTATGTCTAATTGAATAAGATTGTTTATCTTTCTATGTCGTGTTTTTCAATATGCCACAATATCTATGTATTTTGGATAAAAACGAAAGTAGTCTAAAATGAAGAAAACTTTTCACTTATATCCTGTTACGAAAAAGCTATTTCCCTTGTTTACATAGTTCGAATACTTCTAGAGTTAATAAAAACATCTCCCCATAGGTTTTCCCGAAACAAAAACTATCAAAACGATTAAAGTTCGCGTTTTTACTAAAAGTAGCCTATTCGCGGCATTTTAAGTTCGCGGATCACACCCACCCGCGAAAGACGCTAACTTAAAAAGCGCGAAATAATTTCCTGGTTTACAGTATACAGTAAAATAGACATACATAAAGCAATGTAGACAGAGATAACGCATAAATGAAAGCAGACAAAAAAGTAATGTAGACAAAGATAAAGCATAAAATAACGCAAACATAAAGTATAAAGTTAAGCAGGCAAACATAAAGTAATGCACAGGGTGATCATTTTATATCATGTTTCAGGTACTCATAAGTGTTCATAAAGTTTTGTTTAATATTGCATGTTGTCCCTCTGATGCCTGCTAAAGGTTCCAGAATATCATTGGTTCTGATGCCTCTCATACTCTTGAACTTAGATTTGTCCAATCTTATTTTCAAGAGTCATGTTTTTAGCAGACAGATTTGTGGACAGATGAATTGTGGGTAATACAATCCTATAGGTACTTGATAATGGGATACCTTTAAACCATTACCACACAGTGACTCCTTTTGACTCCTTACAAGATAATGGTTTGGAAAAACAATGTGGAAAATGAAGAAATTGCTTGTGACAAGCAATTTCTTCATTTACCACAATGTTTTCTCCCAAAAAAGACCAAAAGACTTTAAATTTTCTCACCTTGAAATTTTCGTCTTTAACATCTTTGAATTTGGACAAGTCAGAAATTTGCCGTTTGGTAATGGGTTAACCGTGAGATATACATACCCATTACAAACCATAACAGCATCAAACATCTGACTATCAGAAACAGGTGACTTGTCTCCTACACCGCTATATGATATCTTCCATTCTGTGTCTGATCCGGACTTTATTGTCTCAACACGGTCTACTCGAGTACCAAACTAAAACAAACAAATAGTTGCATTATATCCTCTGTTCTTTGTAGGGCTTGAGACTATCAACTTCAACTTGAACAAGTGATGTTAACAAGAGATGTTTGTAAAACATATATGCCCCCTCAAGGGCCTAAATTTGATGTAGGTCAAAGTCCAAGGTCAAGTTAACAAGGTCCAAGGTCATGGTCAAATATGAAAGGTCTTGGTAGGAGGTGTCTATGTGTGAAATATTAAAGCTGTATATGTAAAAGTAAAATGAAATACAGGCCAGCTTAAAGTTTTTAAAGGTAGGCCAAATGCCAAGGTCAATGTCATGGTCAAATGAGAAAGGTCTTGGTTGGAGGTATCTATGTGTGAAATATCAAGGCTGTAGGTGTAAAAGGACATGATATATATGCCTGGTTTAAGTTATTTAAAAGTAGGTCAAACTCCAAGGTCAAGGTTGCAATATTCAAGGTCATGGTCAAATGTGAAAGGTCTTGGTAGGAGGTGTCTATGTGTGAAATATCAAGGCTGTGGGTGTAATAGGACATAAGATATAGGCCTAGTTTAAGTTATTTAAAAGAAGATCAAACTCCAAGGTCAAGGTCCAAGGTCATGGTCAAAAGTGAAATATCTTGATTGGAAGTGACCATATGTGAAATATCAAGGCTGTAAGTGTAAAATGACATGAAATATAGGCCAGGTAAATGCATTATAAAAGTAGGTCAAACACCAAGGTCACAAGGTCCAAGGTCATAGTCAAGTGTGAAAGGTCTTGGTCATAGGTGTCCATGTGTCAAATATCAAGGCTGTATGTGTAAAAGAACATGATATATAGGCTAGGTTAAAGTTTTTTCAAAAGTAGGTAAAAGTCCAAGGTCAAGGTCACAAGGTCCAAGGTCATGGTCAAATGTGAAAGGTCTTGGTAAGATATGTCCATGTGTGAAATATCAAGGCTGAATGTGTAATAGCACATGAGATATAGGCCCAGTTTAATTTTTTTAAAAGTAGGTCAAGGTCAGGGTCACAAGGTCCAAGGTCATAGTCATATGTGAAAGCTTTTGGTCGGAGGTTTCCATGTGTCAAATATCAAGGCTGTATGTGTAAAAGGACATGATATATCTGCCAGGTTAAAGTTTTTAAAAAGTAGGTCAAACTCCAAGGTCAAGGTCACAAGGTCATGGTCAATTGTGAAAGGTCTTGGTATGAGGTGTCCATGTGTGAAAAATCAAGGCTGTATATGTGATAGGTCATGAGATATATGCCCGGTTTAATTTTTTTTAAAGTAGGTAGGTCAAACTCCAAGGTCACAAGGTCCAAGGTCATGGTCAAATTTGAACGATGTTGATAGGAGGTATCTATGTGTGTGATATCAAGGCTGTATGTGTAAAAAGACATGAGATATAGGCAAGGTTAAGAATTTAGTGTAAAAATCATCAAAGGGCAATAACTCCAAGAATTTGACCGGCAAGGTTATAGTTCTTGTGCACTGCACCTCTCCATAATGAAATCTATCCACCTGTAAAGTTTCATGATTCTACCTTACATACTTTTTGAGTTATGCTCCGGACAAGAATCAAGTTATAAAATCAACTAAGGGCAATAACTCAAAAAAGTTGATCGGCAGAGTTACAGTTCTTGTGCACTGCACCTCTCAATCTAAGATCTATCCACCTGTAGAGTTTCATGATTCTACCTTACATACTTTTTGAGTTGTGCTCTGGACAAGAATCAAGTTATAAAATCAACAAAGGGCAATAACACAAAAAATTTGATCGGCAGAGTTACGATTCTTGTGCACTGCACCTCTCCACAATGAAATCTATCCACCTGTAAAGTTTAATGATTCTACCTTACATACTTTTTGAGTTATGCTCCGGACAAGAATCAAGTTATAAAATCAACAAAGGGCATTAACTCAAACAAGATGTGTTTGTGAAACACAAATGCCCCCGAAATGGCCATTTTTATAAAATGTTAAGTTTTCGTGGAGTAAAGGGTTATTAAGGGTTAAGGGATGACCTTGAGGAAGGTCAAATTGCATGGAACAGATAGATATCATTGAAAGGAAGTTGCATACTAAGTTTGAGCTTTGTATGTCAAATACTTTTGGAGAAAAGGCAAAGGTTAAGTTTTGGGAGTAAAAGGTTAAGTTTTCGTAGAGTAAAGGGTTGATAAGGGTTAACGAGTGACCTTGAGGAAGGTCAAATTGCATGGAACAGATAGATATAATTGGAAGAAAGTTGCATACCAAATTTGAGCTTTGTATGTCAAATACTTTTGGAGAAAAGGCAAAGGTTAAGTTTTCGGAGTAAAAGGTTAAGTTTTTGTAGAGTAAAGGGTTGATAAGGGTTAATGGATGACCTTGAGGAAGGTCAAATTGCATGGAACAGATAGATATCATTGAAAGGAAGTTGCATAACAAATTTGAGCTTTGTATGTCAAATACTTTTGGAGAAAAGGCAAAGGTTAAGTTTTCGGACAGACAGACGGACAGACAGACAGACAGACAGACAGACGGACGGACGGACAGACAGACAGACAGACGGACACAAGTAAAACAATATGCCCCCGATCTCTCGATACGGGGGCATAAAAATTTGATCGGCAGAGTTACGGTTCTTGTGCACTGCACCTCTCCATAAAGAGATCTATCCACCTGTAAAGTTTCATGATTCTACCTTTAATACTTTTCGAGTTATGCTCCGGACAAGGTTTGGTCTACGGACAGACCGACCGACCTACGGACCGACCAATCTACCGACCGACCGACACTTGCAAAATAATATACCCCATTTTCTTCGAAAGGGGGCATAATTATCAAACATAAAACACATTCTAGAATCAACTTCATGATGTCCACATTAACATCTTAAGTGAGCATAACAAAGCACTAGAAAGTTTGTCAAGGGACAACTAAAGTTGAACCTTTAAATGTTTGTACTTTATTGTAACCTTAACCTTGATCTTTGTAATAACAGAACTGTCACAGAGTAGACTAATACATCCCACAGCGCCATGTTTGAGAAACAAGAGCAACAAACCAAAGTTGAACAAAAGACATTTGTAAAACATGTACTCCCTCTTTGATGTAGCCACCAAACAATAGAAGCAGACCTTGATCTTTGTAAAAAGAACTAGAAATCTATCACTAAAGGTGATAAAATACTCTCGCCACTACATTTGTCCAGACAAGCGTTTTTGTGGAAACAAAGTGCAATAACTCACAAAATAAGCAAGGTATAGTTATGCTCCTTACACACTGCACTTCTCCTTAATGAGATCTATCTATGAAGTTTCAAGATCATAGCTACTTTACTTTTGGAGATATGCTCCGGACAAGTATTTTGTACACTAACAGACAAACAGACGGACTGACATACAGACAGACAGGCTGATTCCAGTATACCCCAACAAGAGGGCCAAGATGGCCCTGTATTGCTCCACTGGCTTTTAGACATTTAGACTACAAACTTCTTGAAGGAATACAATAGAGGTCTATTCAAAGAAGATTCATGCTACACCAGAATGAAATCCAATATGTGATTAAGGAGCAGAAATGTTTTTAAAATTTTCTTAAAATTACACTGTTTCATATAGCAAAAAAAGCCTAGCCCACAACGGCCAAGCTTTTAGTCCGATCGCGAAGGAAATAGGAAGAGATTCATGCAAGAAAGATTCCTGTGAAGTTTGGTTAAAATCGGTCCTGTAGTTTTGGAGAAGATTGTTTAACAATTTTTCGAAAATTCAATTTAATTAAATTTTATCTAAAATCAAGTTCTACACCGAAATTATTTTTTTAAAGGAATTTAGAGGAGATAAATGCAAGGAAGATTTGTGTGAAGTTTGGTTAAAATTGGTCCAGTAGTTTTGGAAAAAAAAAAGATTTTTCGAAAATTTAATTTAATTTAATTAATCAAAATTTAAGTTCTACATAGAATTTTTTTTTTTGAAGGAATTAAGAAGAGATTAATGCAAGGATCATTTCTGTAAAGTTTGGTTGAAATTGGTCCATTAGTTTTGGAGAAGAAGAATTTTTAAAGATTTTTCGAAAATTTAATTTAATTAAATAAATCAAAATTTAAATTCTACATAGAATTTATTTTTTTGAAGAAATTATGAAGAGATTAATGCAAGGAACATTTCTGTAAAGTTTGGTTGAAATTGGTCCAGTTGTTTTGGAGAAGAATTTTTCTTAAAGATTTTTCGAAAATTCAAATCAATTAAATTATTTAAAATTCAAGTTCTCCACGGATTTTATTCTTTTAAAGGAATTTAGTAGAGATTCATGCAAGGAAGATTTCTGTGAAGTTTGGTTGAAATTGGTCCAGTAGTTTTGGAGAAATTTTTTTAAAGATTTTTTCGAAAATTCAATTCAATTAAATTAAGTAAAATTCAAGTTCTGTATAGATTTTATTCTTTTGAAGAAATTTGGTAGAGATTCATGCAAGGATGATTCGTGTGAAGTTTGGTTGAAATTGGTCCAGTAGTTTTGGAGAAGAAGAATTTTTAAAGATTTTTCGAAAATTTAAATCAATTAAATTAATCAAAATTCAAGTTCTGCGCGGATTTTAATCTTTTGAAGGAATTTGGTAGAGATTCATGCAAGGAAGATTTCTGTGAAGTTTGGTTGAAATTGGTCCAGTAGTTTTGGAGAAGAAGAATTTTTAAAGATTTTTTGAAAATTTAAACTTAAATTAATTAAATTATTTAAATGGTATTCCTTAATTATTACTGTAAGCGTTAATATAAACAATTACATGTTATCATTATGTAGCGTTAAAATTTGTACATTTTTATCTCTCGAAAAAGGCTTCTTAGCCGAAATATTGAGGTAGAGCAACTTTTAAAGATAAATTAATTAAAATTCAAGTTCTGCACGAATTTTATTTCTTTGAAGAAATTTGGTAGAGATTCATGCAAGGATGATTCTGGTGAAGTTTGGTTGAAATTGGTCCAGTAGTTTTGGAGAAGAAGATGTTTGAAAATTGTTTACGCACGGACGGACGGACGGACGCACAGACGGACGGACGCACGACGGACACAGGGCCATGACTTAAGCCCCGCTGGCCTTCGGCCAGTGGAGCTAAAAACATTCGTTTAGCAGAGGTATAATAATAAATAACTTACAGAGACCGTGAGACTGTTGTACTGACAAATACCAACCCTAGCGATCGCAAGACGTGGAGAGGAAGACTCCGATCAAGACTGGGCAGCCGTAATCGTAGGCCTGGATAATCAAAACCGGATGATGATGATGATGATGATGATGATGATTACAATGGGTTTTCCACTCAGATACCAATTTTGTACACTTACATGAATAAATTGATCAAGTTGATAATGTTGATAGTAATCATCCAGGTACTTTAACACAGCTTCGTGTTTCACAAACGATGGAAGGTCAGCTGGGAAAGGGAAACCTGGGAAGGCCATCACTTCTTTAGGTAGATTTGTTCTACAATATTTTTAAAACTAGAAAGACCTGAAGGTCTTGAGTCGCTCCACAGGCCTGAATTTCTTTTAATATTAAATCCAAGTTTTTACTAGATTTTTTAATACTTGTGGTTCTTACAGCAAAAACAAAGTCAAAAGCAGCAATCATGTGGTCAATGCAAAAAGAGAGTAAATGATTGACCTATATTTTAGGGATGTTAGAGCGATAATAAAATTGAAAACTGTAATTTTGCCAAATTCAAGGACACATAATTCAGTATGTATATTTAAAATCAAATCGAAAATTAAACACATGCAAGATCTTATGGTCGCTATCATTCTGTTCAAATTTTGTATATATTCGTCAATATTTGTGGCTTCAAGAGTGGAAAAAGTGTCGAAAAACTGAAATTTTGTCAATTTCAAGGGCACATAACTCAGATTGTAACAGTGTGATCATGTTGAAAATTACACATAAGCAAGATCTTGTTGTCAACAAGATTCTTTTCAAGTATCATCTTGATTAGTTAACATTTGTGGTTGTTAGAGTGAAACAAAGTCGAAAAAGGCAGTTTTGTCAAATTCAAGGGCACATAACTCATGATGTAAGATTTGGATCAAGCTGAAAATTACACCCAGGCAGCATATAATGCTTATATATATTCTGTCCAAGTTTTGTCTTGATTGGTCAATATTTGTAGATTTTAGAGTAAAAATAACGTCAAAACCAGCAAAATAGAGCCGAAAATGGCAATTTTGACAATTTCAAGGGCACATAACTCATGCTATAAAATTCAGATCAAGCTGAAAATTTTACCAAAGCAGGATCTTATAATCAGCATCATTCCATCAGAGTTTTGTCTTGTTTAGTCAAAATTTGTAGTTGCTAGAGTTAAAACAAAGTCAAAATACAGCCGAAAATGGCAATTCTGTCAATTTCAAGGGCACATGTATAACTCATGATGTCAAGTTAAGATCAAGGTGAAAGTTTTACCAAGGCAAAATGTTGTAGCCAGCATCATTCTATCAAAGTTTTGTCTTGATTGTTCTATATTTGTAGACTTAAGAAGAATTTAACTAAAGTCAAAACCTGCTATTTTTGACATTCAAGGGCAGATAACTCAGCTTATTCTGATTCAATCCATATCTTTTGAAGGAATGTGAGAGAGGGTCACCCAAGGATCATTCTTTTGAAGTTTGGTTGAAATCCATCCAGTAGTTTTTGAGAAGAAGATTTTTAAAGAAAAAGTTTACGGACGGACGGACGCACGACCGACACACCGCCATGACAATAGCCCGCTGGCCTGAAAGGCCAGTGGAGCTAAACAGAGCCACAGATAAGAGGGGGTATTTGCTCTTCAAAATGCAATGCACAATCTCTTTCAGTGTTCATCAAAGGCAATGTTGTGGGTACTCATTGGAATTGCCTCTTCGAGACGATTCAAATGAGTGCCCAACACACAGGGTTTGGATTTGAAATTTAATATTTAGTATAGAAAGCCTTTACCCCCTCAGAGGCCTCTCATCTGTTACTCTGTAAAAAGTTATTTAAATACTTTACTAAACAACAAAACTTTAAATTAGTTTACATTTCCACTGAAACTTCAGTCATGAAAGTTTACAAACTTTTTAAGAAAGAACACCTGTGAAAAGTTCACAAACACATATGTTTCAAATTAGCTTTGCAACATAATTTAAAGAAACTTTCATCTCTTTAGTTTACCGGTAATAGTCAGGTTTTTTTTTTTTAATAATCTTCCTCTTTTTCCTTTCTAAGTGATGAAGCTGTTACCTCAGATTTTTGTACATGCTAGACTGTACAGGCAGGCCATTCTCATCTGTGCCTACACGCTCTGTATAGTTCCAAGTCCCTCCAACATTGGGTAGTTGTTCAAACCCCACAGGTTCATACAGGGCCGGTCTTGCAGCCAGATGTCTCAGGGCACAGAGACCTGCAGCCCCTATACCGATTACAGCTACTCGCTTCACCATCTATAAACTGTCAAATATAAACAAACCCCACAGGTTCATACAGGGCCGGTCTTGCAGCCAGATGTCTCAGAGCACATAGGCCTGCAGCCCCTATACCGATTACAGCTACTCGCTTCACCATCTATAAACTGTCAAATATAAACAAACCCCACAGGTTCATACAAGGCTGGTCTCGCAGCCAGATGTCTCAGGGCACAGAGACCTGCAGCCCCTATACCGATTACAGCTACTCGCTTCACCATCTATAAACTGTCAAATATAAACAAACCCCACAGGTTCATACAGGGCCGGTCTTGCAGCCAGATGTCTCAGAGCACAGAGGCCTGCAGCCCCTATACCGATAACAGCTACTCGCTTCACCATCTATAAACTGTCAAATATAAACAAACCCCACAGGTTCATACAAGGCTGGTCTCGCAGCCAGATGTCTCAGAGCACAGAGACCTGCAGCCCCTATACCGATTACAGCTACTCGCTTCACCATCTATAAACTGTCAAATATAAACAAACCCCACAGGTTCATACAGGGCCGGTCTCGCAGCCAGATGTCTCAGAGCACAGAGGCCTGCAGCCCCTATACCGATAACAGCTACTCGCTTCACCATCTATAAACTGTATAAAATACATGTAATCAATATTTAATAAATGTATTGTGCCAAATAAAGTATGCATACATGTATGCATCCTCTATACCGATAACAGCTATCCGCTTCACCATCTATAAAATGTATAATATAAACAGAATTTAATTAATGTTTATTCAGCTTTTTTTTCTTTTATCTTTTTTAAACATTTCAGAAGAGGCCTTAAAGCTACTATTTCCCAGATTTGAACCCAAAAATTGTCAAATACAAACGAAATGTACACTTTTTAAGCTTTATATGACCTGATTAAATGATTACGAGAAACTATTGAAGCAACGACTCATTTTTTCGCAATTTGATACCAAATTCATGAAGCGATGTCGAAAGTAGGTCAAAACAGTAGGACATGCGACTTTCTTAAATGACGTCACAACATACATGATGACGTCATATTGAAATTTAAGTATGAATCTCGTTTGAATCATGGTCCGCGCTGTATGCGCATGCGCAACAATTTGAAAATAATTCTAACCCCATCAGTGATGGGGTTGAATTTAGGCTTGGATTCTCCCTAAATTCAGCTATCTGTCTTGTAATTTCGGCTCATTCTCTGTCTGAATCGCATATTATTAACCATCCCGAGGTGGTCAACACAAAAGTTTTGCATATTTTTTCAAAAAAATTCATTTTTTGCAATTAGACCATCTGTTACCGTCGCCCTTTAACATGTCCCTTTTCATTAATGATTAAGGGGGAATGCTCCAGTTTCCTAAAACAATTTCCTGATTATAGAATTTATTTATATTTTGTATGTTGAAATTACACGTTATTACCAATTGAAAAATAAAATAAAAATGGATGGTCAGCGATCTTGTTTGAATTTTATAGGCATTCGTATCACATACCCCTACATCGAAAAAATGCACAATTTCTTGCACCTGTCCAAGGTCACTAAAATGCTAATAAAATGCTGTATATTCATTGCTTAGTCCCGAAAACGCATTTAAAAGTAATGTCTTACATTTAATAAGAACAGAAAACCTGAAATATGTGCTATTATAAACGCATAAATGTATAAAACAGCATGCTCACGTGTTTGGTTAGATCAACGAAGCTGGAGTGTTTTATGTCAAAATTTGCATATTTTTGGAAATACATTGTATTTAAAATTTTACATAATAGAATTTGATAAAACTCTCTCATTCTAACATGTCCTGGTAATAATTCAAAAAGAAAATGTATAGGTCAGCGCACTTATAAGTGAATTACAGCAATTTTTATCAGCTACATATGAATAAAATGACACAAAACAGTGGTAACTGCATACACACTTACGACTGTCTTGCTCTAAACATTCCATTTCCATCTTGAGGAAATCGGTTTCGCATGATAAATACACTTTTACCGTCGAAAATGGTAAATTGTAATGATGTGTTATATTATTGAAAATATGGTAGCGAAACATATTGGTACGAAACATTTAATTCACTATAGTAATGACCGAATGTTCCGAAAAACTGTCCAGAGCATTCCCCCTTAAGGAAAGTTTTAGTGAGCTCTTCTGAACAATTGGGAAACACGTTTTTGGTAATAAAGTAAGAATAAGTACACTTTAAGCATTGATTAGTCATACAGTGTTTTAGTAATGAATAACTATTTGAAGTTCATATCAGCAAGAAAGATAACTAACAGTAAATTATGCAATGAAATTTAACCCTTTCCCAAACATAAAAATTTTAGATCGGCCCAAATTCAAAGATGTTGCAGACAACAATTTTAAGCGAATGTAATAAAGCAAATTTTGGTCTTTTTTCATGTAGAAAATTTTGTGGGAAATGAAGAAACTGCATGTCACAAGCAATTTCTTCATTTTTCACTATGTTTTCCAATGCCATTTTCTTCTAGGGTGTCCAAAGGCGTCAATGTGTGGTAATGGGTTGAAAGTGTTGATAAAATTCAAGTTACAATTATGTAACAAACTTTTTCATCCTGTCAGGAGTGACCACGACAAAACCCTCAAAGTTCATGGAGTACGATATCGCAGCTAATAAAATTCATACAAATTTGAGGAAATCTGGATACCTGGATCATAGGGTCAATATAGTAGTTACAATCTGTCGTGACCCCTCTGATATGCTGTTTTGGTAAACTTCTCCAAAGTGTAAAGTGACCTTGTTCGTCTCAGAGTGCATAACAAGACGTTTTAAATTTCTTAATGTTCCAATTCTCAGCGTTTAACCTTGATTTAAACTGATTGACACTATCAGCAGATATGGTTTCGTCACTTAAATTGTTCCAAAAAGAAACTGATCGGAATGTAAAACTATTCAGTCTAATGTTGAGATGACACTTCTTGGTTTTGAACTTTAACCCTTTCCCAAACAAGACCTGGTTTTGACGTCCCTAATAGAAAATGATTGGGAAAACATTGAAACAAAAGAAGAAACTGCTGATAACCAGCAGTTTCTCCTTTTGTCTCAATATTTTCTGTGCCTTTTTTTACACAAATCATGTCTTTATTGTCATCATCTTTGTCGTCTGCAGCAGATTTCAAATTGGATCACCCTATAATTTTGTCGTTTGGGAAAGGGTTAAGTAGCCTGACGTCCCGTAGTTTCGATAGCCTTATCTAAAACCATGTGCTTGCATATTTACAAACTGATTTAATAAAATTCTGACCATCTCAATAGATTCAAGAACCAAAGTTCTAGACATAAAAAATAGAAAACAACATTTTGTAAACAGACTAGCAAAATAGATTGGCCAGAATATTCAAAGCATGTCATCACCCAGCGTCAAGGTAAGGCTCTCATCATTCCGATAGGGCTTTGTTTTTGTTCTTATTTAAAGCACTAGGATGACCTAATAACAATCGCAATTTTTGGATGGGAACTCGCTCAACCTTGGAGAAAATCAAGCGTCTTGAAAACTTTTCTAGGATGGAAAGAGGCTTGGATAAGGTTGAATGATTTTTACCCCGACCTTGATTTTCTAGTTTCTTTTTTGTTTTGCAAAAAAATGTAGTTTGTTCATGTAAAAATCAGTTGTCTCCAAATTTCTTTGACCAAATATTTGATTTGCAGCAACAGCATTTAGATGCACAAGGAATGGTTCTCAGATTGTAAGCACTTCTGAAAATCACAGGGCTATCGAAACCATGTGACCTATCGAAAGCATGAGAGGAAAGGATAATGTCAAATCAAACCTATAGTTTCCGGAATTTTTCCTTCATCAATGGGAGAACATGAATTTTTTTTCAAAACAAAAAAGCCTTTTGTAGGCCCCTGTTGAAGAAGGAAAAAGGCCTTGCTGTGTCAAATTTTATAAAGAATATTACAAGACGACTGCTGAACGCAATACTAGTCTAAGTCATTTTTCATGATTTTTCAGGAGAAGGAAAAAACATTCTCATTTTGTCAAAACTGAATAGAATGGTCCGAATTTTTTATATGATACAATCTGATAGATAACATTACATTACAGATATTATATATTTCAATCAAATTAGTAATAAAGGAGAAATATGATTTTGTTGACTTAGCATAGTATTGCGGGGAAATATTAGCAGTTTTGAGCCCACATGTTGAATGCAATACTAGTCTAAGTTTACTTAGAATAGTATTGCATACATAAATTGGATAAGTGAGACAAAATTATTAACTGCAATACTAATCTATCTTTCTTTCTCCTTTTCTTGCAAAAGTTTGTAGACAACAAAGATTAAATTAACCCTTTCCTGAACGACAAAATAGTTGGATGGTTTAATTTGAAAGCTGCTGTAGATGACAAAATGGATGTTCATGATGATAGAATTTAAATAATCAGTAAAGCACCAAAAAGATTAAAGCAATTTTGAAAATATTGGTTATCAGCATTTTCTTTTTTTACCTTAATGTTTTTTCGAGCATTTTTAGCGTCTATTCCTAGAATAGTGCGGGCTATTCCAGTCACCCAAGCATCTGCATTGGTATCAGCATTGGCTTTGGTTAAGTTTTTATGTATCTGTTTCTGTTAATAATAGGGCCCAATTACGAAATGTTCATTGTAATCAAAACCCAGAAATTTTTTAACTAGACCACAATCCTAAATTACCATAAAATTATTAGTCCGTAATTCATTAGAACTACAGGCTTAAAGAATTCTGTATCGTGTTGAAATATGTGGCAGAATTTGCAATGTGCAGCTGCTTGCAGCGTGCTTTCTTTGTTCATTAGAACACGGAATATACAATTTTTGTATCTTCCTTCCATTGGGAAATGACCAGATCAACAATTTGTCGACCTGTATGCCTATTAAGGCTGCGCAATATTTTCAGCGCAAGTCATTAGACTATTTTGTCATTAGGTAGATAGTAAAAGAATCCAGCATGATTTTCATGGTAACTGGAGTCTGATACACGTGGTCGAGTAACACAAAGGAATTACTGATAAGCCTTAGGATAAAAATAGAAAAAACACAGAAATTGTACCTTTTTCTCCAAGTAATCTCTGATAAAACTATCACAATATTCCAGAAGTATTCGTAGATCGTCGTTTACACCAATTTAACCTCTATAACAACAAAAAATAATTAAAAAATTGAGCTCCGAATTTTTTATGACTAGACTTCCAGGGAACAACCTCGATATGATTTCCGTGACGTCACAGCCGCGAGTACTCTGTTTGACCCCTATCGGGAGTTAATGGGAGATGAATTAGTTATTATAGTTGCTCTGAAACTTTGCACATGCTTTTCTGATAATAATATCCGCCTCTAGGCAAAGACTTATCACTCCTTACATTTAATTTATTGGAATTTTAACTCTTTTTGGACTTAAAAAGTTCTTGGTTAAGTTTTTACATGAAACTGCAGTATAACTTTGTGCCAGAGCTATTGCGTTCAAACTTTGAACATCTTTCTGTGACCATAATGTATCAGCCTCTAGGCAAAGAATAATTACTCTCACATTTAATTTAGTGGAATTTAAACTCTTATTAGCAAGCGGGAACTTTAAGTCTGGGCAGCTAATGCCACAGCCCTACCCCAGTGAAAATGTAATTGAAATTTCACTGAAATTTCACCAAATTTCAGTGAAATTTCAGTGAAATGCTAAAATATCGCTGAATCTCAGCAAAATGACTAAATTTCAGTGAAATTTTAGTGAAATTTTGACGAAAAATTCTGATATTTCAGTGAATTTTTCTTCTTGTTTTAGACTTGAATTTCAGCAAAATTTCAACAAAATTTCAATGAAATTTCAGTGAAATATCAACGAAATTTCAGTAAAATCCTTTTACAATCGCAACATCTCGGGCACATAGTTGGAAGTAGATTTGGAGCACTTTGGTGATTTCAACCATGTGGCAGAGAATTTGAATTGTTCAAAGTATTTTCAGGCATTATTGATGTTTAAGCAAAAACCAGTGTAAGTATAAACAAAGAATTACATCTTTAGTTTATCTTTGAAGTGTTCTTTGTGTAATCCATTTAATTTCATCCTGATTGCATATATTATTACAGTTGTAATTGGTTTTCGTGGTTTAGATATAAGTGACTTTAATGGCATTATTCAAACTGCCTTTTGTAAAGATTGTGTTAAATGACATAGTCATATCTGTCTTCACAGCTGAATTCTAAGGACATGTTAGACATAATTTTATAGGGCTAAAGAAATTAAAATTCTGATATTTCAGTGATTTTTTTTTCTTGTTTGAGACTTGTATTTCAGTGAAATTTCAGTGTAATTTCAGCAAAATTTCAACGAAATTTCAGTAAAATCCTTTTTACAATCGCAACATCTCGGGCACATAGTTGGAAGTAGATTTGGAGCGCTTTGGTGATTTCAACCATGTGGCAGAGAATTTGAATTGTTCAAAGTATTTTCAGGCATTATTGATGTTTAAGCAAAAGCCAGTGTAAGTATAAACAAAGAATTACATCTTTAGTTTATCTTTGAAGTGTTCTTTTGTGTAATCCATCTAATTTCATCCTGATTGCATATATTATTACAGTTGTCATTGGTTTTCGTGGTTTAGATATAAGTGACTTTAATGGCATTATTCAAACTGCCTTTAGTAAAGATTTTGGTATATGACATAGTCATATTTGTCTTCACAGCTGAATGCTAAGGACATGTTAGACATAATTTTATAGGGCTTACGAAATGATCATGTGTAAACATAGATTTTAGTATCATAACAAATCTTTGGGCGCACCTCTGGAATAATGGGCACAATAAATGTTGTGCTTTGTTTTAGACTAATTTATGGAAGGGGACTGCTGTCCCACACACCTGCTGCTTGTTTTTCTTGACACCTTGTCAATTCTTTTTACAAGAAATTTGATTTCTATATCTAACCCAATCCATATAAGATAGGGTAGGACAGATTTTGTGCCTGGTAAACCAAAGACTTATCCAAATTTCAAATAGTAACTTGCTAGACTGTGACAACTAGTTCTCGATCTTAGACTGTAGTATTGTTAAAGATATAGGTCATTGTTATCTTAAATAAGATGTTAAATGTGTAAAAAGGTCAATATTGATACTTTTCAACATAATTAATTTCACTGAAATTTTAATGAAATTCACTGTTAATTCATTGAAATTTTGGTGAAAATTCACTGAGATTTTGGTGAAAATTCACTGAGATTTTGGTGAAATAAACTGAGATTTTGGTGAAATAAACTGAAATTTTGCCCCTTTCTTTCACTGTTATTTCACTGATATTTCACTATTTTTCACAGAAATTTCACTGAAATTTCAATCCATAATTTCAATTTCAACAGAACCTTGGTGAAATTTTGGTGAAATTTCACTGAAATTTTGATGAAATTCACTGTTAATTCTTTGAAATTTTGGTGAAATTTCACAGAGATTTTGGTGAAATTTCATTGTTACTTTGCCCCTTTCTTTCACTGATATTTCACTGAAATCTCACGGAAATCTCAGTGAAATATCAGTGAAATTTCAATCCATATTTTCTCTGGGGTAGTGTCGGCGTCACGTCAGCATTGTGTCGCGTCTTCAAAAACTTTAACCTGGTCTATATCTCAGGCTTTATTAGAGATACAGCCTTCATACTTCACACATGGATACTTCCTGCCAAGACCTTTCATTTGGGACCATGGCCCTTGACCTTGACCTTGGGGTTTGACCTACTTTTATAAAACTTAAATTTTGCCTATATCTCATTCAATATTATTGATAAAGCCTTGATATTTCATACATGGATACCTCCTTTAAAGACCTTTCATTTGGGATCATGACCTCTTGACCTTGTGACCTTGACATTGGAGTTTGACCTACATTTAAAAAAACTTTAACCTGTCCTGTGATTTAGGCTTTATTAGAGATAGAGCCTTAATATTTCACACATACATGCCTCCTGCAAAGACATTTTATTTGGGACCATGACCTCTTGACCTTGACCTGTTTTGTGACAAGCTCCCATATGGGCGAGCTACGTTGTCCGTGGACAACTCTTTTTTTTTACTATCCAGGCTTTGATATTGGTCATGCTTTGCTGTCGTATGACAGTTCTTGTTCTTTTACTTTATAAACATCGAAACCAGGGAAAGGTTTGAATTATAAAGATGGTGCAAAATAGAAATTGGGGAATGTTAAAAACTTAGAAAAACTTAGATAAGGTTACAAAAACATTTTAATTGTTGTTCAAATGAATGCTGACAAATCATTATGTCACTATTTCCTAATCTGTTACCCATTGGCTCAATTTGATTGCAACTTCACATATCTGACAATCATTTGATGTGTCATGCATAAGGGCAATAACTCTAGCTTACACAATCTTGGATTATTTCCCTTTTACATTTACAATAATTGTTTACTAGAAAATTACTCTTTCTCTATCACTTTGATTAATTTGAGACTTATGATTCACAAAGAATAAGATAAAAGGAAGTGTCATGCAAAAATGGGAACCATTCTATTACTGGCATTTCTTTAGTTGTTCCCCATTTTGCTACTTTTTTGTCTAGACAGATTTGCTTTTTTTTATTCTACTGGCTCAATTATTTTAAAACCTAACCATTATCGACTTCACCATGTATGGGTTGAGGTGGTGGGTAAATGCAGAGACAGAAGCTAACAATACTGTTTTTGTATTTACCTATTAAGAACCCATTTACAACACAACAGAGAAATTATCAGCAATATATATATTCATTCTCGCAATTGGTTTTGTGACAATTATGCCATTGGCAATGCCTTATAAAAGGCTCATATATTGTTTTTTTAGCTAAATATATCTTGATACACCCAAAAATCTTTTATTAAATGTTATAAATTTTTATTATCAATCATGCCTTGAATTATATTTACAAGTTATTAAAAGTAATACAAGTTTAATGTACGATATCTTTATGTGTCTCATTAAATGAATTTAGCTTCTAAGAAATGTAATAACGGCACATTGCCATATAAAATTGTGGAAACTGGGTTTATAATTGAAATTATGTCATACAAATCAAGTCTTCTTTGCATTTTTCCCCCCAAAAAACATCTATGTATGTATAGGATGGCCCATTTTGAGGGAGAGCAAGACTTGATCTGGCTAATTGTCTTTTTCCCATTCACCAAAAAGATGTTAGTCATGTAAAGTCACCAGAATCTAATAGAAAAGATACGATACTTAAAAAAATACTTTTGAATAATTAGGATTTATATAAAATGTGCATTTACAATATGATCTATTTCAAAATGTATACTGTGCTGTATTATACTCAAAATCAAAAGAAAGTATCCATCATTAGATTTGTGCCAACAAAGATACATTCAAAACTTTGCATTAGGAAAGAAAATGTTCTCACCCTAAGCATTTCATGTAGTTTTTAGAGAGTAATGTACAAGAGATCATGGAAGCACCTGTTTACCTTAATTTTGTCAAATATTAACCAGGTTCAGTATCATTAATTCAATAGCTTTGAACCTGTGTCTTGTTGTCTATCAATTTTTAATGTATTTATCTGTTAATGCCTTGTGACCAGACCTGATGTTGATACCATGTTATAGATGATCAGTACCCTCATTATCATGTAACATGTCTACAATCTGGCAGCAACTGTACTTCAGCTTGCAAGAATCAGTTGCAATAGAATGCACCCAAAAATTTGAAAAAAATCCAGTTATGCAACCTTGGTCTTCAAATACAAAAAAAACCCAATAAAACGAAAATTGGTCTTCAAATAATTTCAACTTAAATCCCATCTTAACATGTTTTGGATGGCATAAAACGCAGTATTTACAAACTATCATTTAATCAAGCTTGTAGCAGCAACACTCAGGTTTGATCCCAACCTGATTTTCTTTTGTATATTTAGCTCTGAAAAATCAATAACAAGAGCTGTCTCAGGACAACCAAGCTCGACTATCAAGTGCTGGATAGTGAAACATTTTAAGTCCAAAAAGGATAAAAGATCCATTAAATTATATGTCAGAGTAACAAAGGTTTGCCCAGAGGCTGACATTATGGACACGGATGCATTTGAAATGTTTGAAAGCAATAGCTGTTACAGAAAAAGTTATTACAGATTTATCATGGAAGATGCACTTAAAAACTTAACAAACAAGTTGTGTTCATGAAACAGAAATGTCCCCGAAATGGCTAATTTCTAAAACTAAGGCTTTGATCTATGTGGATGACCTTGACCTATATCTACCTTGAGGCTGAAACTATAAATGCCTATTGTTGAGTTGTTTGTGTAATACTTGTAAAGAAAATGTCAATGTTAAGTTTCCACTTTAAGTTTTCATGTTAAGTTGCATGTTAAGGGTTGATAGGGGTTAAAAGATGACCTTAAAGTAGGTATATTGCATCAAGGAGATAGCTATCATTGAAAGAAAGTTACATACCATTTGGTCTTTGTACATGCCTTACTTTTGAAGAAAATACCAATGTTAAGTTTTCACATTAATTTGCATGTTATGGGTTGATAAGGATTAAAGGATGACCTTGAGAAAGGTCATGTTGCATAGAACAGATAGATATCATTGTAAGAAGGTTATACATACCAAAGTTGGGCTTTGTATGTATACTTGTTGAGAAAATGCCAATATTAAGTTTCAGAATGACATACAAATGGGCAGACAATTGGACAGACGGATAGGAGTAAAACAATATGGCCCCATCCCCCAATCTTTTGATACGGGGGATAAGATATTCCATGTCCAAAAGGTTATAAATACCACTGAATTACATGTTAGGGCAATGAATCTTTGCCTAGAGGCTGATATTATGGTCACAGAGTCATGTGCAATTTTTCAGAGTAATAGCATTAGTAGAAACAGAGATTTGACAAACTTGCACATGAAAACTTAGCCAAAGCATTAAGCTGACGCAAATGCGACGTCCAGGTGACAAGAATAGCCCCCTTTTCTACGAAAAGTCACACTAGAAAGTACAAAATGAGATACATAGATTAGTATTGCATTCAAAATTTGGTCCATTTTGATACAGTTTTTCACTGCAATACTAGTCCAAGTCAACTTAGAATAGTATTGCAGGGAATTAATTTTAACAATTGAGATAGATTTTTACGGAATTATTGAATATCTCAAAAATCTTTTTGATTTCAAGTCTAAAATTTTGTGAGTATATGCACCTATGATGAACACTAACATTCATGACAAAAACTCATTTTGGCCAAAAAGTGACTTAGAACAGTATTGCGTTCAGCAGTCGAAGAGTTCGTCTAAAGAGTATGGAATGGCTAGGGTACGAAGTGACTTAAATTCTAATTCACAGTTCGGTGACATTTGTCTGTATCATAACCGATCTTTGTAGTTGATTAATTGAAATGGGATAAAAAGTATATTAGTTACACGCAATATTACATGATATATTTCACAGTGGGAACTAATAAAATGGATTTTTACCTTTGGCCTCTGTTCCTTGTTGTTACGAAACAGTCCTAGTGCGAATATGCTGTGTTTATTATGCGGCTCTTTTCGACCATTGATAAACTGGTACCCCGTCGTCTCTCTGTAATATATGATCGATAGATCTGGGACAGGGAACCAGTCTAGACCATTGAAAGCTGAATTGAGTTTATTGGGGTTTTACGCCGTTTTCAACTACCAGGGTCATATCGCGGCGGCTGGAGCACCTACCCATGGATTCCTGTTGTTTCTCAAACCAGTACTACCACAACACCCTTACCGAGCCTCCAGCTGCTCGCCCACTTAGGCTAACGATTTCAAACCCATTGGTGAGTGACAATTTTGTCAGAAAGGGTATTAGCCGCGGCCGGGTATCGAACCCAGGACCTCTCGAATGAGGGTCAGATGCGCTACCAACTGCGCTAAGGCCACGGCATTGAAAGCTGTAATAAGGGCCTAACCATTTTCTAAAATCCAATGTTCTAAATTGGTCCAAATTGAATGAAATTGCAGACGATAATATTGATGCTATTTGGTTATTCATATAGATTTACTCAAATTTATTGCAAAGACAACATTGAAGGAAAGGGAGAAATTACTAGAATTTTATCAACATAGGCCTATTATATATCATGTTATATTAGGCCTATTCTTTTCTCCTTTTTCTATAATCATAATTAGTGGGGTGTCAAAAAGTAGTCACCGTTTGTGAAAGGGTTTAAACTTTGCTATAAATAACTAAATCCATGATGTTCTCTTATGGTTTGCCTTCCTCAGTATCCGCATCAACTCCGCATTTATAATTGATCATCATCAGACTTTGTACACTCCAGTAGCGGATACAGAGTGGGTTGGGGGGGGGGGGCCTAAACTAACCCCCTCTATAGCCTAATTATTTTATTTTCACACAGAAAATCAGTCAAAATTGTGAAATACTAGGAAAATGAACCCCCTTTATGTATTTTCGACCCCCATACTCACAGAAATCCTGATCTGCCGCAGCACTCGGACACAAGTTGACAAGACCCTTAATTTAATTAGGCATACACGGGTGGATGTAGATTTTTTTCTTCAAAATGGGGGAGGGGTACTGAGGCCTAGCCTACCAGGTCAATTTCAACAAAAACTGCATGTGTGGACAGTGCAAATTAATATAGGTAAATATGCCTACTTATACATGTAAATACTGAGGAAGTTAAACCATTATTTCCTGCTGAATAAAATGGGTCCAATCAAAAGCGACTATATAGGCCTACGAAATGAAGGTATAAATCTAAATAAATAATATTTTGAAATTTAGACCATCGTGGGGAAGGCAACATTGCTCTCAAATTTTGAGTTTTTGACTGTCGTTGGGTTTTTTGCCGACTCTTCATGCAATTTAGAAACATTTTCACAAAAATTGTTTAGAATATTTCCCGGAAATCTGAGCATGCTCAATTATTTCCGTTGTTACGAAAACAGGCGATATTGCATCTAACGGTACTTTAAAAAATACTCGGACTTACGGACGCCACGGACTAAGTCGAAATATAACGATTATACCGGAAGTGCATTACCCAGGCCTTACCTTAACCCTTTCCCAAACGGCAAAAATTCGGACTTTTCCCCAATGAACGATGCTGAAAACGACAAAATAGATGTTGTTAAAGATAGAATTTGTGTAAAATATGGCAGAGAAAATATTGAGATAAAGGGAGAAACTGCTGGTTATCAGCAGTTTCTTCTTTTGTTTCAATGTTTTCCCAAGCCTTTTCTATTAGGGACGTGTCTTGTGTGGGAAAGGGTTAAAAATTTTTTTTGATAATATCTAACCCACCTGATATCACAAGAAATATTGTTTTTATGATTTTAATAATGATTGCGCAAATAGGCATAATTATTGTGAGTATTAGAGCAAACTGTAAGATTTTGCCTTTTGACCGCAGAGTGATGAATCTTTGGCTAGAGCCTGATACTATGGTCACAGAAGTATACTGGTCAAAACTTCTAATGCGCCACTTTGATTTATACATTTTTGAAAAGTTAACAACTGTCTTATAGGATGAATTTTCGAGCCTAACGGTACATCCTAGATGTAAGCTTACTTTCCTAGAATGAATGACAATTTAGAAATATTTCACACCAATGTTAAGTGGAATAAATAAATGGAACGCTAGAAGATTGCATGCAAGACGATTACCCTCGTTTTCGAAATTCACACAATCAGCCGAAATGTAAATTTCAGACATAATAAAGCGACGAAATAATTTTCAAAACCTATTCTCTGTAAAATGTACCCTCCCACAAGTATTAAATCGAAAATGGGGGTATTGTGAATTCCAATAATTACTGATTAAAATAGGCCTACTAGAATCATTTCATCACCATTTCTTCGAAAATGGTTTTACTATTCACTGAAATACAATGCTCGTTGTAATCGCGAGTGAATATGTTTTGTGACAAAAAAAATGTGGCGTGTTAGAAGTTTCGACTAGTATTATGTGCGAAGTTTGTTTCAAGCATTAATACATAGCATCCATAGAAACAGAGATGTTACACATGTACATAAAACATTGCCCAAAACATTATACCGACGCCCGGATGACCGGAATAGTACCCATATGGAGACACCCCCACAACGGGAAATGCTTTCCGGTCGTAGTACGAGATTTGTTTGGAAAGTTTTGAGACAACCTTGATAAATAGTTTAAATCAAAGCATATTCACACACATTTTAATGTATGTTTTTGTAATATTCAATCTTTACCAATGTGAAATTTCATGTAAATTGTACATAGTCTTCACATAAAACATGGGTATCAAAATAAAGGTACTAACGTATGCGCAGCGCAAAGCGTCGTATAGGAACGTCACTTGACTATATAACGTATTTTTAAAGTAATCATTTCTCAAAGCACTATTGTTTACACTGAATGCTTTTTTCATGTCTCCTTACCCACCCTCTGAGTACTATCTATAATTTAGTTAGTAAATACAAGTCACATACAAGTCGATAAGACGTCGCGTAAGTTTTCTCTTTTTTTCTCAACCGCCAGCATCTCTCTTTATCCTCAGATGAGGTCCTTGCTTCCCGAAACTCATTGTGCCAGCAATAGAAAAGTGCTAACCTGCATTTCAGTCCCATACTTAAATGTTTCAAAAATATTTTGTTTCCATTGGTGACTTTCTGACATTTGCGTAAAAACATTTTTGAAAATTTGCCTCGTATAATAGTGCTAAGTTCCGTCAAAAACGAACTCCCTCCTTTTATTGCAATTATACTGTGTCTGCAGAATAGACAGACGCATGAAATATGGTTCTGCTCACTAGCAAACCATCAGTGCGCTGCTAGGATATGTTTTAACGAAACTGTTCATGAACTACTTTTTGTCCAGTCGTGACCTTTCGTTTGGGGTATGTCACATGCAGATTCAGAAAGAGATGGCAAATTCCAATGGCGTTTTTGTTCACGGAAGCATAGCGGAAGATTTTGGTTCTCTTAGTGCAACTTTCATTGTAGTAACTTAATGACGAAGGAATTATATGCCTATATCAGGCAGACTAAATAATAAAAAGGAGAGAAGCTAGAAGTTGCCAAATGGACACATTTTACTATATATGAGCAAGGATCTGGAAAAACGTCCCTTATAGCATTTTTAAAAATTGAGTTTCAAGATCAGTCTGTTGTCAGATGCAGTCCAATATGCATCTACGCTGCTCTCCTTAAGTTACTACTGGTCATGAAGAAGCTATTAGAGAACAACATGGATCCTTATCAGACTGTGCGTATGCACAGGCTGATCTGGATCTTTGTTGGGCTCAAAAGCCTAAAGGGACGTTTTTCCAGATCCTGGCTAAATTATTATATTATTTACAACAACAACAGCAACAAAAACAACGATAAAAACAATCAAACAGAACAACGGTTTAATACATCCCTATTTGAATAAAGCACTATGATAAGACAATGCATATTGATTTAAAGTGATTAACACGAATGTATTAAATCAACAAAACAAACAAACAAACAACAACAAAACCCTGAATACCTCATAATAGGCTTATTATGTAACACCATGTGCTCTGATTAAGACCTCGAATTATTGAGAACATAATTGTGTCTATTACCGAAACTAGAGCTTATTGAACTTAAGCATATGATGTGCGTATTACCAAGCGCATTGTCGTATCATAATTCAATCTCGAGTACCAGCAACGCAGAAATGTATATAGGTTGGTGTGCTGAAACATCACAATGATTTGTTAGACTTAGCAGTTGAATACGCTACCAGGTCGATTGTATTGAGAAAATAATTTAAAGATAAAATATTTCAGGATGCCTCTTGCTGTTTAAGCTCATCATACACTACGATGAGATTTCGTTTAAGTATCTTATACGTGGAAGGTACGCTCATACATGTACGCCATCCATAAGACGGTAAGCCCCTACACGCTATTATGTTCGCTACGTTTGATTTTAAATAACTGAAATAAAAGCTGAAAAATTGCGCTATAAACTTTTTTGATAAAATATTTCATTCGTTCGGTATACACTGGCTCTATAAGCTATATATTTTGACTGTAGATCCACCATAGGCTAAATGACGTGCAATCTGATCTGGATACGTGGTAGTCTAAAAAGCCATAAGGGTTTTTTTTCCAAGATGAGGTGATACAAACTCAATCATTCCGTATAGTCTACATTTTCAGAAAACAAGAGCCGTCATAGACGGACTATGTTTCCCGAGTAAGAGTTTGTCACAAAAAAGCTATCATACACTAATCCACCTTTCCCATGACAGATTTTTGTGCACATATTATTTATAGATTGTGTTCTAGAGGAAAACTAATTTTTACACTAAGGCCCCTTTTTCGTGACGCAGCCTCAAATTGAAAAACGGAGAAATGTATTCCTAGGGATTATCCCAGGGAGTTCACATGTGAAGTTTCATAAAATTTGGTCCAAGGGTTGCTGAGATCAGGCTGTGGACGGGCGGACAGAAGAACAGCGTTGCGACTATATGCTCCTCCAATTTTTTTCGGAGAGCATAGAAAGAATGACTCGTCATTATGGTGCAATAATTTGATATGAATCTGTCCCTGTAATTCTATAATTGTAACGTTTATAGTTGGGTAAGTTTTTAGCTCGTTCTCTATACACCTCGTCATACAGATGTTCCAATACTGGGGGTATGGTCGTGAATCTACCCATCTCCGCCAGCATGTCATTATACCCCCACTGACGAGCACCCATAGTATGTGCATAACGCACAGGTAAATCATCGTCAAGTCTCGCCTCAAAATCTGTCTGAGTGTTCCTGTCCATCTCTTCTGTGCTCGGTAAAATAAACGTCTTCTCTAGGGTTGCCAGGAAAAATTGTACTTGTATATCAAACATTGGCAAAGGCAATGTTTTCTTGCATATCCCAATCACCCCTAAGCTAGGACACTTTGTTTGAATTATATGTTTATAGAGTGGCGTTACTCTTTCATTGTCTGTATTTAGTGCACAATCACCATGTAGAAATGGGAAGCTGTATTTGTAACCTGTACACAACATAACAATGTCCACTGTTTTCTCTATATTGTTGTTAAATATGACAGTATTGGCGGTCAGACGTTTAATACCAGGTTGTTGTTCTACATTGTCTGGTAAATACGTCTGTAATGGCGGCTTGTTGTGACTGATAATGACCTGTAATAGACAGATGCATTACTAAAGAACTGAAAGTTCTTGTAAAAGATGAAAATAATTTAAACAAGAGCCGTCAGAGACGGACAATGCTCCCCGAATAAGGCATTGTCACAATAAATATATGCCATGCAGAGCTAATATACAGCTAACAAATGTTAAGCCCCATTTTTCTATGACATATTTTGTATACGCAAATTTTAAATAGTTTATTGTCAAGGGCATCTGATTTGCTACTCAAATATGAAATTTCATCAAATTCTGACCATTAGACTAGGAGAAATTAGAGAAAAACTGTATTTTACCTTAAGTCCCCTTTTCCCATGACGAGGCCTCAAATAAAAAAAACCGGGAAAAGTACATCGGCATCTTGTCATAGGGAGTTCACATGCTAAGTTTCATTTGATTAGGCCCGAGGGTTATGGAGAAATCGCTTCGGACGGACGGACGGACGGAATGACGGACGGACGGACGGACGGACGGACGGACAGACGAAGCGGCGACTATATGCTCTCCCTTCGGGGAGCATAATAAGGGTGTCAAAATCGCAATTTTTAAAGCTACTTCTTTCTTTGTTTTCTTTACATAAAACCCGGTTTAAGGCGCAATTGACCAAACGCCAATCGACAGATCGCTCCGCCCAACATAGAATTTAAGGCAAACAATGTGCATGTGGTCGGTAATAGGGAACGATTTTATCCAGTTAATCGTGACTTAAATTCGGACAAACAAAGTAGTATTTCGTAGTTGTTGTTATAAAATCTCGTAACTACGGCTTTATTTAAGCCGTAGTTACGAGATTTTATAACAACACCGACGCGGTTTATCAAAACATAACTGTGAACCTAGTCTATTGTTAGCACAAAATTCTTTGCCATTGGTATGTCGATTGTTTTTATTGTCAGTCGAGAAATCGATACAAAACCACGTGCAACGATGAACAATTGGGGCATAACATTTTTGTGATCGTCCATTGGCTAATCGATGTTTTTGATTGACAGTCGGCGTTTGGTTAATTCAGCCAAACACATGGAAAACCCACTTGATGTCCGATAATGCGCGGAATCGCCAACGTCGCGGAAACTCAGTTCTAAGACAAACGTCGACGCCATAACCACTAGTTTTATGACACCACATCAACATAAACAATTTCATAGTTTCAAAACTTTTGCCCTGGCCCGCCGAAAACAACTTCGGATTACTTCTCATGCTGTATCTAAGGCCAACTTCGATTGCCATTATAGTTCGTCATTTTCACAGCAATAGTTTGACCACTGGGAAAAATGTGGTCGGGCAATCCGAGCTATTATGTCATTTGGAACTCTTCGGTTATAAACACCAGACCAATCAGTGTCAAGTAAACAAAAAATTGATTGGCGGACACAAAACGTGGGCGAATCTTACAGAAAGGACAGCGCTGGTTCCCAACGATGGCGTGAGCTATAATGCCAATCGAAGTCAGCCGAAGGCAGCCTAATCTTTAAATGCAAGCATTATTTTCGCCACATATCTGTCATGCATATATCCCGTACATTAAGGGGGAATGCTCCAGTTTCCTTAATTTTTTCCCAATAATAGAATTTATTTATATTTTGTATTTTGAAATTACATGTTATTACCAATTCAAAAATAAAATAAAAATGGAGGGTCAGCGATCTTGTTTGAATTTTATGGACATTCATACCACATACCCCTACAGCGAAAAAATGCACAATTTCTCGCACCTGTCCAAGATCACTAAAATGCTAATAAAATACTGTATATTCATCGTTTAGTCCAGATGACGGATTTAAAGTAACGTCTTACATTTAATAAAAACAGAAAACCCAAAATATGTGCTACTTTAAACGCGTAAATGTATAGAACAGCATGCTCACGTGTTCGGTTAGATCAACGAAGCTGGAGTGTTTTATGTCAAAATTTGCATATTTTTGGAAATATTTCAAGTTCTACATAATAGAATTTGATAAAACTCCCCCGTTGTATTAAGCAATATGTCCTGGTAATGATTCAAAAAGAAAATGTATAGGTCAGCGCACTTATTAGTGAATTACAGCAATTTTTATCAGCTACACATGAACAAAATGACGCAAAACAGTGGTAACTGCATGCACACTTACGACTGTCTTGCTCCAAATAATCGATTTCCAACTTGAGGAAATCAGTTTCGCATAATAAATACAGTTTTACCTTCGAAAATGGTAAATTGTAATGATGTGTTTTATTATTGAAAATATGGTAGCGAAACATATTGGTACGAAACATTTAATTTACTACAGTAAAGACCGAGTGTTCCGAAAAACTGGAGCATTCCCCCTTAATAACATTTAAAAGTTTTAGACTTAAAATACGTACGTGATACCTATAGACGGGTTCCAATGTCATTTCGCGGTCTTTTCGCCCGTATATAATTAATTAATTACCTGTTTAGCTGCTGTAGCTATATCTAGAGACACGTCTGTACCGGAGGAGGCAGCACCGAGACACACAACCACTTTATCCCTGTATGTCTCCGGGTCCCTGTAATCATGGCTGTGTACGATGGTTCCCTGGAACTCATCCATACCAGGTATGTCGGGTACCAGTGGGATAGCATAGTGTCTGGAATATATATTAGATTAGCACAGTATGGTAGGTACGCGGTTGTCTCCCTTTACCGTACACAGACATGCATTCCAAGATGGCGGCAGGAAACAGCACAGCACGTTAGGTGGTCGATTCACGAGACTATATCGTTTGTGTATCTGCATATAGGACGTTGAAGTGACGTTGTCCCAGTCACATACATGTTTGTCTTTCATCCGCCACATGTCGTCTGCTCGATCAGTGCCTGCATTTCATAAACTTTGGTGTCGAATCCAATGGTCACAACGACGAGCCATTTTCAAGCGAGACTCGACTCGATTTCGTTTGATTTCAAGCGTTTTCACTCTATGGTTTGCTTATAATTTGGCAGATTTGCAAAGTTTGAAGCACTAAATTTCGATATTTATCAACTTGTTTGTTGAAATTGAGTTTTTTCTGGCCAAATTTTGATGTTAAAATTTTCGCTACTGTACATAGACATGCAAGGCATGAAAACAACGCTGTACATAGAGATGCACGGTAAAAAGTGTACACAGAGATGCTCAGAATTTAAACAAAACACTGTACACAGAGATCATTAACAATTTGTACATAGTCTCAACCTCATTCTCAAAAGAAAGAAACTTAAGATATCTAAAAATGGGCAATTCTTCATGAAAGTTGCCTTGCCGTGTGATTACTTTTCATTCATTCAGCATATTTGATGTCCAGGTCCGTCGGCCATACAAATGTGAAAATTGTGACCAATGCTTAACATGGCCAAGTGAACGTAAAAACCATCACGACTCTATGCACAGACAAGTTTTAAAATATGTGTGCAGTAAATGTGGGACAGCTTACAAATGGCACTCGTCTCTCAAACACCATAGGGAGAAGTGTGATTGAAAAGCGTGGCATTCGACAGGTTACGATTTTAAACGCATACAGGTACGTGTACGGGTAGAAATTGTGTAAACGTCATTATATGACATCATTACTTTCTGCTGCTTTGAAACATTTATGAGTAAGAAAAACTTTTATTTTGTTAAACAAGAGCCGTCAGCGACGGATTATGCTCCCCGATGAATGCTTGTCACAAACAGGCATTAAAAATAATTCCAAAGGCATACGTATTCCCTCTAAGTTTGGTTCAAATTGGCACAATGGTTGATTTTTTAAAGAATTTTCTTTCGATTTCTCTATGTCGGAGCTAACGTAAAGCTAACAAACATTAAGCCCCTTTTTCCATGACATACACTAATATCTAATAGTTTATCCTCAAGGACATCTGGTTTGCTACTCAAATATGATATTTTATTAAATACTGACCATTAGAGTAGGAGAAATTAGAGAAAACTGTATTTTCCCCTAAGTCCCCTTTCCCGTGTCCAGGCCTCAAATCCAAAAAACAGGAAAAGTCCATCCACATAATATCATAAGAGGTCCACATGGTAGGCTTCATTTAATTCGGTTCAAGGGTTATGGAAAATAGTTCCGGACGGACTGACGGAATGCCGGACGGTCAGACGGACGGACGGGCGGACACACAAAGCGGCCGCTATATCCTCTCCCTTCGGGGAGCATAAAAAGTTGATTCCTGTATAGTAAGATCAACATATTCACATATTTAATACGAGTCCATAGTTGAATCAAGTGACATACTATCCTAGAACTAAACCCTTTATCCATTTTACCTGTAATGTCCTATGGAACAGAGTAGATCCAGATCTTACATTAACTAGAACATCATGCCAAAAATGATTAAAGTTACATCTTGAATATCATAGTATTATGTCATGTTGTAGAGAGAAAATTCCGTCTGAAAAAAAGTTTTATCTATTGGACAGCTTGCACGTACATGTACCCGTACCCGCACGCGTTAAAGATCGTAATCGCCCAATATATAGTGACACGCAAAACAAACTGTGCATTTGGTTATAAACATTTTTCCATATAAATGTAAGCAAACTATTGGCATATTTGGTATCAAAAATTACAACAAGAGCTTCGCAAAGCGGCGCATATACGGCCGAGAGGGGCTTGTCAGTAAAATTGGCCATTTTTTCGATTCAAGGGCAGTTAATTCAAACAAGAAAAGTTATCAAAATTCTGTTTGCACAACAAGACACCATAGAGATTCATTGTGGCTAGTTTGATTAAATTCTGGTTGAAACTATAGCCTATAGGAGTTGCACACAGGAGAAAATGGACATTTTTGATAAAATGGGCATTTTTTCTTAAATTCAAGGGCAGATAATTCAAGAACGAAAACAGTTATCTAAATTCTGTAAGCGGTGTGCACAACTAGACACCATGGAGATTCATTGTGGCAAGTTTGATCGAATTCTGATCAAAACTGTAGGAGGAGTTGCGCACACAAGAAAATGGGCATTTTTTTAATTCAAGGGCAGATAATTCAAGAACGAAAAGAGTTAATTAAATTCCGTAAGCGGGATGCACAACTAGACACCATAGAGATTCATTGTGGCAAGTTTGATCAAATTCCGATCAAAACTGTAGGAGGAGTTGCGCACACAAGAAATTGCTAACGGACGGACGGACAGACAGACGGACAGACGGACGGACGGACGGACGGACAGACGGACGGACAGACAGACGAGCAGGGCCATAACATAATACGACCCTTCGGGCGTATAAAAATGTATTGTAGTCAAACAAGGACACAAACATGTCCCTGAATTGCTCCCACGTACATGTATTACAATGCTCAAGTCACAACACTTGTTTATTTCTGCATTAACGAGGCCAAGATAGTTTATCTTCGTAATTAACAGGGAGATATGTAGTCCATTTTCTATCACAGTCGTATCTTTCATCAAAACATAATGTGAAACGGAACATTTCTTCACGTAAATTTCCAAAGACAATTGGCTTTAAAATGCGACTATTGTCGTTTTACTATCATTAATTTACAAGTAGAAAAATACAGAAAGTATGCAGGGAATTTTTACAATATTGTGAAAATTCCGTGCAAAGCAGCATTTATTTTCTTTCAAAACAAATACATTTTGATTTTATCTGCAAAGGTGAACGTTCATATTTGACTTGGTATGTATAAATAGCTCCTTACTAGTTATAATTTAAGATAATAAGAAATACGCCAATTAATAATCGCATGGGTTAATGTGAAGTCTATGTTATGTGAGCAAATTACCTAAAGTTTAGAGGTCATTGTTATACCATAAATATGCTGAATGAATCAAAAGTAATCACACGGCAAGGCAACTTTCATGAAGAATTGCCCATTTTTATATATCTTATATCATTTAAAAACAAATGCTTTTGAATTGCCTATATTAAGAAAGTTTCTTTCTTTTGAGAATGAGGTTGAGACTATGTACATATTGTTAATGATCTCTGTGTACAGTGTTTGGTTTGAATTTTGAGCATCTCTATGTACACTTTTTACCGTACATCTCTATGTACAGTGTTGTTTTCATGCCTTGCATGTCTATGTACAGTAGCGAAACTTTCAACATCAAAGTTTGGCCAGAAAAAACTCAATTTCAACAAACATGTTGATAAATATTGAAATTCACTGCTTCAAACTCTGTAAATCTGCCAAATAATTAGCAAACCATGAAGTGAAAACGCTAGAAATCGAACGAAATCGAGCCGAGTCTCGCTTGAAATGGCTCGTCGTTGTGACCATTGGATTCGACACCAAAGTTTATGAAATGTAGGAACTGGTCGAGGTGACGACATGTAGCGAATGAAAGACAAACATGTATGTGACTGGGACAACGTCACTTCAGCGTCCTACATGCAGATACAAAAACGATATAGTCTCGTGAATCGACCACCTACCGTGCTGTGCTGTTTCCTGCCGCCATCTTGGAATGCATGTCTGTGTACGGTAAAGGGAGGCAACCGCGTACCTACCATACTGTGATTAGGGTAGTATTATTTTCTGTTTAAACCTTATTGTCATTATGAGTCATCTTCTGGGTCTAAAGTCATAAGCTTCACTCAATAATTGAAAACAATTTGTCTCTGTATCAAAGGTTTATCCATCAAAGTCAGCTGTTGCAAATTAAATCTGATTGGTTACGCTATGACACGTGGTCAGATACAATGTAATACTGTTTGGATCACAAGAACTTTTCTATTGTCCGACGCGCATTATTTTTCGTCGGGGGAATATTAATTCTAGCCCGACAAATATTTATGTCCGGTGAAAAATACAGACTTTTGGTCCTTTAATTGGACCGCCTTGAAAACTAGCTAATTTCGCATAAACCAATCTGTCCGAAAGACTAATATATCATATAAAGTGGTGAAATAATCAAGTTATTATTATCGTTTATTGCTATTTTGACCCAAACAGTACACCATAATATACATTATTAGTAATTTTGGTATAGTCTGTAAATATTGACCTGAACCCGACGAATATGCAATGAGTAATAATTTATTGTGACACGGAATAATCAATACTTGTCAGCAATTCTCACTGTCGAGCAGCGTCGATAGTTTCCATAAGCATTGGGACTTTGTATTCTGCATGTGCTCCTGGTGTCAATATACGTCGGAGAGCGGTTATTTCTCATCACAGTTACTCATTACATATTCAACAGGTTCAGGTCAATATTTACCGAGTATAGAGGATACCTACCCATTACAGACCATCACCGCATCAAACATCTGACTATCAGAAACACGTGACTTGTCTCCTACACTGCTATATGATATCTTCCATTCTGTGTCTGATCCAGACTTTATTGTCTCAACACGGTCTACTCGAGTACCAAACTAAAACAAACAAATAGTTTAATTATTTTATTTCCTCCTTGAAAAGAAGAGCATGACAATACAAACATACAAACAGACATGGCAATTCAAACAAATACAACAGAATTTACGGTGACCGACAAAAAATGAAAAGAAAAAGAAGGGACAATCCATGCATGAATGCATGCAAAGCTATACATCCGATACTAATTATTGAAACAATGCTAATTTAATGACAGAAATGTCGTAAATGTGGCCTGTATAGACCCCAGTTATGACACCCCAGTCATTATGAACAACGCTTATTCATTTCATACTGAAAATTGTAGCTAAGTACATTCATTTTCACATAACATTCTATGATAACATACTGTAGAAATCCGTGTCATTCGAATAATACTATTGGTGCATTGTTATCATTATTCGTGATCATAGCATTTGATGAAATGCAGGATATAATTATACTCGGCAAAAGAGCTAACGCATCACTTTTTAAAATTGCATAACTTCTTTATTGTCTAAGATTTAGATCTAGATTTATAATTTGGCACATATTTATCCCACAATTTTATGCACTCATCCATAAAACTATTTCTAAGTTTTCTCTTTTATGTGACCGCGTTATTCGAAAAGGAGACCAAAACAGTTTTTCGGCTCGTGTAACTTGTGATCTTTTCAATCATTTTTGTTTGAATTGATTTTGAAAGCTGGCTTATTGTTAAATTGAAGTCTGAAAAAATAAATTCCTATCTAACGTAACAAGGGCTGTTCGCGGACAACGAAGCTCGCATAGGGGAACCTTTTTAAAAGAAAAGGTCAAATTTTCAAGGTCTTGAAGGTCACAAGGTCGAATTTAATGATCTTAAGTGAAAGGTCTTGGTGGGACTTGTATATGTGTGAAATATCAAGACTACATCTCACACAGTTCATAAGATATAGACTGATACGTTTTTGTCTACCTAACCTACGTCGCGGTCGACGCTAACAATGACACTAACGACACTAATGATGCAACGTTACATCTGCGCGAATAAATTACTCTCCCACAAAAGTGTTAAAGCCGTCGGTTTGTTTAACGAATGTTAACTTTTCTACCAAGGAACTCCTTCAGCCAATACAAAAGGTTTGAATGTTAAGCATTAATTTCCCATTTTAATCAAATTTCAGACTTTATGAATTTTAGAATTAAGGGTGTCCTTTTTAAAAGTTCAATATTTCAAAACAGACTGTAGCATTTACTGTGAAATTTCATAGGCTTCTTATCAAGTGTTGGTATGTGCATGTGCAAATTTTGAACGTTTTTTGTAGATTCGCTAAAAAAATATTAACAAAGATCTGAGTGATACGTTAGCAGTTTTGCCGAGTATATATAGGATATTGCTTGGTCTACCTGAGCAGTATTTTCAAAATATTGCACAAGTCCACCAAGCATATCGATCAGCTGTTCTTGAGGCGTTTTCTGAAGTAGGCTTATGTTATGTACTGACGTTGTCCCATAACATGACAAATAGAGCGACCAAACTTGCACCATTGAAATGAAGACAATTTGAATGCGCATATTTTCATTTCTATTAACAAGAGAACATTGATGGTTCAACTTCTAAAAGGCTTTTCTATCACTAGCGAGTCACTGGCCATCAACGACTCGTCATACAGATACTTTACTGACAAAGATTGTGCCATTTAGAGAAACAATAATTAGATTGTCACCAACTCCCGGTACTTACATGAATAAACTGTTCAAGTTTATATTGCTGACAGTAATCCTGAAGGTACTTCAACACATCCTCGTGTTTCACAAACGATGGCAGATCAGCTGGAAATGGATATTCCGGGAATCCCATTATTTCTTTTGGTAGGTTGGTTCTAAAATGAACAAAAAGTAGGCCTATGGGTTAATGTAACACATGATAGGCTAAGCGCTTTCACAGCAACATAAGTTTTGCATGTCCAGTTCTATCGATTTGTCCGAGATTACACGAACTTGTGCAATGCTATGAATAGAAAATAGAATGATAGATCCTTCGTATGCTCTTAAATAAATTAAAATGTTCTTCCCGTTTACTCTACACATTTCTAATCCACATGAAGTCTCATGACATTGACTGTTCGGGTGACCTACCTCAGATTTTTGTACATGCTAGACTGTACAGGCAGGCCATTCTCATCAGTGCCTACACGCTCTGTATAGTTCCAAGTTCCTCCAACATTGGGTAGTTGTTCAAACCCCACAGGTTCATACAGGGCTGGTCTCGCAGCCAGATGTCTAAGGGCACAGAGGCCTGCAGCCCCAATACCGATAACAGCTACTCGCTTCACCATCTATAAACTGTCAAATATAAACAAACCCCACAGGTTCATACAGGACCGGTCTCGCAGCCAGATGTCTCAGAGCACAGAGGCCTGCAGCCCCAATACCGATAACAGCTACTCGCTTCACCATCTATAAACTGTATAATATAAACAAACCCCACAGGTTCATACAAGGCTGGTCTTGCAGCCAGATGTCTCAGAGCACAGAGGCCTGCAGCCCCTATACCGATAACAGCTACTCGCTTCACCATCTATAAACTGTCAAATATAAACAAACCCCACAGGTTCATACAAGGCTGGTCTCGCAGCCAGATGTCTCAGAGCACAGAGACCTGCAGCCCCTATACCGATAACAGCTACTCGCTTCACCATCTATAAACTGTCAAATATAAACAAACCCCACAGGTTCATACAGGGCCGGTCTCGCAGCCAGATGTCTCAGAGCACAGAGACCTGCAGCCCCAATACCGATAACAGCTACTCGCTTCACCATCTATAAACTGTCAAATATAAACAAACCCCACAGGTTCATACAAGGCTGGTCTCGCAGCCAGATGTCTCAGAGCACAGAGACCTGCAGCCCCTATACCGATAACAGCTACTCGCTTCACCATCTATAAACTGTCAAATATAAACAAACCCCACAGGTTCATACAGGGCCGGTCTCGCAGCCAGATGTCTCAGAGCACAGAGGCCTGCAGCCCCTATACCGATAACAGCTACTCGCTTCACCATCTATAAACTGTATAATATAAACAAACCCCACTGGTTCATACAGGACCGGTCTCGCAGCCAGATGTCTCAGAGCACAGAGGCCTGCAGCCCCAATACCGATAACAGCTACTCGCTTCACCATCTATAAACTGTCAAATATAAACAAACCCCACAGGTTCATACAGGGCCGGTCTCGCAGCCAGATGTCTCAGAGCACAGAGACCTGCAGCCCCAATACCGATAACAGCTACTCGCTTCACCATCTATAAACTGTCAAATATAAACAAACCCCACAGGTTCATACAAGGCTGGTCTCGCAGCCAGATGTCTCAGAGCACAGAGGCCTGCAGCCCCTATACCTATAACAGCTACTCGCTTCACCATCTATAAACTGTATAATATAAACAAACCCCACAGGTTCATACAGGGCCGGTCTTGCAGCCAGATGTCTCAGAGCACAGAGGCCTGCAGCCCCTATACCTATAACAGCTACTCGCTTCACCATCTATAAACTGTCAAATATAAACAAACCCCACAGGTTCATACAAGGCTGGTCTCGCAGCCAGATGTCTCAGAGCACAGAGGCCTGCAGCCCCAATACCGATAACAGCTACTCGCTTCACCATCTATAAACTGTCAAATATAAACAAACCCCACAGGTTCATACAAGGCTGGTCTCGCAGCCAGATGTCTCAGAGCACAGAGACCTGCAGCCCCTATACCGATAACAGCTACTCGCTTCACCATCTATAAACTGTATAATATAAACAAACCCCACAGGTTCATACAGGGCCGGTCTCGCAGCCAGATGTCTCAGAGCACAGAGACCTGCAGCCCCTATACCGATAACAGCTACTCGCTTCACCATCTATAAACTGTCAAATATAAACAAACCCCACAGGTTCATACAAGGCTGGTCTCGCAGCCAGATGTCTCAGAGCACAGAGGCCTGCAGCCCCTATACCGATAACAGCTACTCGCTTCACCATCTATAAACTGTCAAATATAAACAAACCCCACAGGTTCATACAGGGCCGGTCTTGCAGCCAGATGTCTAAGGGCACAGAGGCCTGCAGCCCCAATACCGATAACAGCTACTCGCTTCACCATCTATAAACTGTCAAATATAAACAAACCCCACAGGTTCATACAGGACCGGTCTCGCAGCCAGATGTCTCAGAGCACAGAGGCCTGCAGCCCCTATACCGATAACAGCTACTCGCTTCACCATCTATAAACTGTCAAATATAAACAAACCCCACAGGTTCATACAGGGCCGGTCTCGCAGCCAGATGTCTCAGAGCACAGAGGCCAGCAGCCCCTATACCTATAACAGCTACTCGCTTCACCATCTATAAACTGTCAAATATAAACAAACCCCACAGGTTCATACAAGGCTGGTCTCGCAGCCAGATGTCTCAGAGCACAGAGGCCTGCAGCCCCTATACCGATAACAGCTACTCGCTTCACCATCTATAAACTGTCAAATATAAACAAACCCCACAGGTTCATACAAGGCTGGTCTCGCAGCCAGATGTCTCAGAGCACAGAGGCCAGCAGCCCCAATACCGATAACAGCTACTCGCTTCACCATCTATAAACTGTCAAATATAAACAAACCCCACAGGTTCATACAAGGCTGGTCTCGCAGCCAGATGTCTCAGAGCACAGAGGCCTGCAGCCCCTATACCGATAACAGCTACTCGCTTCACCATCTATAAACTGTCAAATATAAACAAACCCCACTGGTTCATACACGGCCGGTCTTGCAGCCAGATGTCTCAGAGCACAGAGGCCTGCAGCCCCAATACCGATAACAGCTACTCGCTTCACCATCTATAAACTGTCAAATATAAACAAACCCCACAGGTTCATACAAGGCTGGTCTCGCAGCCAGATGTCTCAGAGCACAGAGGCCTGCAGCCCCAATACCGATAACAGCTACTCGCTTCACCATCTATAAACTGTCAAATATAAACAAACCCCACAGGTTCATACAAGGCTGGTCTCGCAGCCAGATGTCTCAGAGCACAGAGGCCTGCAGCCCCTATACCGATAACAGCTACTCGCTTCACCATCTATAAACTGTCAAATATAAACAAACCCCACAGGTTCATACAAGGCTGGTCTCGCAGCCAGATGTCTCAGAGCACAGAGGCCAGCAGCCCCAATACCGATAACAGCTACTCGCTTCACCATCTATAAACTGTCAAATATAAACAAACCCCACAGGTTCATACAAGGCTGGTCTCGCAGCCAGATGTCTCAGAGCACAGAGGCCTGCAGCCCCTATACCGATAACAGCTACTCGCTTCACCATCTATAAACTGTCAAATATAAACAAACCCCACAGGTTCATACAAGGCTGGTCTCGCAGCCAGATGTCTCAGAGCACAGAGGCCAGCAGCCCCAATACCGATAACAGCTACTCGCTTCACCATCTATAAACTGTCAAATATAAACAAACCCCACAGGTTCATACAAGGCTGGTCTCGCAGCCAGATGTCTCAGAGCACAGAGACCTGCAGCCCCTATACCAATAACAGCTACTCGCTTCACCATCTATAAACTGTATAAAATAATCAATATTTTATAAATGTATTGTGCCAAATAAAGTATGCATATATACTTATTTATACCAAATAAAGTATGCATATATACTTATTTATACCAAATAAAGTATGCATTAATACATATCAGTATGCATGTATGCATCCTCTATACCTCTATCCGCTTCAGCGTCGAAACTAAAAACTTTAAATTAAAATAATTCTAATCAGAATCATAAATGTACATGACTTGTACGTGACATGTCAGATAAAGCACCTATGTTTTTTTTTTTTTTTTTTTTTTTTTGGGGGGGGGGGGGGTTCTCGGGAGACCCGACCCTAAAAATAAAATTACTGTTGCATTCTTTTGTCTTTTTCTTTCCCCCGACTTCTATTTTCCATCCTGCGATGAAATAAAATGTCACAAGAATTACTTAAATGGAATATTTTCTAGTCTATCACATCTCCGCTAGCCAATGTTTCAAACCCACAGGTCTACGTTTGTAGGCCTATACAGAAACGACGTTACGCCGTAGATTTCAGTCGTGCTTGCGAAGGTGAATCTTCACAACATTTAGTCCAATGAAATGTAATTTACACGTACTTCAGATAGTCACAAGAATCAAATAGCAATTGGAATTGATACCTTGTGCAAATTGACGTTTGTAACATAAGTGCAATGAAAAAAAAGTTCCTATACAGCCACCTTCTGATCCTGGTCTATTTTACATATCTTTCAGTACCTGTGCAACTATTTATGGTGAAACAAGAGAAAATCTAGAATGTTGATCAGAATGTGTCAGAGTACAGATTAAACTGGATCGTCATTGGTCTCAAATGACACAAATACCATAAATTCTATATCCAAGCTGGAATAATTTTGTAACAAAGAAACAACAAAAAAAAAAAAAAAAAAAAAAAAAAAAAAAAACAATCCCATGTTGACATGTTGAGCGTGAAAGGTCGAGTCTTTTTTCTAGCTTTAACAATTTGCCAAACAAGACGCTTCTGATAGAATAAATAGGCTTAGGAAAACATTGACAAAGAAGAAGTAAATGCTGCTTACTTGGATTTCCCCTTCTGTCTCAATACTGTCTGTGTGATATTGGATATAATTTCTATTTAATCAACACCTTTTTTGTTGTCGGCAGTACCTTTCACTTCGGATCAGTCTTATGCTTGATGGTTTGGAAGATAATTAACCCTTTCCCAAACAAGACCTGGTTTTGACGTTCCTAATAGAAATGGCTTGGGAAAACATTGAGACAAAAGAAGAAACTGCTGATAACCAGCAGTTTCTTCTTTTGCCTCAATATTTTCTTGGCTATATCATACACAAATCTTATCATTAACAACATCTATTTTTTCGTTTCAAGCAGTTTTCAAAAAGAAAAAGTCCAAATTTTGTCGTTTGGGAAAGGGTTAAGAAGGCTTAAAATATTCATCCTCACACTATATCCAGAACTATATTCACCACCATAAAAACGTAGCCACTTGTCTAATTCAAAATGTCGGCAATTTTAGGTTAATTCAAAAACGTACATCAATGAGTATAAAACATTGCAGCATGGCTTCCGTGAAAGTATAGAAAAGTCGGATTACACCATTAGCTAATGTAGCTTGGTGGAAGTTCCAGGAAATCCCTAATTGATACGGAACACACGACTGAAATTCACGGCCATATATGGGCCTAGAAAAGGGGAAAAAATGAATAAGGATGTTTATAACACTGTTTATATTCGAAATGCTTAGTGACCAATAAGGGATTTTCATCACATCCAAGATCCGTGCAAAATGGCGGTTTACGGTTTTAGTCCAACCAAGTCCAAATTTCCTCTCAAAGCTCTATCCATTGATATTTCGTTTCTGTTTGGCCTTTAGCAAGTTCGAAATTAAGTAAATGTTTTCCTTAACTGTACCCACCAACCACTTCCAGTGATTATCAAACATTTGATATTGAGACATGTTATACTGAAAGTGCTAAATTTTCATTTTAAAGGAACAAGAGATGTTTGTAAAACATATATGCCCCCTCAAGGGCCTACATTTGATGTAGGTCAAAGTCCAAGGTCAAGTTAACAAGGTCCAAGGTCATGGTCAAATATGAAAGGTCTTGGTAGGAGGTGTCTATGTGTGAAATATTAAAGCTGTATATGTAAAAGTAAAATGAAACATAGGCCAGGTTAAAGTTTTTAAAAGTAGGCCAAATGCCAAGGTCAAGGTCATGGTCAAATGTGAAAGGTCTTGGTTGGAGGTGTCCATTTGTGAAATATCAAGGCTGTAGGTGTAAAAGGACATGATATATATGCCTGGTTTCAGTCTTTTTAAAAGTAGGTCAAACTCCAATGTCAAGGTTGCAATATTCAAGGTCATGGTCAAATGTGAAAGGTCTTGGTAGGAGGTGTCTATGTGTGAAATATCAAGGCTGTAGGTGTAATAGGACATAAGATAAAGGCTAGGTCAGATATTTCTAAAAGTAGGTCAAACTCCAAGGTCAAGGTCCAAGGTCATGGTCAAAGTGAAATATCTTGGTTGGAAGTGACCATGTGTGAAATATCAAGGCTGTATATGTAAAATGACATGAAATATAGGCCAGGTTAATGTATTATAAAAGTAGGTCAAACACCAAGGTCAAGGTCACAAGGTCCAAGGTCATGGTCAAATGTGAAAGGTCTTGGCCGTATGTGTCCATGTGTCAAATATCAAGGCTGTATGTGTAAAAGGACATGATATATCGGCTAGGTTAAAGTTTTTTTTAAAGTAGGTCAAAGTCCAAGGTCACAAGGTCCAAGGTCATGGTCAAATGTGAAAGGTCTTGGTAAGATGTGTCCATGTGTGAAATACCAAGGCTGTATGTGTAATAGCACATAAGATATAGGCCCAGTTTATTTTTTTTAAAAGTAGGTCAAACTCCAAGGTCAAGGCCACATGGACCAAGGTCATAGTCGTATGTGATAGGTCTTGGTCTGAGGTTTCCATGTGTCAAATATCAAGGCTGTATGTGTAAAAGGACATGATATATCGGCCAGGTTAAAGTTTTTTACAAGTAGGTCAAACTCCAAGGTCAAGGTCACAAAGTCCAAGGTCATGGTCAATTGTAAAAGGTCTTGGTAAGATGTGTCCATGTGTGAAATATCAAGGCTGTATTTGTAAAATGTCATCAGATATATGCCGGGTTTAATTTTTTTTAAAAGTAGGTCAAACTCCAAGGTCAAGGTCACAAGGTCCAAGGTCATGGTTAAATGTGAACGATGTTGATAGGAGGTATCTATGTGTGAGATATCAAGGCTGTATGTGTAAAATGACACGAGATATAGGCAAGGTTAAGAATTAAGTGTAAAAATCAACAAAGGGCAATAACTCCAAGAATATGATTGGCAGAGTTACAGTCCTTGTGCACTGCACCTCTCCATAATGAAATCTATTCACCTGTAAAGTTTCATGATTCTACCTTACATATTTTTTGAGTTGTGCTCCCGACAAGAATCAAGTTATAAAATCAACAAAGGGCAATAACTCACAAAATTTGATCGGCAGAGTTATGGTTCTTGTGCACTGCACCTCTCCATAATGAGATCTATCAACCTGTAAAGTTTCATGATTCTACCTTACATACTTTTTGAGTTATGCACCGGACAATAATCAAGTTTGAAAATCAACAAAGGGCAACAACCCAAAAAATATGATCAGCAGAGTTACGGTTCTTGTGCACTGCATCTCTCCATAATGAGATCTATCCACCTGTAAAGTTTCATGATTCTACCTAACATAGTTTTTGAGTTATACTCCGGACAAGAATCAAGTTATAAAATCAACAAAGGGCAATAACTCAAAAAATTTGATCAGCAGAGTTACAGTTCTTGTGCACTGCACCTCTCCATAATGAGATCTATCCACCTGTAAAGTTTCATGATTGTACCTTACATACTTTTTGAGTTATGCTCCGGACAAGAATCAAGTTATAAAATCAACAAAGGGCAATAACTCAAAAAATTTGATCGGCAGAGTTACGGTTCTTGTGCACTGCACCTCTCCATAATGAGATCTATCCACCTATGAAGTTTCATGACTCTACCTTTAATACTTTTTGAGTTATGCTCCGGACAAGGTTTGGTCTACGGACAGACCGACCGACCGACCGACCGACCGACCGACCGACCGACCGACCGACCGACACTTGCAAAACAATATACCCCCATTTTCTTCGAAAGGGGGCATAATAATTGTCTGCAAAATTGAAATGGGAATTTTGTTGTGTTTCAACAGCGCAAACTTATGCAGAAAATGACAGCTATACGTGAACAACATTGAACTTTGTATCCTAAAACGTTAAACCCACGTTGCATGTCCTTTAAAGTGACATTTCAGAATATTTTCTCATAAATTTCACTTTTATTTTCATTTAAAAGAGCTTATTTTCTTATGAAAATTCTGAAAAATTAAAGCCAAAATATTGCGCCGTTTACGAGAAATATATATTTTGTGTTAAAATAAATCAAATTGTTGTCCACAACAGTTCAGATGTATATATAATTTGTCGTTTCTGTTTCAACTTTAAATGCGTGTTTATCGCTTATCATCAACAACTTCAAAAACTGATAGCATTTATACCCATAAAAATAAACAATCTTGGCATCAAGACATACTTTAAAAAATTGAAATGGGTATGAAATGTCCCTTTAACACATACAGCCTTGATATCTCACACATTCCCACGGTGTATAATCACGTGACTCAGAATTTCCGATAATCTTCAATATCTTTTTTAATACTTGACTAATTTGAATTCGGTTTAAAGCAGAGAAGGTGGGAAAATGCCAGGAATAAGCTGGACGTGTTGGATTTTTGAAAAATCAACTGATAAAAAAGTTATTGAAGATAACCCAAAATTTTGGTTTATCCTCAATAACTTTATCATCAGTTGATTTTTCAAAAATCAACCACGTCCATATATTGCGAGACGTCTGTTCACATTCTCTGCTCCAAACCGAATTCAAATTGGTCAAGTTTTGACAAAGTTATTGAAGATTATCGGAAATTCTAAGTCACGTGATTATACACCGTGATTCCGCTCATGTTGAAGGTATTTTACAATTGAGATCTAAAAGAAGCTATTGTGAATGCGCATAAATGTGTAGAAACAAAAAGACATAGACAACTGTAAAAGTTAAGGCTATTTAAAAAGTGGCTACTTTTTATGGCGGTGAGTATATTTATATAATGTCAACTATTTATGTCAAATGTTATCTCACTATCTCATTCCTTCTTTGTCAACACAGTTTTAGTTTCGACCCTTACACAATCTCTGTTTTGACGACCAAAGCAGGCAAAATATTAAGTCATTTTTTCTTCCAAAGAAACAACATCCAATTCTCAATAGAATAACATGGGTGGGTCACAAATTTGACTGAGCTTGACTATACTAAACAGGCCCGAAGGAACACGGTGGCGAGCTAAGCCCCCCCCCCCGCCCCCTCACAAATTTTGCCAAAAAAGCCGAATTTTCCTTTTTTTTACACCGAAATTTGGGGAAATCCGATTTAGACCCCCCCCCCCCAATATTCAGATACAGGGGCTTCAGCCCACCAAATATAAAATTGCTTCCTACGGGCCTGCTGAACTTGCTCGGAGTGAGTTACTCCCATACGCGGATCCAGGCGTTTTTTCCAAGAGGGGCCCGACTGCATTGACCCATGAGAAGATCCTTAAAATTACGTTGATAAGCCTTTTTTACAAATTCGAGAGGGGCCCATTCCTGAATCCGCCCATGAATCCGATCACTTTTAGGACTACAACAAAATAGGGATGAATTGTAACCGAAACTCAGATAAAGAATTTACAGTATCTTAGCAAATCTTCTGTGAGTAGTCAGCGCGGAAACAGCCGAGCTAGCTACACTGCCAAACACAATCCTAACACTAAATAAAAAAGAAAAGAAACACTTAAATAAATATAAACAAATAAAGTAGTAAGCACGGAAATAGCCGAGCTAAACTATTATAAATAACAAAGAAAAAAATCAAACCCTAAAACGAATATACGTGAACAGTAACTACAATTAGTCAGCACGGAATGTGCCGAGCTATACTATACATTAACTTTAGTGTTTAACCTATTAAATTCTGTTAGTAAGCACGAGAACTGCCGAGCTACACTAAACAGTCAATGAATAAAGCAGAAAAAAGTTGGAAATAAAACCAAAGAAATAAATATATATGAACACGGCAGAGTCAAGTTACAACTCAGTCACTTTTAAAGAAACGGATTGACAGTAACATCACAAGTATGCCACGGCAAACCCAATCAGAAAATTCAAGAAAAAGAATCAGACCTGGTTCAGATTGCGACATATGTCCTCAATGTGAGAAATCGTTACACTCTAACACAGATCAACTAGCATGCATCCACTACGGGCTGAGTTTTTGTCGTGAATGTGCAAATGTCACTAAAGATCAATATACACTTATCACATCTCCAGGACTAAACCTATCGTGGACTTGTCCCACTTGTAGATACACCCTACCTACCCTAGTAAGACTCGAAAGTTCAGTTGTTGAAATAAAGAAAAACAACAATGAGAGAATCGCCAAACTCGAACTAGACATGGCCGAAATGGATATCAGGGTTGATGAGAAAATAGAACAACAAACAGAACAAGCCATGGGATCAATAAAAACCGACCTAGAAAAATTCTTAACAGAAGAACTTGACAAAAAGATCGATGCAAAGATCAAAGAGCATGACGACATCAAATTAAGAGGATCTAATCTGATGATTTACAACCTACCTGAGCCTGCAAATGAAGAGTCATTGGAGAGGAAAAAATGTGATGAAGAAGCAATACGAGAAATAGCAAATAAAGTAAACATCGACATCAAGTCATTCAATGGATTTAGAATTGGGAAGAGAAAAGACAACAAAATAAGACCATACAAGATAATCTTCGATAGTAAAAAGTCCAGGAGAGACATGTTAACCAATGTTCGTCACATCAAAAACAAAGTGCCAGCAGAACTCAAAGAAGTTATCATCACCACAGACATGACCCCTGTCCAACGGGAAGAGAGAAAAACACTACTAAAGGAACTAGAAGAAGTAAGGAAAACTCACAAAGACGCAAAATTAAGAGATGGAAAAATCTTCATTCCAAGCCAACTAGACCAAAAGATTTCATCTAACACTGAAGCAAATTCAAAAGCAAAACAAAGGATTGACGCCAAAAAACCACAAACAACAAACAAAGAGGGAGAAAAACCAAACATAACACTAAATTCTCAAAAACAACAAAAATCACAGCACGCTATTTAGAAAAACGAACAAATCAACATGCTGGACGAAACAATTGGGGAACTGATGGACATCACAAGAATTGAAGACGATAACACATCGCATACCAGTCAGGCTATCCCAACTGTACCGAGGTCACCTGACCTAGAACGTGTATAGGAAGAAAGTTTAATTTTAGAAATGTAAAAAAAAAAAAAAAAAAAAAATAATAGCACTAGCAGCTACAGGGACAAACTAAAAAAATGTAAACGCAGACTCGCTATCAAATAAGATGACAGAACTCAAAACTATTACAGTGACAGAGAACTTTGAGATTATAGCAATAACAGAAACACTTCCAAAAACTAATATTCTACCAATCAGCGACTCCAAAAACTAATATTCTACCAATCAGCGACTCATTCTTTAATATTCCAGGCTACAATTAGGGCCTACTACATGTCTGCGAAAGAGAATGGACGAGGAACAATTTTATATGTCAAACAAGATTTACATAGTTATGAGGTTAAATTCCAAATGAAAGACATTGAATCGGTGTGGACCAAAATCAAATTAAAAACACAAAGATATCTTGCTCTTTGGATGTGTATATCGAAGTCCCAACTTAAATCAAAATACAATTGAAAGAACTACTAGAAGTCTTCTCCTGCAATCAGGTGTAAGAAAGTTTGGGACAAGAAACGCGTATCGCCAATCTATCAAGGTCTGAGTTATGCGGAACTTTGTTGTTTTAAGCAATTTTTAAGACATCCGGTTAGTCAAAAATACGTCTTTTTTAATGTTTTGATGAAACAGTCCCCTGGATCCTCGATCCACGGACTCTACGTCACTGCTATCTCTATATTAGGTTTCTCTTTGGTTAATATAGCTCTCTGTTGAATTACGCACATGTACGGTAACTTGATTTAGGTGTGGATCTCGGGTCGAGTTTGCTCACGGTTAGGTGGTTTGTTAACCGCGAACCTGTCTGTTGGCAGTATGAATCCCGCTAGTTCTGTCTTTACGGCATCTCTCCAGCCTGGGATCTCTGGGTGCTCATCAGTACTGAGGAGAGTGTGCGTGTCCAGGGTGTTAATGCCATATCCTCTCTGTAGTATTGTCAGTAGAGCCTGTCTGTGTTCTTCATAGATTGGACAGTCTAGGAGGAAGTGGTTTGTTGTCTCAAGAACACCGCATTGGCATAGTGGTGATGTGTTGATGCCAACTCTATTTCGATGGGCGTTTAGAATCGAATATCCTGTCTGTAGTTGTAGTATAGAGTTGGCTGTGTGCTTGTCTGGGAAGTCAAGTCGTCTCTTTGTCAATACAGATGGGCTGTAGTCATAAAAGGTTCTTCCTGTGGATGAATTATCAAATCTGCATTGCCATTTCACAAGGCAGGTTTTGTGGCTTGCTTCCTTGGCACTTTCAGACAGCATTTTATACCTGGATCTTTCTGGTGTATTAGACCTATTCGCATTTCCCGATATGATGAATAACTAAGCGTCTACTGTATGATTTTATGTACAGTGGGTATTTAGGGAGAATGAGCGTATTCACCGTGTCCAATCGTTACCGGGGGATGTGGTTTTCGTAACGCTGAAAGCGTGGTGTATAACGCCGGTTTGTGGTGCAAAACAGAGGCAGGACACCACCAAGGTAAGAAAATTGAAAAATTGAATCGATGAAGTTGTTTCTTTGGGAATGAGACTAGGCCGAGGCTCATCTCAAATGATTTCTTGACCCTTAGCAATGTCTGTTTTCTTCGAGAAAGTTGCAGTTTTCTCTATCATTCCGTGAATGTAAGGCATTTCAGGCGAAATCAACTCAGCTTGCCTGTAAAATATGAATTATATACAAGCATAACCAGTTATGAACCCCAAAAAAGCATGCACTTCGTACTTACGCATGTATTGCACAAAATCACATTGAGGTTTGCGCCCTCTGCATCTTATAGAAGCCATGGAAACGATTTTTATTTTCATTTACAAGTAACAATGGTGGATGTGGTGCACACAAAGAAATATTTTGTAACGTATGAGGCATGGTGATTTTTAAAACTTTGCGTTTTTCCTTATTTAAGCAGGCCTAGCGGATATAGTGACACTTTCCCTTACTTCAGATGCAACACACGTCTTATTCGAATGATCCTGGCAATTGTGCAATAGTTTTGTGTAAAGAATATGTGTTTTTTCGACATCAGCATTTTTAAACCCTATTAACCGGATTGTATAATGGATTTAAAAATTGTGCAACCCGAACGTTACATTTAAGGCGTACAAAATACAACTTATCTGTCAATATAGGGTTAATTCACGTTTTTGAAGTCGTTAACATTCGCAGAGGCCCAAGAAATATGTTAACGGCCGGGTGCGAAGCACGAGGGTTGTTTACGTAATTTGCGGGCCTCTGCGGATGTTAACCGCCGAAAAATACGTGAATTGACGCTATTATTGCATAAAAACTATAAAATTCCAATGAATACTTACCCCCAAAGCCATTGATATGTGCGAAAAATGAACCGAGGTGAGATAAGAAAATGTCCGCCAATGTTGTTTTGTTCTGATAAATCTTCCGAGAATTTTTTGTTATGCGTGACGTCGAAAAAACCTCAGTTGTTGAAAGCGGCGTTAAAATCCCACACTATCAATCAATTAGGTCCTTTCACTTATGTTTTAGTCTGTACCCGCAGAACACACTTCCGGAGGCAAAAAATTGGTTTATGGGAAATCAACATTGTATACATAAAAATTGTTACTAAAAATAGTCCCAAATCGGTATTTTCAAAACGAGGCTCCCTAAATATGCGGAGAAAACAATGACGACAGCGATAAAGAGCACGTGCATTCAACATGCAGCGATAAAGCGAAGTTTAAAGTGGAACAAAAACTCTGAAATTGAATGTATTCGTTAATAGCCGGTAAGATGGTTATTTCATTGGATTTACAGTCAATCGTTCCCAGTTTCATCATTGTTGATTTCGTATGCACGCCATGCTTTGGGTTCGAGAGTATCGTTAACTAAAACGCTTTGGGTTCGAGAGTATTGTTACCAAAACGCTTTGGGATTGAGTGTATTGTTACTAAAAATAACAAATACTTTAAACGTTTGAGCGGCGTTTAAGACTCCAAGGACGACTTCCGGAGGCTGTTGTGTGCGGGGGGGGGGTGTCTTAGATGAAATAACCTAATTAATGTTTACCAGGTAACATGCAACTTCCGTCACCAACACGGCAAAAACGTTACTGTTCTGACCCATTCATGCCATTGCTTGCAGTAGGCCTATACAGGTACAACAACTATTCACTTTCGTCTGCACTTAGATATTTTTAATTTTACGCAAGTCCACTTCCCCAGCCTCATTCATTGTAACATTGGCTCTGATCAGACTATACGTTCTATCTGTGGGATAAGTAACAATACACTCAATCCCAAAGCGTTTTGGTAATAATACTCTCGAACCCAAAGCGTTTTAGTTAACGATACTCTCGAACCCAAAGCAGGGCGTGCATACGAAATCAACAATGAAACTGGGAACGATTGACTGTAAATCCAATAAAATAACCATCTTACCGGCTATTAACGAATACATTCAATTTCAGAGTTTTTGTTCCACTTTAGACTTCGCTTTATCGCTGCATGTTGAATGCACGTGCTCTTTATCGTTGTCGTCATTGTTTTCTCCGCATATTTAGGGAGCCTCGTTTTGAAAATGCCGATTTGGGACTATTTTTAGTAACAATTTTTATGTATACAATGTTGATTTCCCACAAACCCATTTTTTGCCTCCGGAAGTGTGTTCTGTGGGTACAGACTAAAACATAAGTGAAAGGACCTAATTGATTTATAGTGTGGGATTTTAACGCCGCTTTCAACAACTGAGGTTTTTTCGACGTCACGCATAACAAAAAATTCTCGGAAGATTTATCAGAACAAAACAACATTGGCGGACATTTTCTTATCTCACCTCGGTTCATTTTTCGCACATATCAATGGCTTTGGGGTAAGTATCAGTGGCGGATCCAGAGAGGGTTCGGGGGGTTCAAACGAACCCCCTCTGTGGCCTGATTATTTCATTTTCATGCAGAAATTCAGTCACAATTGTGTAATGCTAGGAAAACGACCCCTCCCCTATTTGTACATTCGAACCCCCCTCACAGAACTCCTGGATTCGCCGCTGAGTATTCATTGGAATTTTATAGTTTTTATGCAATAAGAGCGTCAATTCACGTATTTTACGGCCGTTAACATCCGCAGAGGCCCGCAAATTACGTAAACAACCCTCGTGCTTCGCACTCGGCCGTTAACATATTTCTTGGGCCTCTGCGAATGTTAACGACCTCAAAAACGTGAATTAACCCTATATTGACAGATAAGTTGTATTTTGTACGCCTTAAATGTAACGTTCGGGTTGCACAATTTTTAAATCCATTATACAATCCGGTTAATAGGGTTTAAAAATGCTGATGTCGAAAAAACACATATTCTTTACACAAAACTATTGCACAATTGGTAGGATCATTACAATAGGACGTGTGTTGCATCTGAAGTAAGGGAAAGTGTCACTATATCTGCTAGGCCTGCTTAAATAAGGAAAAACGCAAAGTTTTAAAAATCACCATGTCACATACGTTACAAAATATTTCTTTGTGTGCACCACATCCACCATTGTTACTTGTAAATGAAAATAAAAATCGTTTCCATGGCTTCTGTAAGATGCAGAGGGTGCAAACCTCAATGTGATTTTGTGCAATACATGCGTAAGTACGAAGTGTATGCTTTTTTGGGGTTCATAACTGGTTATGCTTGTATATACAGTCCCTGGACTAGGCTCCATTTGACTGAAACCGACTGATATGTGGGACTGATAACACAGAGCATCGTGAAGGTGCTAGTTGGGGATGCTAGTCTCTTATCTGTATAATTCATATTTTACAGGCAAGCTGAGTTGATTTCGCCTGAAATACCTTACATTCACGGAATGATAGAGAAAACTGCAACTTTCTCGAAGAAAACAGACATTGCTAAGGATCAAGAAATCATTTGAGATGAGCCTCGGCCTAGTCTCATTCCCAAAGAAACAACTTCATCGATTCAATTTTTCAATTTTCTTACCTTGGTGGTGTCCTGCCTCTGTTTTGCACCACAAACCGGCGTTATACACCACGCTTTCAGCGTTACGAAAACCACATCCCCCGGTAACGATTGGACACGGTGGTATTCACGCTATGGGAGCCTGACCAGCGGCACCTATTTTTTCGAGCAAACAAAATGGCGGACAAGGAAGTGGATTCTGACGGTCCCAGCAGTTATTTGAACGTAAGTGGTGTGTTTTGTCCTATAACACCAACTTCGAAGCATAAATAGGTCGGCTTATGATTCAACTTCGTTATTGTCTTTGTCTTTAGCTCATCGGACTGGCATACATAACGTAAACGATAAGCAAACGTGATAAAGATGCGTTGCTCGTGAATTATGCATATATTTGTCCACCCTTTAAATGATTAAAAGAAATAAAACATATATTTAAGGTACGCGTTATATTATCAAAATTACACTGACTACATTATTCTTTGAAAATCCAAAAGCCTAAAGATGATCGCAAATGTTAGAATTGGAATATTGATGTTTTTATTCACTGTACGAAGACAAAAAATTCCCCCGAACACGTGCATTACAGTACCGATTTTTTGAGTCTTACTGGACGCGTATTCGGATTGAATTAATTTCATTTACGGGTGATTTGAGTTAATTTCTGTACGAGTGTTCGGAGCGTTTTATACATTTGTAGAAGATAGAAATCTTCCACATTTGTTTCTCTTTCCACCAATTCTTATGATGATAAAATGATACAGTGATTGGAATTCATATCCGGGTTGCCCCCCCCCCCCCCCCAAAAAAAAAAAAAAAAAAAAAAAAAAAAACATTTTAAATCACACAAGTGTATCTTTTGTAGCAAGCTCTAAAATCAATGTATAATCTGTTAATTTTGCGAATTACCTCCCTTTGACATAAACAAATAGGGAATTTGAAATGTTTGATATTCACAAATTTATCAAGGTTTTCGATTGGAGGTTTTTGCAACATCATGTTTACTTTACAGGGCATTTTTTAATCCTTTCTTCGACTAGAATTGTTCCCAGATGTCCATGCAATAGCGATTTCAATTTCCTAAGGAGATTACATTGTAAAATTTTCAAGCTTTGGACCACAATGAAAAGTCTGCTTTTAAAACATCATTTTCTTAATGTTAATACAATGTTACGAACGCTTCTTTACATTTCCTGACTGGTAACTTGACGGACTACCATTCCATGCAGTCCGGCATGGTTTGCATTCTTCTGCTTGAATTTCCGAAGGTTGAAATTGTGTAAAATTTCCGTTCAAATTGTTCGACTGAAAAACGGACCCCTGTCACATTAAAAAGGTCCGTTTTTTCATCCACAAAACGTAAAGCACTAAGCACAACCACGTCAATGAAGAATGCGAAACACTTTCATTTGAATTTTTTACTTGTTGTAAATTTAGAAAAAATATGACAAGCGAAGTAGGTGTAGCGTTTTCACTTTTGTTCAGTATAGAATTTAAATCCTAGGTAGACAGAGAAGAGAGGATGAGATGAAAGAGAGACGGACATACAAAGGATATCACACGGAAATACATACATAAGAGAAATATATAAGGACTCATAGATTTAATAATGTTGGACACGTGTATACCTTTTGGTAACTTTCTGTCGTATTCAAACAATTGAGCACCCACACGCCAACTGAACAATAAAAGAATGCTTCTTATTTGCACGTCAAATAAAGATTTCACGAACGGAAAATTTTGGATCGCGTAAAATTACACCGACTATGGAAACGAACTATGCAAGACAATGATATATACATAGTATTTTATAGGTATTTACAACAGTCTTCCATCAACCCATGTCCAAAAATACACATGAATGCAAACTTTTACGCTCGTGCAATACACGGTTCACTGCGTACGAAATCTCATATTTGTATTGTTATTGGAGACACTCCACAACGGGAAATGCCTCCGGGTCGTAGCATACAAACACATTTCCGTCAAAAATGGATTCGCTCCTTTTGATGCATTGATCCTGTGTCTATAGAATAGGCAGATCATGTAATGTGGTTCTGCATACTGGCAGACCATCAGTGTACTGCTGGGGTGTGTTTTAATGAATTTGTCGGGAACTAGTTTCTTGCGCGGTCGTGACCTTTCACGAGGGTGTGTCACATGCAGATCCCGAAAGAGATGGCAAATTGCAAGGGTGGCTGTGCTCACGGGTGCGTGATTTTAGCTGATGGTGCTGTTGATACCACTTTCTTGGTAGTACATTAAAGACAAAGGAATGGTCTGTCAGGCAGACAATGTAAATGTGTCACAAAGACTTCTGAGAGAAGCTAGAAGCTGCCAAATTGACCCATCTTACTATATATTTAATAGGCCTGTTTCGTTGAGGAGTGACACTTATTGGTTTAGACAAATCGATGGAAGGAGTGGGATTTAAGGGGGAATCCTCCAGTTTTTCGGAACACTCGGTCATTACTATAGAAAATTAAACATTTCGTACCATATATGATTCGCTACCATATTTTCAATAATATAACACGTGATTAGAATTTACAATTTTCGATGGTAAAAGCGTATTTATTATGCGAAACTGATTTCGTCAAGATGGAAATCGAGTATTTAGAGCAAGGCAGTTGTAAGTGTATAAACAGTTATCACTGTTTTACGTCATTTTATTCGTGTGTAGTTGATAAAAATTGCTGTAATGCACTAAAAAGTGTACTGACCTATACACTTTCTTTTTGAATTATTACCAGGACACGTTGCTTAATACAATAATGGAGTTTTATCAAAGTCTATGATGTAGAACTTGAAATATTTCCAAAATATGCAAATTTTGACACAAAACACTTCAGCTTCGTTGATCGAACTGAACACGCGAGCATGCTGTTTTACACATTTGTGCGTTTATAATAGCACATATTTTGGGTTTTCTGTTCTTATTAAATGTAAGAAGTTACTTTAAATCCGTTTTTGATTATAGAGTATTAATAAGCATTTTAGTGACCTTGGGTAGGTGCAAGAAATTATGCATTTTTTCGCTGTAGCGGTATGTTATACGAATGCCTATAAAATTCAAACAATATCGCTGACCATCCATTTTTATTTCATTTTTGAATTGGTAATTACATATAGTTTCAGCATACAAAAACAAATGAATTCTTTTATTTGGAAAAATTTAGGAAACTGGTGCATTCCCCCTTAATGCTTATTTAAACTACATGGTAATATCGCTGGAGCACCTGACTGCGCTATATGGCCGCGGCCTGGTATCTACAAAATGTTCGATTAGAATGGGTGAAATGCCTCTTTCGACACTATATTACATGTATGAAAAGTAAAGCTAAAACGACTTATCAACATATTCCTGTATTTCTCTCAACATCTCTAGCACAACTACATTTGATGTTTTCGAGAATGAAGCTACTCATGCCACTTAGGTTTAAGATTGTCCACCCATTTGGTAGGAGACTGTGGCCAGTTTCATCAAAGGATTTAAGGCGTATTTATGTCTTAAGTACCAATGTCTTACAGTCTACACGCTTAGGAAAGGAGTCAGGTATCGCCCCTTCCATCAAGTCCTAGGTAATTTGATTGTTGTTTCGTAAGACATCAGTAAGTCAGAAATACGTCTTCAATGTTTTGACGAAACAAGTACCAGATGTCATAGAGGATATATGCCGCGCCCTAGGATCGAAACCGGGACATCAAATTTGAAATTGAAACGCGATGCCATTTTTGTGATAACCGCGGTCATAACCAGCCAATGAGAGAGTGTGTGCAAGAAAAACAAGAGGCAGTACTAAGGCAGACAGAACATGAGTGGTGTTAGGAGAAAATATACATTGAATACTATTTCAAAGACATGTTTCATTTTTAAATCAATATTTAGTGTCGATTTCGTGAATCACATGCTTTGATGAGTAGGTTCTACATTAACCATTTAGTTTATTTGTTCATTTATTTCATCATCAAGACAGTTGTGTAATTCCTTTGACTCGAGATAGCTTAATTTGCATGAACAAGTTCCAAAAACTATATAAACCCTTTCCCAAACACGACCTGGTTTTTTTCGTTCCTAACAAAAAAGGCTTGAGCACACATTGGGGCAAAAGAGGAAATGTTTATAACCAGCATTTCCTCCTTTTGCATCAATAATTTCAATGCTTTATTTTACACTAACCCAATATTTTTTCAACATCAATTCTGTGGTAAACAGCTACTTTTGAATTGAAATTTACGCTTTGGAAAAGGGTTAAAATAATTTAAATGCGCATTTAGATTGACTCTGCTTAAAGAGATTTGATCCTTCATGCAGTTGATTAACTGAAAATGTTGACCACTAGGATACGTCTCTAAGTTTTCAATTGCTCGATTAACGCGTTCAGAAAAAACTGGAATTTCCAAACTAAAATCGTGTAAACAATGAACGAACTACGCATACAGTGGATTGTGACATTGCTCGGAAAAAAAGTTCAGTTTTTCTCGTACAGTAGTTTCGTTTTTTCGTTTTTTTTTTTCTAATAATACACATCTCTCACGACTCAGAGTTACACAAAGGTTCTGTCACACAGACATCTATGTCCACACACGAAAATAAAACCAGTAGAAACATTTAAGTGTGATTTTTGATTGGTTCATTAAAGCATTTCTCGCTTAAAATGATGAGCACAGCACATCGTGAAGATTGTCGGCACAATTTTAGATAATCTAAAGATTAATAAGTTCATTTAAGAGTCAAAAATGGTAAAGCAATATATGTACTCAAATATTAATGAGTATGAACGTGCAAAATCGAGTATAAATGTGACAAATCTTCCTTTGTTTGCAGTATCTATTTCTTGCAGGTTTGTTATGTCCGCCATTTTTGCTCGAAAAAATAGGTGCCGCTGGTCAGGCTCCCATAGCGTGGTATTGATTATTGAAATTAACTTCAATTTCTCTCGGAAAAGGGGTTAACTTAATCGTGCTAAGTATCCGTGCAATAACGCATAATGCTCAGAAGCTGATTTTTCTCCCTTTACGCAGATGACGTCATAGAGACTCTGTCGTCTATAACAACGACATTTTACAGTTCTACAGATTTACAGAAATTCAGAAATTTGTTCAGAGCAAGATCCATTGTTATATTCTAGAAAAGGTTAGTAGAATCGGGTAGAATCTCAATCACACATTAATTTCTTTGGAACACTTCCAGGGGTAGATTCCAGTTTAGCGGTCCCTACCGAAATGGCTACCGCCCCCGCCCCACACCCCCGCTTTTTTTCCTTTTTATTGATGGAAAAAATACACTATTTCATCCCTTTACCTCTTAATGTGCGGTAACAGAATGGCGGCCATTTTGTCTGGGACCGCTAAACTGGAATCTACCCGCCATTTTGTCTGGGGACCGCTAAACTGGAATCTACCCATTTCTTTTCTCATACAAATGTCGGGGCACCTCTGGTAGTATCCCGGGCGTAAATTTCATTGAAGAAGTTTTCGAAACGAACGAAAGTTTTTATGGAGGGTTTTTTTAAAAGTTGAAACAGCTCTCAGTCTGGGAATTATCCTGTTTTCTCCGCGATTCGTGCCAATCTCCTTCGCAGTTATCTCCCTTGAATTGGGATTGGGGGAAGTTTCTAGTTAGCCGGTCCCGAACCTAAATGGTCGCCAGTAAAGTGACAAAATAGAGTAATTTTTCATCAATAAAGAAGAAATAAGCGGGGGTGTGGGGGCAGCAGCCCCCATAAATAATTTCAAAATAAGATAAAGCGGGGGTGTGGGGGCGGAAGCCCCCAAAAATACTTTCTAGTAAATAGGGACCGGTATATACTCTCCTATCATTATCTCGTGGTAACCTTAATGATAATCTGGTGTTATTTAGATTTTTTCCGAGAATGAAAGAAATATTCAGTATCCACATAAACATGAAATAAAAAACTATATTTCGCCTTGCAAATCAACAAAATTTGCCTACCTTTCTCTAAATTAGTCAAATTATGTCCAAATCCATGTCACGTGATGTGTAAATCAATTTTCACAAATTCTTTTTCACACACTCGTTTATTTTTTCATTCTAGAAGATAAACTTGGTTAATTCAAAAATGAAAATAATTCTTAGATGAAAATTGTATCAGTTTCTTTAACCCTTTCCCAAACAACAAAATTTTAGGGTGATCCACTTCAAAAACTGCCATGAATGACAAGATGGGTATTAATAAAGATAGGATATATGTAAAATATGGCACAGAAAATATTGAGACAAAAGGAGAAACTGCTGGTTATCAGCAGTTTCTTCTTTTTGGTTCAATGTTTTCCAAAGCCTTTTCTATAAGGGACGTCAAAACCAGGTCTTGTTTGGGAAAGGGTTAAACTAAACTCACTCTCTTGGTACGCATTGACCACTATACATGAACTTTTTTTAAGTTACCACGAGATTATGACGTCACTACTTTACGACGGCGGCTTCGACCCTCCTTGAAAACAAGGATTAATTTCATAAAAAATAAATGTTTTCTGCAAAATAAATAAACTTTATAGATAGAACAGTTGATAAGGTAATTAGAATTCAGTGATTTTTTTTCTTAAACTAGAAAGACCTGAAGGTCTTGAGTCGCTCCACAGGCCTGAATTTCTTGTGGTTTACTATAAAAAATTCGACAAATTTATCTAAATGCTTAAACTGATATATTTTTAAATTCTTTTGATTCTTAGAGCAGAAACAAAGTAAAGAGAAGCAATTATGTGGTCAAAGCAAAAAGAAAGTAAATGATTGACTAATATTTTGGGGATTTTTAGAGTGATGATAAAGTTGAAAACTGTCATTATGCCAAATTAAAGGGCACATAATTCAATATGTGAGTTAATAATTGTGGTAGACTAAGGGAAGTAACTTTTGATATGAGCAATTTAAAGTTCAGTAAGAGTTGTTTTTCTTTATGATAATTAGTTCAAGAAGTTGCGATTGTGCATGTAACATAGTGGTCATGAAAATAAAGAGACATTCTGATCTAAAAATATGATTTTGACTTGACAATTTAAGTCTTGAACACCACAATAATCAAGCTGAATATTATACTCGAGCAAGATCTTATGGTCTGTCCAAATTTTGTCAGTATTAATCTGTATATGTGGCCACAAAAGTGAAAAAAGTGTCGAAAACTGAAATTTTGTCAATTTCTAGGGCACATAACTCAGATTGTAGCAATGCAATCATCCTGAAAATTACACGAAAGTAAGATCTTGTTGTCAACAAGATTCTGTCCAAATATCATCTTGATTGGTTAACAATTATGGTTGTTAGAGTGAAAACAAAGTCGAAAATGGAAATTTTGTCAAATTCAAGGGCACATAACTCATGATGTAAAATTCCGATCAAGCTGAAAATTAAACCCAGTCAGGATACCATGCTTATATATATTCTGTCTAAGTTTTGTCTTGATTGGTTAATATTTGTAGATTTTAGAGTAAAAATAAAGTCAAAACCAGCTTTTTTGACGTTCAAGGGCAGATAACTCAAGTTATTCTGGTTCAATCCAAACTCTTTGTAGGAATCTGAGAGAGGGTCACCCAAGGATCATTCCTGTGAAGTTTGGTTGAAATCCATCCAGTAGTTTCTGAGGAGAAGATTTTTAAAGAAAAAGTTTACGGACGCACGGACGGACGCACGGACGGACGCACGCACGCATGACGGACACACCGCCATGACAATAGCCCGCTGGCCTGAAAGGCCTATGGAGCTAAAAAATGGTCATTATTGGGCCCCTTTCCCCTCTCTGAGGAATATACTTTTTTTCCCCATTTCAGAGAAATTTTCCCCTCCTGGAACTAGATTTCTTTCTTGCAAAGAAAAATCCAAATCATATTTAGATTTTAGGCATCTCTAACAGTTCTAATGGTTGCTTGAATGTCCCATTATGATATACAAGCAAGTTAAATGCATTTATGACACTGTATTTGAGAGTATAAGCATGTATTGAAATTCCCCTTTTTGGGCGTTCACACGCAAATTTCCCCCCACCTATGGGGCCCTGACCGCCTTCCCCCAAAATTAAAAATAAACACTGGAATTTAATATATTTAAGACCACATAACACATGTATTGAGTTGTGGCAAAACTAAATTAGTTGTACCACAAGTTAAGGGGTTGGCAGCCTACTAGATGTGTTCCGGGATTGGGGATATATCTGCAGGCACAGCTTGAGTTACCAAGATTTTAGGTAATTGATTTTTAGCTCACCTGAGCACAAAGTGCTCAAGGTGAGGTATTGTGATCGGTCGTTGTCCGTCGTCCGTCCGTCCGTCCGGCCGGCCGGCCGTCCGTCCACAATTTCTTTAAAGATCTTCTTCTCCCAAACCAGTAGACCAATTTTTTTGAAACTTGGCAGGAATGATCCTTGGGTGAAGGGCTTTCAAAGTTGTTAAAAGAATTTGATTCCATCAAAGACTCTGGCTGCCGCGGCATGATAAAAGGGGAAAATAGCCAATTCTTTTAAAAATCTTCTTCTGCCTAACCAGTGGGCCAATATTCTTGAAACTTCACATGAATGATCCTTGAGTGAAGGGCTTTCAAAGTTGTTAAAAGAATTTGATTCCATCAAAGACTCTGGCTGCCGCGGCATGAGAAAAGCGGAAAATAGCCAAATCTTTTAAAAATCTTCTTCTGCCTAACCAGTCAGCCAATATTCTTGAAATTTCACATGAATGATCCTTGAGTGTAGGGCTTTCAAAGTTGTTAAAAGAATTTCATTCCATGAAAGACTTTGGCTGCCGCGGCATGAGAAAAGGGGAAAATAGCCAAATATTTTAAAAATCTCCTTCTGCCTAATTAGCAAGCCAATATTCTGGAAACTTCACATGAATGATCCTTGGGTGAAGGGCTTTCAAAGTTGTTAAAAGAATTTGATTCCATCAAAGACTCTTGCTGCCGCGGCATGAGAAAAGGTGAAAATAGCTAAATCTTGTAAAAATCTTCTGCCTTCAACTAGTTGGCCAATATTCTTGAAACTTCCCATGAATGATCCTTTGGTGAAGGGCTTTCAAAGTTTTTGAGAGACTTTGATTCCATCAAAGCCTTTGACTTCTGCGGCATGAGAAAAGGGGAAAATAGCCAAATCTTTTAAAAAATTTCTGGCTTACTACATGTAGTGGGCCAATATTCACATGAATGATCTTTGGGTGACGGGCTTCCAAAGTTGTTATAAGAATTTGATTAATATCAAAGCTCTTAGTGCAGTGGCATCAGAAAAAGGGTAAAAGAGCAAACACTTTTGAAAAGGCTGAATTTTGTTTCATTCTTTTGAAAAACTAAGGAAAAGGGGCTTTATTGCAAAATTCTTAATTTGCTGCTATACAGGTCAAAATGTTTAATTCAACAAGGCAAGAAATTTCAGGTGAGCGATCTAGGGCCATCATGGCCCTCTTGTTTTATTTAGACTTTTATTTATAGTCGTTTCTACATCTACATGTTTCGCACAGCCGTCCCACTTGACTATTATTGTGCGTTTGGGTCTGCGTAAAAGAGAGAAGAAAAATAGGAAAAAAGGAAAGTCAGAAAAGAGCATATAGGAAAGTCAGAAGCTAGAAAAAGAAGTCACCATAGCTTTCCACCCTTCAATCTCTAACCTGTCTCCCATCCGTGGCGGTACCAGGGCCCATAAGTCCCCGAGAGCATAGCCAAGAGCTATCCTTAGAGTGTACTAGCCATAGTGAGAAATCAGAATTTAAGTGTTGACAGCTCCCGTTTGAAGGATACCAATCCGGGAGCCTCAGCAACTGATGCTGGTAGTGTGTTCCAGGTCCTGATCGTGCTTGGAAAGAAGCTGTTCTTATAAATTTCTGATGACACTGGAATTTGTAGGAATTTCTTGCTGTGTGCTGAACGAGTGGATCTAGATGAGTGGGCAGGTGTAAGGTAGTCATCAGCTGGGATTGCTACCAAGTCGTGTACGATCTTGAATAGCATTGTAAGCCTGGTCTTTGTCCTGCGTGATGACAGTGGCTCCCACTCAAGATGATCCAGCATGTCAGTTACACTGCTTGTGTTTCGATATCTGTTGGTGACATATCTGGCAGCACGTCGTTGAACCATCTCAAGTTTGTGGATGTTTGCTTTAGTATGGGGACTCCGGACCGACAAACAGTACTCCAGGATGGGTCTCACCATGGCGTAGTAAGCTGCTTCTCATTGCTTACTCGCAAGTTTCGGGGAGAAATCCAAGAGTGCTGTTTGCCTTGCTGGATATCTTATTAATGTGATTATTCCACAACATGTTGTTTTGAAGTTCGACACCAAGGTAGCGGGTGGATTCTTCAACAACGAGAGTGTGTCCTTTCAGAGTATAGCTGGTGGTTACTGGGTTCCGTGCTCTGGTGACTCTGATGGCGCTGCACTTTTCTGGGTGGAAATCCATTCCCCATTTCTTCTCCCAGGCTGGCAGGTTGTCAAGGTCGCTCTGGAGGATGGCTGGATCTTCCGGGGACAGAATAGGTCGATATAGAACACAGTCATCTGCAAATAACCGGACCTTGGATTGTACACAGTCGGGAAGGTCATTGATAAAAACCAGGAAGAGTAGTGGTCCAAGCACTGTGCCCTGAGGTACTCCGCTGAGGACATGTATACTCTCGGACGTAGCGCCTTCAACTGTGACCTGTTGAACCCGATCAGTGAGAAAAGCTCTGATCCAGTTATGTATGTTGCCTCTCACACGGTAGTGGCCTAATTTCCTTAACAGACGTTCATGAGGGACTCTATCAAAGGCTTTCGAGAAGTCCAGTACAACCATGTCATGCTGAATTTTCCTGTCAAGACCTGATAGCAATTCATCTGCTAATGTAAGGAGTTGGGTTTCACAACTTCTTCTTGCTCTGAATCCATGTTGACAGTCTGTAAGGATTTGGTGTTTGTCAAGGTGTTTGAGGATATTACTGGTGATGATGTGCTCCTGTATCTTGCAACGTATGCTAGTAAGGGAGACTGGCCGGTAGTTGCTTGGCTTGTATTTCTCACCTTTCTTGAATATGGCAGTTACGTTTGCAGTCTTCCAGTCCCTTGGTAAGTCACCTGATTCTAGACTCCTCTGAAAAACGATGCTGAGGTAAGGCGCAATGTCATGGGCCAGTTCCTTCAGCACTCGTGCAGGGAGAAGATCAGGGCCACAAGCTTTGGAAGGATTCAGCTTCTTTAGGAGTTTTTCAACACCATCCTCAGTGATTGTGATGTCCTTCATCGAGGGGAATGGTGTGCCATCTGGGATTGGGATATCTGTCAAATCCTCCCTGGTCCATGTAGACTCATATTGGCGATTTAGAATGTCAGCCTTTTCTTTTGGGTCATCGTTTGTGCAAACCTCGCGGTACTTTAAACCTCGCGGTAATGCAAAAGATTTACCATGGGGCAAAATTGTGTTATCGACGAGAATTATCCTCATGAGCGTTGATTAGCCTGATCTAAATCTTGACAGTTGACAGCAACTAGATGAAAAAAAATAACTAAATTGGTTAGCAAAACACATTTTCAGCGACGATATAAAGAAACTGACCTTTTCCAAAATTTGCTAATCCCCTGATATGAAATGGCTGGTGCAATAAATGCGCAAAGTGGAGGATATTTGCTGAATTTTGTGAATAATTTCTGCCTTTTCTGCTTCTGTCAATTGTGGTTTCAAAATGGCAGATGACGCGTCATTGATGACGTCACAGCTCTTCCAAATAAGGGAGTGGAATAAGGAGGCCCAGACAGAAGTTCAGAATGTGTGTCTAAGGTAGACTAAACTTAATAATTTCAAAACAGTTTTTTTCAGACCTCCAAAGTAAAAAATTCTTATGACAAATTGTAGCTTATTCATTTTTTAAACATTTGTAAGTACACATATTTTTTTTAGATTGTTGAAGGGGCCCAGAAAGGGGTTTTCTTACTGAGAACTATCTAAATATTCTAAAGGTTTTGCGTTCAAAGCAATTTTTTCCTGGGATCCATTTTGAACCTTTTTTTTCTTTTTCACATTCATTGGATGTTGGAAAAATATTGAAATAAATTATATTATAATCTATATCTGACAAAAATATCCCTGCTGATATTCTGTGGTACACATTGCAGGGCCTCATATGAATACCGCGAGGTTTCCAAAATACCTATTTTTAGTAACTAGGTCAACATGCCTAAAGTCACGTGGCACAGAAATCAATATTATGCAGTACATGAAAAAAATCTCTGAGTAAATAAACTCAAGAGATGTTGATGCAACCATTGAGTAACAGAAATATTGAAAGTAAGGAGTTGTTCTGGAAAAATTTCATTCAGAGATGTTAGTACGGCGAGGTTCGCAAGGCCAATCCTAAAAAAGTAAACTCGTTTTTAGTGATGTTTTAAGAATATGAGGTGTCAGATATGAATCTATGCCTGTTTCTCATAGATTCGTGCTTTCTCATTGGATTCGTGCTCTCTTTTAAATTCCAAATATCTATTGCGCACGCCATACAATTCCGCTTGAAACTTCATAGAGTGTTTCTTTGAATGCATTTTTTGTTAGGTATTCAGAAAATCGCATTTAATTTCATTTGGTACGGACTACCATTAGCAATGAAAAGATAGAAAAAATCCAGCGAGTTGAATTTTTTAGAAAAGACGTATTTTCAAATCGATCCTCGGCCTACTTGTCAAGGGCAAAATTTACTTATCCCGACCATTTCATCAAAAAATCATCTTTATCATTATTTCTTTCATTGTATTAAGAATAATTTTCTTTGAAATCTGACGAATAACCAGCAAATTCTTGATCAGAAGATTTGTTTTGGAAGATCGCCGACAGGAAGTCCGCCATTTTGAATGACGCTAGCGGCTTACAGTATGATGGTTAATTAGGTCAAACTTTTTCGACAGATAACCAATGAAAATCAATTAACAAACTATCAAAACAAGGTTTTGTGTATTGCGTAGTGATTACTAAAAGCTTTCCCAATAGTAAGAATACAATTGGTTGAAGTTTTATGATGCATGGATTGATTGAAATGGGAAACCCCGAAACCCGGAGAAATCCGGGATCAGTTCACAATAATCGACATCATAGTACCCATTGTAAATTGGCAAAATATCAGTTTATCTTACGTATTCATTATTTATTTCTCCACATCAATAACATCATGAAGTCTAATAATTGTTAACTGCAAGAAAATGAGAGAAACTTTGCAAGAAAATGAGAGAAACTTTTCATTGAGAGACCAAAAATTCGTCAACCAATTAGATGCATGAATCTCATGAGAAAGCTTCCAGACTATGTAGTCTAACCCCAATGACCTTTCGGGCATGAAAATTTTATGAATTCATTGTTTTTGTTTATTTTTGCGTGTTTCCCCATTAAATGCAATAGTTCTATTAAATGATTTCAAAAAAATATGTTGATTACTCCAGTAAGTATGAGTCTGAGGAATATACTTTTTCCCCCATTTCAGATAAATTTTGCCCTCCAGGAACTAGATTTTTTTGGTGCAAAGAAAAATCCAAATCATATAAATTTATATTCTAGGCATCTCTAACAGTTCTAATGGTTGTTTGAATGTCCCATTTAGGCATTAAGATATTCAAGCAAATTACCGTAATTATTCTAATAAACACCCGGGCGTTTATTAGAAACAAGGTCAATGGAAAAGTAGGGGGTGGGCGTTTATTAGAGGTATTCTAATTTTGTTAGTAAAAATTTGCAAATCAAGTGTCAATTTGTGGATTCTAAGTTCAGCAAGTTCAGCAAGTGAGTTTTGATACATGTATGTTACTGTATAAAGACCGTAAAGACCATTTGTCGATAGAATTCTATCATTGCCAACATCATTGGACACTCTCTTTTTCATTGCTTTTGGAAACAATCTTCGGTTATGACTTGCATTATTTCAATCCAGAATCAGGGGATGGGCGTTTATTAGAATCACCCCTTTTCGCTCAAATTGTGCTTGAAACAAGCAGATTTTCAGCTGAGATTTTGGGGATGGGCGTTTATTAGAATATGGGCGTTTATTAGAATAATTACGGTAAATGCATTTATAACACTGTAATTGAGAGTATAAGCATTTATTAAACTTTCCCCTTTTTGGGCATTAATGCGCAAATTTCCCCCACCTATGGGCCCTGACCCCCTTTTCCCAAAATGAAAAATAAACACTGCAAAATAGCAAATCAAAATGGTGGATACTTACACGAGTACTTTCTAGTACGGTGCGTTGTGTAATTCTGTTTGATGTAAGTGAAAGAGGTTTAAATAAAATGGATTCATAAAAAGGATAAGTAGACATCACCAAAAAAGTTTGATGGACAGCCGTGGGCCTCAAAATGAACTTTATATACTCAGCGAAAGAGCTAACGCATCACTTTTTAAAATTGCATAACT
>OY804609.1:18842491-19015143 GCA_963680895.1 Fragum sueziense | reverse complement strand
CTCTTAGATGATTCACAGATTCACATCCATTGTAAATTTCTACTACTAAGTATTGTACTTCCTGCTCATGGATACTTTTTTTATCGAGTTTCTAAAACATTGTCGATTGGGAATAATTCAGGTTTTAATTAGTTTTAATGTGTCCTACCATTACATAATTAAGTTCCATAATAAGCTCAAATTTGCAAGGATGTCTTGATGCAAAGAGTCTAATGCGTATAAATTCTATTATGTTATGTTGTCCTGAATTGCTGATCACAAGATTTTCAATTAATTCATTCATGTATTTAAGAATGGTTACCAAATTCTTGTAGGGAGCCCTGAAAGATAGGGAACAAGTCCAAATAGTATCCTGCATATACACAGCTATGTATACGGGAATTTATGGCAAGAATACATAGCTACTACGTTTTTTGAATAAAGACACGTAACTCAAAAGTGAAACAATTTACAGAAAAGACCAATCAAGCCATTCTCTGTCAAAACGGCAATAACACTATTTTTTTTATTTTTTTTTTTTTCAGAACAATAACTGATACTTCAAAAAGAATGTCATATTACGAATCCGCCTTACAAGGCATGCATTGTGACATCAGTAACTATATATAATAATTTTACATCCTTTCAAATATCAATCGTAAACGTACTATTGAAATTGATGTTTGGGGAGAATCTTTAAGTGAGATTTTTACACTTATTTTTCATAAACATTATTTGTATTTTTATCTGAAAGATCATATTTTCTAATGAAAATCCTGAAAATTTCAAGCCAAGATATTGAAACGTTTACGTAAAATATAATTATAGTTTTTTGCTAAAATTAAACAGATTGTTGTGGACAACAGTTCCGATTTATATGGATTTGTCATTTCTGCATCATTTTTAAATGCGTATTTTTCGCTTATAAATAACAAGTTAAAAACCGAGAGCATTTCGTCGCATAAGAATAACTAATATTCAAGACATACTTTAGAAAAATGAAAATAAGAATGTTATGTCCCATTGTAAGGAAGCAAAATATTAGGAAAACCTAAGAGTCTATGTAGGGTGGGGCAATGAGAATTCTTGATTTTCAAAATAGCCATTTTAACAGGATAAGTAGTTAAAAAGATCTGTATAATGTGCAAAACAACCGAAGTGCTTTCTGAAAAGAACCGATAAACTAGATTATCATTAACAGACTTGCAAATGTGTCATAGATTACTGAATACTGAATATGTTGTCGCTTATATTCAAATTTTTAATAATGAAATTTTTCTATACACCAGTTTTATTGTAATTCGCTTGGGTAGCACATGGAAAACATATTGTAATGAAATAAATTATTATTAAACTGCAATAATTATCTTAGACAATCAAAACTAGAAACAGAAGTCACCTTGACTTATTCCCACTTTGACATAAAACATGCTTCCATGTTCACTGTATATCCTTCTGTAAAATGAGCAAACAGAGCAAAATTGAAGTTCAGTTTGATGGGGTCTTTATCGAAATACAGTATTATCCCACATGTCTCTTACTTGACCTAAATTATATGGAATTCAAAAATCAATAACAAGGTCATTTGTTACATATATTGATGGAGGTACTATTTTGGACAAAATCTTGCATTCAGTGAAAATTTGATTTTGTTCCTAAAAACATTTCTGTACTTCGTAAAATAAGCTGTAGCATACAGTGCAACCATAATGCAATATTCATGTTCGAAACAGCCATTTAAAATATATAGATTAAATATAGATATCACTTTTATTTGTAGAATTATATATTTTTGGAAGCGAAAATAGGCATACATGTACACATTGCCATTTTATAGTACTTTTTGAATGCCTATGCACCATCATTATTGACACTACGACATACAAAGATGTCTAAAATGGAAAAGGACTTCTAGAACCTGTACGGTATAAAACACCGATAGTAACTTAATAGTCACTGGTTGCTGGATTTTCTATTTTTGGTGCATGACAACAACAATTTCACTTTTGCATGATAAACAGATGCCATCAGAGAATTCGGTACTTTTTCAGATTTTCTTTTTAACGTTTGCAAAGATCCGTACAGAACTTTCATGAATCATGGCTGGCTAGAATGTTCCAAGAGGAACTTATAATATAGAATATCTACTTTCATTTTGCTCTGTTCATCGATTTAATCAAAACTAGACCAGTTCTAACTTTTCCGTTTTTATTTTTTAGACATTCTTCATTTTAGAAACGATTGGTAATTGATTTCAGACAACTTTCTTAAAAACACATCAGAAACACCGTATTGTCTCTAGCTGCATTCCAGGGGTTGAAAAAACGACAAAAGTTGCAATTTTACTATCCAGGTTCGTATTTATTCAGAATTTTATTATAAATAAATTGTAAGACATGGAGATATGTTGGATTATTTGTCCCCAGAATGTGTGTGTCGATAAAAGACATTTTTGTGATCAACGACAAACGAATTTCTCTAAAACGCACGCTTGATATGACTTTGGTTAATCTTGTCGGTCAAATTCATGGATAGCCTTCAAAACATGATAATTATATTACTCACAGAAAGAAGAGAAGAATACAAGAACAGGTCAATTTTTTTACCAGAATCCACTCTACATAAATGATTTCATTTAGCATGACGGCATAACAACTCAACAGGATACTACTCTTAAGAAATGAATTCCACAGGGCGAGTGATGAGAATTCTTCTTGTTCTTGAGGAAATGTCTAGCATTGTTTCACAAACATTGTCTGTGTTGGTCTTTATCGTAATGGTGATAAATAAACTGTAAATAGAATCTAAACGACGCGTGGGGATAGATCAAAATATGAATAAACATACTCTTCCAAGTCCTGAGAGAAAAACTCCTGGAGGTTCGGTTAATTTTTTGTTATTATAAACAATCTGAATAGGTGTTGATTTAAAATGAGAATACCATTTTAGAAAAAAATATATGAATACACTCATTATAGAAGAAAAATAATTTGATGTAAATATCAGTTCTTAGTGATTGATATTACTAATGTTTAACTACCGAATTACAGCAAATCATAACTTCACAAAAACGGCAATAATGAATATTGTCTAATTCACCAAGACACTATTCATTATTGCCGTTTTTGCAATATTCGTTTTGCGAGCGTCCATCAGATGATCGCCAATTTTTGTTTTCGAAAATCTTCTCTGATACCTGCGGTGAATAGAAAGGGTTCCTTTCCGGTAGATATTAGAATATGGCAGGTTACATTGTGTGTGGTGGGATGCAAATATCAGACTAAATGATTCCCACGTCCGTGAAGTTGGCAGCCCAGCAGCCTAGCAGAGTGAAATTGGCAGCCCAGCAGCCAGCAGCCTAAATTTTTTTTTCGCAAAATTCTTGATATCTGACACTAGCATTATACACGAGGTATAAGTTTTACCCAAAAAATTGAATTTCGAGTGATATTTTCTGGATATCTCGAATTTTTCAACTTTTCCGACAAAAATGTCTAAAAACTTGCCATAAGTATATCAATGTGGTCCTTACAAAGATGGTAACATAAAACTTAGAAAAAAACACGGTATTTTTCATCTTACGAAGCTACGTTGTTAGGATGCTGGAAATGTGAAGTTGGCAGCCCATTAGCCTAGCAACTTAGAATATTTTTTCGCAAAATTCTTGATATCTGACACTAGCATTATACCCGGGATATAGGTTATACCCGAAAAACTGAATTTCGTTTGATAATAGATTAGTTTCGGATATCTCGAATTTTTCAACTTTTCCGACAAAAATGTCTCAAAACTTGCCACATGAATGTGGTCCTAACAAAGATGAGAACTTATAACTTAGAAAAAACACGGTATTTTTCATTTTACGAAGTTACGTTGTTAGGACGCTGGAAATGTGAAGTTGGCAAAAATGTCTAAAAGCTTGCAATTAATATGTGACCCGTCACGCTAAAAGGGACCTTATAGGAAGTGTGAAAAATATCGACCTGGTCAGTCTGCGCAGTCCGTGCAGCCAGACTAGGGCCGACACTTTTCACTTCTATGTAATTTTCTGAATCCTAAATCAGAAGAAATGCATTGATTATATTATTTTTATAGTTACAAATATTATAACAATAAATTCACATGAAAAATAGTGGATTTATTTTATTATTTTATTTTATTTGCACATTTCTATTAACCATTCAACCCAAGGATCAGCCATAATGGTCTCTGGCAAAGGCTGACTGCATTTATGTGGGGTTCGCTATAAATAATGGCTTTTAAACGGCATTGTTTGTATTCAAAAGAAATTGACTGTAGATTTTGACGAACTTTTGCGTCTGAACCTGATGTCTCAGCTTATTTCCAGGCATTCCTTAGTTCTTGTACGAGGGATGATCCAAAAGTAATGTCACAGTGTCTATAGTTTGGTTATTCGACGTATTCTTGTACAAATAAAGACTTATCATTCAAGCTTATCATATTGGAAACATGCTTTTCTGAATTATTTGAAATTAGAAAATAAAATGCCAAAAAGAATCCATGTCGTGCATATGCGCCGCAGGCCTAGACTATTCTTTTGAAGATTAATATTATTTTATGTGATCTCATTATATAAAAGAAAAATCAAAACAAGCTGATATTTAAATGCCGCTACGTCATGATATTTCTAAGCAATTTTAGAACGTTTCAATAAAATCGGTGCTTTGAAATACCAAATAAGTCTTACTGAATTCATCAATCGCATTCGGGATAATGGCAGAATCGGATAAATGCCCGCAACGTGCAATTCTGAACTTTTGCTAAATGCTTGCAAAATAGCCAATTGAAGCAAAGGAAACAATAAATTCAACCTAAAAGAACGGACATTTCATGACAAAGACGTCTACCGTTAGTGCAAGCTTTTTTGAGAGTGAATATGAGTCGTTTGAAGATCAAAACGAGCCAGAAGACATGTGGAGCTGGTGAGTAACGCCAACGTCCATGTTACTTTGCGCCATTTCCGCATCTTAAGCTAAATTTAAGAAGAATTTATCATGTCGACCTAAACCAACTGAGAACAAATTGATTCAAGGAATGCATTCAAAGAATTGCTGAACGAGATGTTTAAAATGCATTTATGAAGCGGGTCGAACGCCACGAATGTTGCATTGATTAAACACAGAGGGCGATATTTTGAGAAGGAGTAGAATGACGTCAATGACGTCGTGTGTTGTGCGGCGCTGGACACCGATGCGTTATGTAAAAATGTAGTTTATTTTTGTAATTTTACACGAAACTTTATGAAAATTCGTGCATGTATCTTAATCTTTCGGCATCTAAAGTTGCATGACGATACGTTCATAAAATCACCGAAAACAACGTTTGTGACATTACTTTTGGATCATCCCTCGTACTTTAAGTCTTTGGTTGTATATGCTCACATTATTGAAAACTGTCGGATTTTACATCAAAATAAAGGATAAATCCACTGTTTTTCATGTGAACTATTTGTAAAGATGGGTCATGATATTTGTAACGATACAACTAATATACCCAATGCATTTCTTCTGATTTAGGAAACGAAAATTGTACAAATTTTGTTTATCTCCAGAATTTTGGTGGGCACTGTATCTGACACCTAGCATTATACCCGAGCAATTAGTTTTACCGTTGAAACGCTGATCTCAACTTCGATATACGAGGGTTGTTTGATAAATTCGCGGAATTCATTTCTCATTTTTTTATTTCGTGTTCAAAAATAATGAAATAACATACTACTATAGAAAATCATGTAATACATTTGGGAGTAAAACGGCAACAATATTTGCCCACTCTAATTCACTTTTTTCAGTCTCAATAGCAACCGATAAACGCGACGTTGCCTTTGGTCATTTTTAAAATAATTTTGTTCTTGAAAATCGTGCCTGAGCACCATAACAATGTACGCTAGAACCATGGAAATTTAGCTTGCGTTTGTTTGACATTGTTTAATCATTTTCTGAAAATTTTCCATTTATATTTCAAAAGTTGGCATGTGAATAGTGTTTTCAAGATCATGTCGTAAACAAATCGTCGAAGAAAACCGACGTCATCTGATGACCTGGTTGCGCACCGTCGAGATGTTTTGTGTTTGTTTAGAGTTATCGCCTACAGATAAATAAAGAGAAATGGGCAAGTCGAAAAATGTGTCGATATGTGGAAAAGCATTTGCATTGACGTGGCATGGATGGTTAAAGACAGACAAACATCGGTACATGGCGATGACTGTCCAAGGAGACCAAACCATTCAGTCAGTCAGGGTGCAAGTGCTTGTGAAGGGCAGCTTGTCAGGGCGGATAGGTGCTTGACTGTACGGAATATTGCAGTGAAGTTGTCTCTTTAGAATTGATTAAGTCGTTTATCATAATTTTGCAGGAGTTGAATAATTATGTTAAAGGTTTCCGGTAGTTTGGCTTCTCGTCTTCTACGAGACGTCGACCCGAAGAATCATGTTCAGTCTTCTAACTATTCTTGAGATTTTCTGATGCGGTATGAGTCTGGTTGCGACAAATCATTGGACAAAATTGTAACGACTGGCGAAATGCGGCTTCGTTACCATGATCCCGAAACAAAGAAAGAAATATATGTATGTAAAACACTAGGCACGCCCCATACCTGGACAGTACGGATCTAGTATCATACTTATTTGGCCAGCATGTCGAAACTTCCGACGAACTAAAGAAAATCGCTAGTTTATCATGTCATTCATCAGTGACTGGGTTAAGGAAACACTTAATTGTTCAAACACATAAACAGGAACTTCAAAGGTGTCATTGGAGACAATATTGAAATACTCAACGGGTCGCTTAATTATCATCTTCACAGACCTGACGTCAATTACGGCGGTGTGACGTTACGTGATGCTCTGGCCGAAGGCAACCGGCTAGACATGGCCTTATTTAATGGATTCTGTAGAAATTATTTGCGAACGTATCATCATTTCGATATTTTTCACACTTAATAACGAAAAGTTAAGGTTTATCACGAAATAGATTTAATCCTGATATTCAACCACGAATTTGAATTACAGAATAATTCCGCGAATTTATCAAACAACCCTCGTACATTTGGTACGGATATCTTGATTTCTTAAACTTTCATTCAAAAATAGGCTGATATTAGGCTTTCTTCGTTTTTTCTTACTTGGTTTGCATTAATTGCTAAAATCCACAATGACAGAAGAATAAAAAACCTTTTCCGGACCATGGACTTGGTGAAAACAAATACTTTTAAAAAAATTTAATGTATCGTAATAATATCATTATCATGATATTTTCAGATGTATCATTTTTATTATTATTCAGAAATTATGATTCAATGTATTTATTGACAATATTATTCAAATCTAAAAACCAGTAGGGTGGGATCGGTTTTCCGCGGTTCTATATTATGGCTACGGGTCGTATGGGCTATTCTCCGGTGGGCTATCGCACTGGGAGGCAGTCATCCGGGTGGGCAATTGTTGGATGTCAGAGGTATAGCTATTTATGTTATTTTGACCTCTGGTTCTTTTATCTATCTAACCCGAAATAAATATCGATCTCTGACGGGAATCGAACCCGGGATGTGTTTGTTCCTATGCGAAGTCCATGGGCCCATAACCGAAACCCTCCCCCTCTAGTGGGATTTTTGAAGACCTATATTTTCTTGAAGCTTATCATGTATAGAAATGAATTCAGGTTGTTGTTTAATTTTAAAGTGCTGGATAAGCAAATGGCGGGCTCGTTACCATGGCAACCGTCAATTTTTTCTACATTCCAGCGCTTGGATCAATTAATTGCAATAAAATTACTTATTTTTGTCATAAATCTTTAAAAATAGTTTTAAATTATTACCAAGATATTTCTCCCACAATATAGATATTTTTTTTTTAGAAAATTTGCTAATTTGCATATTCATGAATATTAATGAGAAAGTAGAAAAATGTGTTAAATTTGCTAAAAACAAGACTTTTCTAGTGAATTTAAACTTCCCTATCAGGTAAGATTTTTGAAGATCTATATTTTCTTGAAGCTTATGATGTATTTTAATACATTCACAATTATTATTTGATTTAAAAATACTGGATAAGCTAGTAGTTGGCTTGTTACCATGGTAACCACCCATTTTCATTCGTTCCAGCGCTTGGATCAATTAATTGCAATAAAATTACTTATTTTGGCCAGAAAACATTGAGCTTAGTTTTAAAATGTTATCATCACATTTCTCTCTCAACCAAGATATTTTTCAGAAAATTTGCTAATTTGCATATTCATGAATATTAATGAGATTGTGGAAAATATGTGTTTATTTTGCAAAAAGACGACTTTACTAGTTTATTAGTGAATAGAAACCCTCCCCACCACGTGGAATTTTCTAGTCGTATATTTTCTTGAAGCGCAGGAAACATGTTAATGAATTCAGGTTCATGTTTGATTTAAAAGTGCTGGATAAGCAAATGGCAGGCCTGTTACCATGGCAACTGCTCATTTCCCTACATTTCAGTACTTGAATCAACTAATTGCAATAAAATATTTTAAAATACTTATTTAAGATATGTGACCCGTCACGCTAAAAGGTACCTTATCGGGTGAGTGAAAAATATCGACAATAGTCAGTCTGCGCAGTTCGCGCAGCCAGACTAGGGCCGACACTTTTCACTTGTTTGCAATTTTTGATATCTGGAATGTTTTCCATATCTTACTATGCTTTCATTTTTCGAATACAGTGTCTGGTTGACCTGTGCTGAGTCTGACAAGTTTGTCAAAAATTGGATTTTTGGAGTTCGGATAAGGTCTCTTTTAGCGTGACGGGTCACATATATACTTATTTTGGTAATAAAACATAAGACTAGTTTTAAAATTTTATAAAGACATTTATCTTTAAATCATTTTCATTTAGCTAATAGATCAATAATAAGTTCATAAACCATTCATCAGCTACACAGATCAAGCGAATACGGGCTTATTCGCATTCACAATTATTTGCTCTAAATGGCTAATAAATCTCAAATATTCTCTAATTTATGTTAATGACTTTCATCTTTTTTCCTAAATTGTATACTTGTTGTGTTTGAAAACTGAAATTTTAAGATTTACCAATTAAAAGGGAGAATCTTAACAATATATGCTCTGAAAAATTACCGTATAAATGGCAATAAAATTCCATTTAGCAATGACATACTGAAAACTTAAACCTACTTTCTTTGATTTTTTTTCTATGTGAAATACAGTTTTCTTTTATACAAGAAACTTTATTTTGTTAAAGTGAAGTACTAAAAAATTGTAAAGCGTTTTAAATAATGAATTCGCATTGGAGTATATGTATGGTCACCTTTGATTTATATCATTTTTGCCTTGCAATTGCAATGCTTTTTTACATTTCGTCGGTGTGAATACAAAACCTTGTATCTCGTGTTTCGGAAAATATTAAGAGGAAGAAAATAGTTTAATAAATTTTCCGAAACTGAAGGGTTTTACTTGAAATTCGGACATATTGTTCACATAAAATGTGTCTTTAAAGATCAGTAGAATTATCCCAAAACCCGTGTTAATTGTCTAAAGTGGGCATACAAGTGTGTACTTTGAAAATCGCCAGAATCGACATACGATGTTTTGCATTTACACCGACGATTTGCCCTAAGTTTAAACTGCACAGCATGTCTCCAAAAGTATTGTTAAGTTTAAACTAATACTTTTGGAGACATGCTGTGCAGAAGAGAAATCTTCCCAACCACTTCTATTAATTGGAATGCTAAGTTACAGGAACATAGTTTACAAAATATATTCTAATAGTTGAAACTGGACAATTTCATATTTGCACTGTCATGTGCATTAATTGATGATTTAATATTGCCTATAATAGCAACTGAATTATTCATTTCTTTATCAAATTGTATTCAAGTGACACCGTTTTTACACCTTTATAATTCAGTATACTTATATGTCATAACATACTAGTAAACAGTTATTAATTGTACATTATGTACCTTATTGAATACCAGTAGTTCGAGGACACTTGATTTGAGAGGAATCCTCGTATTCGTGTAACAAAATGTTGTTTTGAAATATTTCGTTTAAATAACAAACGCAATTTGCAATTTCTGTTGATTAGATGAGAGGGAAATACATCATGTTCCAACTTGTCGTGTTGTAAAATGTCGCTGTCCGAAGATTTGAAATCCTTTGTTTTGTTATCATTTTTTAGATATGCTCGCGTATTTCTTAATTCATTTAAAACATCTTCACCACAAATTAGTTTTTGGAATTCTAACTTTTGTGGAAGACAATAAGCTAACCTCAGGATGAGGTAAAATCCATAAAACACAAGGGCTAGCTATGAATAACACATATAAGCAATTTCCAATCAACCAAGGAGTATGCGATTTATATAATTATGTCATTATATGTGCACAAAATTGTCTAAATATACGGTTATTAGAAAGCCTTTTCACAAAAAAGGGAGAGCCTGCTATGGTTCGACACTTGTATTGAAAAGGGAATGAAGCATAACATTTAAAACATACTGGTCTTCTGTACCATCTTATTCTCAAGTAAAATATCGTGGTGGGAGGGGTGGGGGTGAGCGGGGTTTATAACGCGACAGAAAAACTTTAGAAGATGATGCTCGGTCTGAAGGCAAAGTTGTATCCACTGTCGACGGTATGTGTCATAAATTTACATATCTGGTTTACTTCATGAGCGAAATTGTCTATGCATTATCTTTTTCAAGATATTGCTTGATCGCAAAAGGATGCACAAACTTGCAGACTGTTGGGTCTAAAATTCCTCAACGATAAGCAAATGACGAAGGGATTACCAGTACTTGTTGCATTCTTATGAACGAGAAAATGTCCAGAGTCCTAGCTAGGTACGTTGGTATGGAATCCCAAAGGCCAAGAAAATTAATCAATATATTTCAGACAAGGTTCAGTATTCAATGTTTTGGGACAATTGGGGGTTGCAATAAAATATTTTGTTGGACACATTACCCAAAATAGGTACAGTAAACGGAGCATACTATGCCAAGTTGCTAGACAATCTGAAGCAGACCATGCGTGAGAAACTTTGCGGCAAACGCTCAAAATATGACCGCTGCTTGCAACAGGAAATTACATTAGTACACAATTGCCAAAGTAAAATGGATGCTGTCGAGAAAAATGGGTATCAATTTAGATCACACCCTTCCTATCCACATGACCTTGCTGTTATCGACTTCTTTCCTAAAAGGGATATGAATGGTTGCAATTTTAAGTCTCACGAAAAAAGTTATTGGTGCAGTTTAGGTGTGGTTCTTTGGAAAGTTCTCGGACTTCTTTACTTCTGGACTAATGTCACTTGACCACCGGCCTTTAATGTTGATTAATTTGAGTTTAACTCCGTTTTCAACTGCTATTGTCATATCGTTTGGTCAAAGCGCATATGCCTGGATGAAAAATATTTCAAGAGAAAAGATGTCGATCTAAACATAAAAAAAAGGTTAGGTCAGTTATTCATTGACCCATGCTGGTATTTGAGCATTTAGGCAGATTACATAAAATACATATTATTGTATTGTATTATATGTCATGTAAATTAACAGTGATTAAGCCATTTTTAGCGTGGCAAAATTGTTGATAACGGTGTTTTGTATTCAACATATCCACCCCACAAAAAATAACCTAAACGCTGTATGACCAAAATAAGCCTTAATGTCTTTATACCCTTTATGACACCTATTATCCAAAGCGTTCCTTGCCCATGTAAGACTTAAAACCTTCATACAAAAAGATGCCAATGAGTAATGACCTACTCCAATGTGGACTCATTATTAAAGAATCGGGTACATGGTTTCTGTCAAAGAGGGAAAATACTTATCTCTCCTAGAAAATAATCAATTTGGATTTTCTTCAGTACTTAATTTATGGGAATGGGGATTTATTACCATTTATACGGTAATTAGAACCGTTCTGGAAATATATATTTTCAAGGTTATGTCATTTATTTACTTGTTGAATCATGTAGTTTTAATGCGAAATTGAAATACATTTGAAAATACAATATTAGGTGCAGAAGATTTGCAGAAATGAAAAACATTTACATCATTTTTGCATATTTGATATTTTGGCGGCCATTTTGAAAATTAATAAAAGAATGACAAAAAAGCTTATTATAAGCATGGCAGCACTCTTTTAGATTTAATACACTCAATTTTCCTAAGAAATGATCTCATTTACATTCAGAACATGATAACAACTTATAGGGCAGTGATATTTCGATATTTAGTCAAGTGGTCATTTTGCGGCGGCCATCTTGAAAATCATTTGAAATGTCGAGTAGAATGTTGATAGTCAACACTTTGATTTTTATTACAATGCATCTAATAAACACTTATAATACAAATTCTAGCAATTATTCGCTGTGGAAATGATTTCCAAATGCAAAGTAAATATAAACAAAGGCAATATCTATAGTATTTTTCTCTTTTTTTTTTTTACATACTCAAGGGGCATAATTCGTGCTAATTTTGGAGTGAAATTATCTTTTACTATTTAACGATATGAATTGATAAAATCTATAAGCATTTTGGTCATTTGCGCTTAAATTTGGGTTATTTTGGATCCCATGGATGTGTATATGGTGAGTTATAAACAAGTATTTTTTTGTATTTCAAGGGGAGATAATCAATCGCTCCGCATATGCTTATCCAGCACTTATATATCAAACAACAAGTTGCATTTGAAAGGAGATTCATTAAGCTTTACAATGATATAGGTGTCATAAAATCCCGGTAGGGGGGACCTAGGGTGTAGCCAGCCCACGGACTATCTACCACGTCGCTAAAAATGCTAAAGTCCGGCAGCAAACCAAGATGGCCGTGCAATAGCGTCTATAGAAAATGTTATTGCATTTTCTGATAGAAGAGACCTAGTAGATTATGAAACCAGGTGATGCCACTCTGGCATCATTGAGTATTTCGCTGGAAACAAGATGGCGTCCAAGATGACGTCCAAAACCCGTTTTTCCACATATAACGGCATATCTGACACTCATTTTCTTTCTAAATTGCTCTCAAATTGTCAAGCATATTGTGAGAATAAGAAATTATCGCTTTGATATGGTATTTCAACTAATACTCACTAAAAAAAATGAGCCGAAAATGATCAATAAAGGGAAGAAATTCACAATAAATAAATGCAATAAGTGGCCTTTTTTTCGTTCAATTTATCATTTCAATACACTTGGGTGTATCCATTTCAAACGATACACCAACAACAACAACGCCACCAACAACGACGACGACAACAACAACAATGATGACGATGCCGAAAACAACAACTTAGTGAAAATTACACTGTCAAAATTGTTAGGCTGTCACAAGATCATCAGACTGTCTAAATATGTGCCTCGATCAATTAATATCCCTGCATACAATATTACTTACCCACCAACCATCAAGTACATGTATGTCATGACAAATGACGTTACTCTAAACACATACTTGGTACCTCCCCACGAAGTTGCTGAGGTTTTCGGTGGGTTAAGGTTAGAATAATTCGTCAGGAAGGTATAATACTAAGGTCATCGTCGTAGAGACATTTGAGCACACTCTGAGAGGAAGCTGAGTGTAGCTTGTTCGAAGCCTAATTTCACCCCTGTTACAATACCTATGTTATTTCTAGGGACCACAAAGCTTAGGAACTGGTTCAACCATGGTGCCATAAAGCACTGATCAGCTTTTCAATGTCTATCAGAAAAGAGCTTCATTTAAAGATACTTAACAACGAATAATTTATTGGAAGATTTTGATAGTTTATTATGAAATGTTAATATTTTACCAAAGAATTATGGCTATCGACATGTACACTGACCAATACTATTATTTTTTATATCATGGGAGCCAAAGTAAGCAAAAACACCAATGATGTATGGTGCTTGAAGAGTTTCTTTTGATGAAAATGAATATTGTGAAATCCAAAGATTAAGTTGATAATTGCACGGTGGATAATTAATGTTGTATCATATTTGAGCTCCCTTAATCATTTTGAGTTGCGTACATGTAGAATACGTAGTATAATATTCTGTAATATAAACAAATGAGTATGACAAACATGTGAATAATGAACATCACTTTTAATGAAAGTATTGGTCTGTGTACATGTCGATTGCCAAAAGAATCATATAAATCGGGATTTACTGGTCCAATTTGATCCCAAATGTGAACATGTAACTTATATTCACTACAGTCAAGTTTAGGGAAGCTGCTGAGGATAGAATAGACACAATCGAAACATGCATACTTGCGTCAGTGACCCCATTAAGAAATAATATATGCCAATTATACCAAGTTTTTTTCATTTTCTATCGAGAACCGTCTGCCCATAACCGCTACTAGAAACAAGAGGGCCAAGACGGCCCTTTATCGCTCACCATAGAGATCATCAAGATGATAATTTTTGTCTCATCTCACATACACAACTTCCGGACAACGTTCATTGAAAACAACATTTAAACAATGCTGGTAGTAGAGAGTTATACTACCATGGGAAGTGCAAAATTTACCTTATGGATCTCTGATAAACAGAATTGGAGAAGATTGTATCATTATGAGACAATGCTACATACAAAATTTCAAAAGCCTTACACCAAACAGTTTAGGAGAAAAAGATTGTACAAGATTTCCTTCTTTGTCTCTATATGAAATTTGATACCCACAACATAGGGTCAATTTTCCTTGTATCACAATACTTTAAAGTATTTTGGTAGACGGCCTTGAGATGATTCGTCACACAAAATTTCAATGCTCTAGGCCAAATGGTTCAGGAGAAGATGATTGTACAAGATTTCCTTCTTTGTTTCTGTACCAAATTCAATTCGATACCCACAACATAGGGCCAATTTTCATCGTATCACAATAATTTGAAGTATTTTGGTAGAGGGCCTTGAGATTATTCTAAACACAAAATTTCAAAACTCTAGGCCAAACAGTTCAGGAGAAGAAGATTGTAAAAGATTTCCTTCTTTGTCTCTATATGAAACTTGATACCCACAACATAGGGCCAATTTTCCTTGTATCACAATAATTTTAGGTATTTCTGTAGAGGGCATTGAGATGATTCTACTCACAAGATTTCAAAGCTCTAGATCAAACGGTTCAGGAGAAGAAGATTGTACAAGATTTCCCTCTTTGTCTCTATATGAAATTCGAAACCCACAACATAGGGCCAATTTTCCTTGTATCACAATAATTTTAGATATTTCTGTAGATGGCCTTGAGATGATTCTACTCACAAAATTTCAAAGCTCTAAATCAAATGGTTCAGGAGAAGAAGATTGTACAAGATTTCCCTCTTTGTCTCTATATGAAATTCGATACCCACAACATAGGGCCAATTTTCCTTGTATCAAAATAATTTGAAGTATTTTGGTAAAGGGGCTTGAGACCATGCTACATACAAAATTTCAAGACTCTATGCCTTATAGTTTGGGAGGAGAAGATTCTTTAGTAATTGTGGACTGACGGACAGATGGACAGACGGACGGACGGACGGACAGACGGACGGACAACGGACGGTGAGCGATCACAATAGCTCACCCTCAGCACTTCGTGCTAAGGTGAGCTAATGAAAAACGCGGATAAGTAAAAAAGATTACTGACTTAAAGTATAAAGTGTAAAGAACTCAATGGCACTTTTCACTGAACAGAAACATTCTTACACGCTGGCCAAAACAAAGGACATTTTCTAAACCGCATGTAGGTCTTCAATTTAGTCATAACAATAGCTACATTGAGTTTGTTATTTTTAAAATAAGCTTAAACCACAACAACACTTATTGAAATGTGTTCATAATGAATTGGCAAACAAGATGTCTTTATGAAATACTAATTAATGCCCTAGAAATGGCTATTTTTCTGGAGAAAATGCCAATAATAGGTGTTCATGGGTTTATAAGGGTTAACGAGGGACCCCGGGGAAGGTCAAATTGCATGGAACAGATAGATATCATTTGAAAAAAAGTTACAAACCGAATTTGAGCTTTGTTTGTTTTAAAAATACTTTTGGAGAAAATGCAAAAGTTAAAATTTCGGAGAGACAGACGAACATACACACGGACGGACAGATAGACGGATATGGGTAAAACAATTTTCACTTTTTATTGTCAAAGCTGGTAATAAGGACGAAAATGGATAAAAGTAGTTAAACAATTTCGGACAGAGCTGCAAAAAGTAAACCAAATTTTACTTATAACTAAGTTAAAGGGAGTGTTCCATTTGTGCCCACGCACGGATTTTCTTGTAACTTTACACATAGAATACATCTTACCTATGAACTACAAAAAATATTTCTTTTACTCAAAGGCCTATATGCGGCACCTTAGAATGTTCCTGATTTTCATTAGTACCCGTCTTACAAAAACTCGATGTTGGCTATCTAGTTTTGGTATTCATCCACATTTTTTAATCAAAACATTAAGAAGAGTCCTTGTAGAAACTTTTGATACCAATAATGTTGTTACCAACATGCGCAAATAATTTTTCAGAAATTTATTTAGTCAGAAATTGACAGAAAAATAGCCAAAAAAATTTTGAAACCTAAATTTCAATCAAATTTTTTTGTATGTTCCCGTCTTTGTCAACATATGAAATTGATAAGAAAGTTGGCCATATATGTCCCCTATTTGCATGCAAATTTTTGTAAAAATTTGAAACCGGTAAAATTGTCAAATAATGAGAATCGTGATCAATGGCACCATAAAATGTTCCTAGTTTCCAATGGTACCTCTCTAGCAAAAGCCTAATGTTGCCTACTCAGTTTTGATATTAGTCCACAATTTTAAATCAAAATAGCAAGAAGAGATATTGAAGAAAATTTTGAGACCAAAATTGTTGATGCCAACATGCACAAGTAATTTCTCAGAAATTTATTTAGTCAGAAATTGTCAGAAAAATATCGAGAAATTTTCGAAACCTAAAGTTTAATCAATTATTTTTGTATGTTTCTGTCTTTGTCAACATATGAAAATGATAGGAAAGCTGGCCATACATGTCCCCAGTTCGTATACAAAATGTGGTGAAAATTTGAAACTGGTAAAGTTGTCAAATAATGAGAATTAGAATCAATGGCACCTTAAAATGTTCCCAGCTTTCAATGATATCCGTCCAGCAAAAGCCCAATGTTGCCCACCTAGTTTTGATATTAGTCCCTAATTTTAAATCAGAATAGCAAGAAGAGTCCTTGTAGAACATTTTGAGAACAATATTGTTGATACCAACATGCACATATAATTTTTCGGAAATTTATTTAGTCAGAAATTGTCAGAACAATACCTTAAAAATTCGAAACCTAAAATTCAATCAATGTTGTTTGTATGTTTCCCTCTTTGTCAACCTATGAAATTGATATGAAGGTTTGCCATATATGTCCTTTATTCGTATCCAAAGTTTATTGAAAACCTGAATTCGGTAAAGTTGTCAAATAATGAAAATTATGTACAACGGCATCTTAAAATGTTCCTGGTTTTCAATGGTATCCATCTAGCAAACGCTCAATTTTGCCTACCTAGTTTTGTATAAGTTCCCAATTTTAAATCAAAATAGCAAGAAAAGTCATTGTATAACATGTTGGTGCCAATGCTGTTGATACCAACATGCCCAAATTATTTCTTTAGACGGAAATTGTCAGAAAAATAGCCCAGATTACATGTATTTCCAAACCTAAAATTCAATCAATTAGAAATAAACCCATTACCCACATTTGACTTTGATACAGTCATTTTGTTGGCTTTGGTCATATGTTTGGAATTATTTACGAAACACATATTTCCAGTCACACATATTTCCAGTCACACATATTTCCAGTCGTGATTTCACAGCTTCACATGTCATAACAAGTATATTTGTTTTCATTTGTTTATCTTTAAGTAAGCCAATGGGTTCTAGTAACAGGACAGAATAGTTCCCTTTAGAGCATTTGGCATAGCTTACTCCAGTTATAATTCTATGACACATTTTGATAAATAAGAGGGTTGTCCCAATAAATCGTAGACACATTTAATGGCTTATCTTTTTAACGTCGCACAATGTTTATATTTTGTGAGAATATTATTTGTCCATTTTCGAATTTATATTCATCCCTTTTCTGTAAATATCATTCCTTTATATCCTGTTATAACCACTTACTTTAAGTGTATAACGGTCATGTGGCGCAGGTAAAAAATAACCTCTTTCCCGCTCATAGTTCCTGAGTTACTAGCGTGATTTAACACATTGGTTCCTATTTCCAGTCAAACCCGTTTACGTGGCCGTCTTAAGCAAATACTGTTTTGCAGTTGAGCAAAATTTCAAAACATTGATGTAATTTGTTTTCCAACAAAGGAATTTTAAGTGAATACAAATAACAGTTGCGCTGACGTAAAAAGACGACGTTTGAGAAAATTGCGGCGCACCGTAAAATTACACGTTTTTGTTGTGGATAGCGGAATGAGACTCTTTAATGAAGACGAAAGAAATCAAAATACATGGCAATGTGTCCCGGATACATGAATGGATTTTTCTTAAAAAAAAAAGAGTCTCAAAGAGACATTTTTATATTGCTTCTCGGAGAATGCTAAATTCATGTAGAAAACCAGGCGTTAAAGAAAAGAAGTGATTTTAAGTGGGTGGCGAATAAAACGGACTTTGAGATAATAAAGGTTCCATGTATTTAAAAACATCTTTTAGCATCAAAAGTACCTGCGAGATGTGTCTATAGATTAATCATAACACAAGGAAACGCGGACATCCTGGACATTTCTGGGTTCATTTCCCGGTGAAAAAGTAACGTTATTATTATATGACGTTGTGACGTGCACCGCGGGTCTGTACATGCCTTTGCTAAATTTAGTATATATTTTGTAAACAATAAGCAGTCAACTTGATTTTTTGTCAAACTGCCGTCAATATATGTGGCTATAATCTATAGAAAAAATAGAAAAATCTATTGAGTGATTTCTGTTTTATCGACGTTGTCTACGATTTATTGGGACAACCCTCGTACATTAAGTAATACTTAAACATATCAAAGCCATTTTTAAAACTTTAACAGCTTATATCAAATAATACATTTTAAATCGTTAACTGTGTTATTAAATTAAAGTACCCTTTGAGACTGTGCGTGTCCCTCTGGAAAAAGAAAACAGATGCATTTAGCCAGTATCCTTTACTATTTGGCATGTATGGCATGTGGACCATCTATAATCTAAATATCCAAAGGCTTAATGACATACAATTTCGCGTCCATTTTTTTTATCACGTACACATCGCGTCCAAAAATATTCTGCAGGACGTGCCATTTGTTGTTGTGCTCCGGTCGTGATGTGCAAAACAAATTTTGTATGTGACTAAGCCTTACATTGAATAGTTCATTTTCTTTTTATCGTTTAGTCTCATGAAAACTGTTATAGCCTATGGAATAATTATTTGAATTCCAAGTGCTGCAAGTGATCTCTTGCTTTTTAAGCCTATTAACTACAGTTTGATGATCTTTACGACGTCAATCAATTGTTATTTTTTTAATGTTGTTTTCGATTACTCTTGATATACCCTTAAAACTGAAATAAATCATGATAGAGACGCATGCTACGTTGTGAAACATACAAACGGGTAAAAATAAACTCAAGAAATATCACGTGGTCAATCTGTAGGGACAGTTAATTTCTGTCAAAGAAACATTCAAATCGTGTTCATTTAGTCATTGTATTCTTAATCAAGTCTTTATTTACATGTACATTTACTTACTCTAATTGTTGGTTTCAAATATTGCTCATAGGCACGGCCGCTTATCTACTAAATCACAACATTTTGTTGTGTATGAAAAAAAGTTTAGAGGATATCCGGTTGGCAGTTAGAGGAGCCGGCAAATCGGCGGGTGAAAGGTGAGTCTCGTCTTTTAATCGAAATGTTCTTGTTTCTAGCTCGAAAATCAAAAATCGGAGAATGTCATACAACCCTTTATTCATTTTCACATATTTGTGAGCCCCATCCAAACCCCGATTCCCCGAGATTGAACGGAAATTCATTTTCTCCCGTTGCAAGGGTAGCCCCAATATTGACATTTCGTCAATCCTGATGAGCGTTTGTCCACTTTCTGAGGATGAATGGCCCAAAACCTGTGTGTATTATAAAATAGTTGTATGTAAATTACATCGTGCAAACAATATTTTAATAACTTACTGTCGATCTTTGAAGAAAATCTGTTCTTCCGGTCAGTTTGTGCGTTAGAGGATAGGTTGTGAGTAAGAGGATAGGTTGTGATTTAGAAGACAGAATGCATTCATCGCATTTAATACCATTTGTCAATGTTTATATGCGAATTAAGCCAAACCGAAATACTCTCATTACTAGACTAGTCTTGTCCAAAGATTAAACCCTTATTTCACTTAAGAATCACAGACCTTTAACATTGTCTACTTGTCTGCCAATCTGCATGTGATAATTTAAAATGAAAGTTTAAGTTAAGAGGGCGTTTGCGCGTTCTCTTTTTAAAATTTCATACACCCAATATTCTTGTCTGCTAGGCCTACATCTTTTGCTTCGGAAAAGTCAAATATTTAGCCATTTTGAAAATGGGTGAAGTGTTTTCAAAAGTGTTTTCAAAATGACACAAATTTCGACTGCTTTATTTATAAAGAGTTACAGATGTGAGAAGTATATGTTTGAGGGCGTAAATATTGAGGGAAGGGCTGATAATCAACAATTTCTTCTTTCTTTCGATGTTTTCCGAAACTATTTTACAAGGGAGTTATAAAATATATCTTGTATGGGACAGGATTTTTGAAGAAATCTTTATGAAGGAAATCGAATTCTCTTGTTCCGTTGCTTTTACATGATGTGTAAATGGGATTCTTTAACCATTTCTCATACAAGGCATGGTATAACGTACTTATTAGAAAGGGATTGTAAAGTATTGACACAAAAGAAGAGATTACTGTTAATCAGCAATTTCTCCCGTTGTCTCAGTATTCTCTGTACTACTTCTCTTTATATAAATCATCTTGGTATTAGTATCCATTTGTCGTCTGCAGCATTTTTCAAATTGGACCAACCTAAAATGTAGCTGTTTCGGAAAGATTTTTAAAACGTTGGTGGTGTGAAGATATGCCTGTAATCAAACTTTGTAAGTTGTATTTGCAATGGTTAAAATATTTACAATAGATTTGTTGTTCCAATGCAGGTATCAGATTTCAACACCTTTCCTCATGTTCCTGGTGTGTCCTGGTGTTTTGAACAAGTCGTGTCCCTAAATATATAAAGTAAGCACTGAAAAGTGTTCCAGACTAGTAGACAAAGTTAGATCTGTCATCCAAGTATTTTAGTGGCCCTTTATTTTGGAGTATTGAATGATGTTAAGAATCATACACGCAAAATTGTAGACTCGACAGATTTTGTATATATTTGTATGAACTTCAAATGGTCATAGATCTTTTTAATTAGGAGAAGTAAAGTGATAATTTTTGTGTCATTGATTTTCTAATGGAATTATCTTAAAAACGATATATTACAACATTGGAATCATTTCTAAAAGGGTTATTTACCGTCGTTAGTTTCTGCTTGATATTAAGTTGCATGCTAGCGGTGAATTTCTTACTTCCAAGGTTAATAATTTGCTTTTGTTGAAAGGATGTGTTGACCCAATTCCTCGCCACAAATGAGATCAGACTAATCTGATACGGGATGTATGGAGTGGAGAAACTTTAGACTATTTTTATCGCTTATTCAATAAGCTGCAGGAACTTTACAATATTTTGGAAGTGAGGTATGCGTGGATATTTTTTAACGATGACGTGGTTTGTACCTAGACAAACCATCGTTGAAGTTGACAAAAGTGATAAAGTACGGATTTCACAAAGTTCATCTTTAATGTATGTTACAACTTGCAAAATTTGTTAATGTATCAATTCGTAGGCTTATATGATTGGTGACTTAACATTAAACATATTGAATCAATAAACAAGAAGATCTATGGATAAACAAGATTTACAGATCTGTATTTTTGACACGTCTTTATTGTCTCCGGTTTTCCACTTCTTATGCATTATATTTTAAAGAGGATACTTTAGAGCATACAAAAATGGCTGGAATATTGCACAGTATTTACTTTGAATTGTATAAAAGTTCACATGAAGACGCACAGAGTAAAGACAGAAAGAAACACAAAGGATAGTGAATGAACTCGTACTCTGTCAAATAAAAATGACAAAGTGATTCTTAAGTGAAATAAGTGTTTAATCTTTGGACAAGACTAGTCTAGTAATGAGAGTATTTCGGTTTGGCTTAATTCGCATATAAACATTGACAAATGGTATTAAATGCGATGAATGCATTCTGTCTTCTAAATCACAACCTATCCTCTTACTCACAACCTATCCTCTAACGCACAAACTGACCGGAAGAACAGATTTTCTTCAAAGATCGACAGTAAGTTATTAAAATATTGTTTGCGCGATGTAATGTACATACAACTATTTTATAATACACAGAGGTTTTGGGCCATTCATCCTCAGAAAGTGGACAAACGCTCATCAGGATTGACGAAATGTCAATATTGGGGCTACCCTTGCAACGGGGGAAAATAAATTTCCGTTCAATCTCGGGGAATCGGGGTTTGGATGGGGCTCACAAATATGTGAAAATGAATAAAGGGTTGTATGACATTCTCCGATTTTTGATTTTCGAGCTAGAAACAAGAACATTTCGATTAAAAGACGAGACTCACCTTTCACCCGCCGATTTGTCGGCTCCTCTAACTGCCAACCGGATATCCTCTAAACTTTTTTTCATACACAACAAAAAGTAATAGCAAATTGTTTTTTATAGAGTAAAGGATACTTTTTCGATAAATTCTTGAAAAGAAACTAATAAACATTATTTCTGGCGCAAATTTGGCTCGAATACAACAAATCTGCCCTCTTTTAGTTAGGAAACCCAATATATTTGAGCAAAAATCTTAAAATTCTTAGAAAATTATTTTCCGGAATAGATTTTTGGAAAATATTTCGGGAATAATGCCGTAATACAGAACACTATCTTCATGCCAAATTTCATTAAATTCCGAGCGTGGGCACAACCCTATGGGAATTTCTGATAGGGTGGAACACCCCCTTTGATATACGCTTGGTTTGATATATTTTTCTTTTCTTTGTTTTTGTAGATGTGACCAAGCACTGTGTCTATACCAAAAAAGGAAAAATTCTTACCGCTGGAATATTTTTTTTATTATCAGAAACGTTGCTAAAAAAGAGCAATTTCAGCTACTTTTGAAAGCATGTTTTACTAAAAATTTCAAAATCATCACTAAATTTTCCCAAATTGATAGTCTTTTAGACAGAATAAAACATATTGAACACAATAAAGACTTATTTATGTAAGACTTATTATTTTTCATAGTCATTTCGAACACGTTTTTTGTGGGTATTTAAGTGACACCTCATTTTTGCAATTTTAGACAAGAGTGATCTCCCTTGAACTCCAATAACTTTTTAATTCGCTTGGTGACCTATAGTTTTTAAGTCATTTTTTTACTTCTCATATATTTAAGAATCAGTACAGAAAAAATAAAAAAATCTTACCGTAGGAAATAAATGGATGATATGTCCTTAATTCAAAATTCTAAACCGTACAAAATGCTTATGTTTGTATTTATAATGGAAACGTAACACAGTTTAGGCATTATTTGCACTTTTCAAATTTCGCCTATGGCTCTTTGGTGCGTTTGAGGGGTTGGTTTTTGGTAATACATCGTTTTGACGTAATAAATAGATTACAAAGATATCGAGAGAAAATTGAAAATGCTGATAATCAACATTTCTCCTTTTCAATCAACAATTCCTTTTGTGTTCGTTTTCCAAGTTCACCATACGGTACGGGGTATGGACAAAAACCATCTGGACAAAAAGCCCATTCAACTAGTACCTAAGTCTACCCCTTATATCAACCGTTGGAATAGCTCAATTTATGGGGGAAAGGTCATATTTCTTCGTAATTTGTATAATAGGTATGTTGTGTTGTTTACTACCCTTTACTAATATTCATTTTATTTATTTCACTCATTTAATTCTAGAATATTGGCACAAAATAAAAAAAGTCCATTTTATTACACTTCATTGATTTTCATTATTTCTATGGTGTTAATACATTACTTTAATGTATTTGACATTTATTTCATTTTTTTAAATGTATGTCTTGATGCAAAAAATGTTTATTCTAATGCGTAGAAACGCTATCAGTTTTTTGAAGTTTTTATCTACAGGGTGTTTCATAATATGTGATACACTTTAAACCAAGCATCTCTTTGATATGCGAATATCCCTGAAAAATATATCAAATTAAAGACAAATAGTGTCCAATTTTATAAGTTGAGTTTTCACGTACCTATGAAATGTTTATACAACGTTTGAAAATAGGGTCCATTTACGTCATGTTCTCAAATTGACGTCAACTATGACGTTGCACCAGCTCAACAAGTTAAATGAAAACCGTCATCACGTTATGGCAAATGTAGCTGGTTATCTTTCTGATTTCACTGATGGACGGTTTGAGCTCTTCAGTTTTCGGTTGAACTTGGTTAACTCTGTCCTTGAAATGACCCCAGAGAAAGAAATTCAAAGGAGAGTGTGGTGGCCAAGGGCGTTCCGTCTTCAAAAGCAATTAATCGTGTGTTAAATATTTTTCTAACTAACTAGGTTATTTGCATATAACAAGTGCTCACTGCCAGGTGAGTGGAGCAGCATCGTCTGGAACCATGTCTTTGCCGTATCTAACCATTTTTGGCGGAGTGCAGTCATCAATCTATATTTCAGTTGAGATAGATAGCGCCCACTGTTGATAGTCTTGGTGTTTCCTCCCTGGTCTTGGAAAAGGAATTGCCAAATTATACCTGTATAGCTTATAGCTCCCACCAGGGTTACAGCAAGATGGTGCTGCTCCACAATACTCGCAGAGAGTACTTATACTGTCTATCAGACATGAAATAAAAAAAGATAACATGTTGCCATAATGTGATGACGAAATTCATGCACGTGTACAATTGGTGCAACGTTATAATGGACATCATTTCTCATGCTGTAAATGGACCATGTTTTCAAACGTTGCTTAAATATCTTATAGGTACGAGTAACGAGTAAAACACTCTTATAACTTATAAAATTGGACACTAGTTACCTTTTATTTGATATATTTTTCACTGGTGGGAATATTCGCATATTAAAGAGATGCTTGGTTTAAAGTGTATCACATATTATGAAACACCCTGTATATACGAAAATTACGCCTTCAAAGTTGAAACAGAAACGACAAATTCTATATAAATCTCAAATGTTGCCCACAACAATTTTTTTTTAATTTTAGGTCATTGACATTTACTTTATTTTACATTACGAGGGCTGTTAATAAAGTATCCGGAATAGTATTTTAAAATTTTAACATTTATACCAACTGAGATTAAATTTTCAACACAAATACTTTGAAGAATTATGCATTTGATCCTGCAACAAAAACTAGGTTATTTGCATACAACATACAACTCGATATTTCATATAAAAAGTCAAATTGCAGTAAAATGCACTCTCTCATATACATGTACATGCAGCGTTGGGTTTTCCTTATGACGTCGTTGGCGGACGTCGCAAATGATTCGCGCATTGTTGAACGTTTATTCCGAGGATTGTCATTTCGATTTTCTTCCTCACTTCTATAAACATGATTTAAACATATTTTATAAACATTATCTTTACAGAGCATTATTTTTCGTTTGATTTTTCGTTTGTTTTCCTTTCGATACTTCTATAAATTACATTTTTGTTGGGGTTTACTCTATTTTCATGTCGATGCGCTGCATCCTTGTTTTACATCATTGAAACTTTAAATTGTACAAAGTATCTGCTATGGTGTAATTCTCCTAGTAAATAAAATGTCATAAATAAAATATCAGAAGTTTGGCTTGGACCTGTTTTGAAATATACTGATATTTCGGAGTTTTAAAACTATGATTTTACGACATGCTCCGGTAGCGTTTCTTGACCTTTTAGCGGACAGAAAAATATCGTTTGCAGAAACTGATTCATATGATATTTCACCAGAAAATCAATAGTTTCATACTAATGATGATAATTTGTGTGTTTTAATGATTAGAGCTGGTAGATCTACTGTAACGTTTGTAAAAAAGATTAACATATTTAGCAATATAAAGTCGTCATTTGGGCTTGGAAGTTATGTATTGTATTACTTCTAGGAAAAGGATTAGACGTGCAAGTTATGATAATTCAGCTAAAGCTTAAGCTTCGCCATGTTTGATAAAAACTGTAGTACCTTAAATAATGCAAAGTTCTAATTTGAAATGCAGGTAGGAAAAGACAAATGACCTTAGTTGAATTAATTTGAAAAGAACGGATTAATCTTTTCAGAGGTGAAAATATCTATCTAGTTGGTTTAAACATAATGAAAAGAAAGGATAAGTAACATTGTATGATGAGAAGGAGAAAATTAATCATATTTTTGATACTTCTGGGAAAATAAATATCAGATAATGACTTATTCGTGGATATGATATAAAACTATGGACCTACATTCGTAGTTGGATTTATGACTCGCTCTAGAATTAATAAATCGTACTGTTAAAAGCATTTGAAAAGACGAAATCTCAAATGCTGTAAATCATACATTGTCTCATTTCCTCTCGATGTAAGGCCTTCAGGCCAGCGAGATATTGTCATAGCAGTGTGACTGCATGTCTTTCCACAGACCTTTCCTTCTGCTGTATTAACTTCAACCAAATATCACATATAACCATCTTTTAGAATTCTTCAAGGAATTTTAATTGATTGAATTTTCACCTCTGTTTTAAATTTAACAACCACATATACATCAAGAAAAAATTGGACCAGCCTGATCGGAATCTCACTACTTGAATGAAGATTGACAAATTGTTGTTTTAGACATTGCTTTGAATGAATCTAACAGCCCAAAATATCATCATTCTTTTTTCTTTGACAATATAGCTGTTTTACTATTGGGTAATTTCAAAAATAATGCATCCAAAACGTGACATAGGGGGTCCAAAATGAAGTTGTTCATATTGAAATATTATTCGTCAAGAGCACATCCCAATATGTCAAATTTTAATAAACCAGACACGAAAATATAAATACTTAACATTTTTTTCAAATTTCAAGGGTTTTATTTGAAACATTGGAGAATTTTTAAACAAATACGTTTGCCTTATATCGCTCCTTTAATTCTATTACATGTATAAATTTCATCTCTTATGTCACTTAATATTGTTACACGAACCTTAAGGTAAAATTTGATGTATAACATGGCTACCTAATGTGAATATACCAACTTTATGGCAATTTTTAGTGATGTTTTAGTAAAAATTTTAATCAATTACCTAGGAAAGTTTACATAAAATGTTCCATACATGATATACAAAGCCAATACTTAATCTGTTACATTAGGATGATACTTGCAGCCAGCATACAAAAAACTATTTGGGTACAATAACTTGAAATGTGATGAGGACACATCAAAAATCAGATTTCAGCAAAACCGTTACACTTGGGACAAACTAATGACATAAATAGCTCTCAGAAAATCCATTTTCTAGTTACAATTCATGTTTGTTTTTGATAATATAGATAAGAACACACCTGGATGCGATTGTAAAAGTAGCTGTTTGGATACAGATTGGTGCCAGTTTCCAAAATAAGCTTCATAAATCACTGGAATTTGTTTAAAAACTCCAAGAAGTCTCTTATTTGTTGAAATCATTTATGATTTTCAACATTTTGTATTAGGTATTACCAAGATGTAAGTGGGTATCAAAATTTGACACGTTAAAGGTGTAATATATATAACTTTTAAGTGTTTTGGATTTAGTTTCAAAGATAAAGGAAAATACACTTTTCTTGAAACAAAAATTATTAATGTGAATTTCTTTGAAAGAGACTTTGCTGTTACGAAATGGGTGTATTAGTGAAAAATGACATTAAAACATTGTGAATTGATGTTATTCTTGTTTTCCTCACAAAGACGCACAGTTTTAATACCGTAATCACCACATTTTATATGTGAAATACATTGCTCCAAATATTTCCCATGGCATATCAAATTTGTTGCTTTTAACCCAAAGAGTCTCATTAAGTCAATATATGATTACTTTACTTGGTTTCCAAGAAACACAAATGAAAAAACACTTTCCAGACTATCACAGGATAAGATTTTGCTGAATTTTTCAAAGTTCTACACCGTTACACTTGGGACAAACATTTTAAATACTTTTATGATGGATTTAAAGGATATTAAATGAATTAAACTGTATATGTTGATTTAGGATGTTCAAATAACTCATACAGATCCAAAGAAGTCAATGATATGTATTTCTGCTAGATAATTAGTATGAGCCCGACAATAAATTAAATTGACACGTAAGTCAATCATTTCTGAACGATAATTCATACTAACATTGCACCAATGATATTTGTCTAAGAAAGGATACCTATTTTGAGACATAAAGATGTCTAGTAGCAAAATAATAACCTTTGATTGTCCAGAGTATTGTATTTTTATGCCTTTATGTTTTTGAGGGTATGTCATTTTCTGGGCATGGTTCATGGACAATATACATGTTGTCCATTAAACGACTATTGAAAAACTGTTCTATTGTTGCAACACTTTGTATAATTGTATGTTGTGGGGTCTTTCAAATCCCGTAGTTTTAATGATTGCCACTTAAAAATTGAATTTTTATACAAATGTCACGCTAAAAGCGTTACACTTGGGACAATTTTGGACACTAAAAATGCTATAAAATTGAAACGAAAGTAGATATTCTCTTAAAATTTTGTACACATTTTAGCAATAACAGAATACATATTCTGGAGTAAGACAATCACCAAAAAAACTTTTCACCCGCACTGTAGATCAGTTTTTAAAAAAGGATGCATTATTTTTGAAATTACCCTATTATAATTATTACTATTTGTATTTGGATATCAGAAATGCACTAAATAGAGATGGCCACCGGAAGCTATCCCTAAAATAACAATTTTATGCTATTTGTTTTTAGGTGGCTAATAAAAGCCATCTATTAAGACATACTTATGAATCCAAATTCAATTTGATTCTTCATCTGGCATTTGAATCAAACTGATGCATACCAAATTGCGACATGACCGCCACATTCCATATTAGAGATGATTTGTAGGGTATAAAAATGCGGATATATCTTTATTTTTTCTGTATTTTGTTGTTTTTATATCTATTTCACACATGAATAATATTCATGTGTGAAATAGATATAAATATATTATATTTAATGCTGATGCTAAATATTTCCTAAATGTAGAAATAGAAATAATGAATATGGAAACTAATTGCCATCTTGAAAAAGAGAAAAAATAAGACATATAACATTTCAAGTAGAACACACAGTGCTTGCCAGTTTTGCCAACATAGATATTTCCATAAAATTGTGTCTATTTCAACATATTGGATTAAAATGTTCTTAACTTTTACTTAATGTCTGTAAGATAATTGCTGGAAAAATCAAACTTTTGTATGCAGAATAACTATTGTGAGTAACGGTACATTTTACCTTTGCTAGCACTAAATGCATTATCTAAACTTTATTAAACACACCACCAGTTATTGTTTGACCAGATTGAACTGAGACTCCTTGCATATTCCGTTAATATTCGGGTCTTTCCGTATTTCTACATCGGGACTATAATCTGTATAAGTACTGTTATACACTTCGCATTAAACACCGAATAATAGTGGCCTAGTGTGTAAGGCGAATCTTCTGTAAACCAGATATCCGTGGTTCGAATCCCAGTAGCGCTTTTGTTTAAATATTTTTACTTTCAACATTTATTTCTTTTTTTTAAATGCATGCATACATTTTGTGAACCTCAATCAGTTCACTTGAATCCGTTCACTTTAAGTAATCATTCAAGAAAAATCGAAACCGTTTAGATACAGGTGATATAAAAACGTGTTTGCTGATGTTGTAACTTTTTTAGACAACTGGGGGGGCCCATAACCTTTTTCCTCGCTTAACCACCAATACAATTGGAGTAAGCAGTAAGCAGGGTCAATATTTTTTTGAATCCAGAGAAGCTACGAGAGACCAACACATCAGCAACGTTCAAGGGAAGATTATAGATGATAAATGAACGAATAAAGATTATGATAAAAAGGGAAAATATATTTAGTGCACTATACTTATTGTGAAAATTAAAAAAAATGAGTTTTTCATCAATCAATAAATTAATACATTAATTAACTTGAATTACATTTTATAGGAAAAAAGAAAGAAAAAAAGCTTAACAAAAGTTTCACCAGTAAAATGCTGGGTTCGATCTTGAGTCTCTGTGAATGGAAGTCCAGCGTCTTTCCACTACACTAGTTCTTTGTTTAATGACCACATGCAGAAATAAAGTTAAAATTTTTCATAGCGCAGGATATAAACACGCGGAAACTATCGAACACGCCGATGAATGCCGGAATACGCTTACGGAAAACGATGAGTCTCAGGTAAATTTGGTCAAACAATACCATATTGTGAAATGTTAAATCTGCCCTGTAGGCTTGAGATATGTCTGTATGAAACAACTTAATGCCATATTTCAACATGGCAACTGGTGGCCAAAATCAGTAAACTTTGTTTATATAAATTATGGCCACCAGTTGCCATGTTGAAATATGGCATTAAGTTGTTTCTGTAGACATATAATGCATGTATGGTGTTGTATCATATTTCTACTCAGTATAGTGTTGTATCATATTTCAATATGATTATTCACCCATGGACATCAGATTGAAACAAAATCTAGCAATATCATCCAAGAAAAATACACACAAATAAATGGTTCATATACCCTTCTGTCTATCCGTGTGAGTTTGAATGTGTTAATAATGATTGACACACTATTTATCTTTTGAAACTGAGCGTTTTAATAGCTATGTTCGTACATTTAGAAGGAGGGGGGGGGGGACTGTGCGATCTTGATTTCCCTTACATCCAATTGATGGAACTGACGGAACTGACTTATGTAATGGTTATACTTGCCATACTTGTATCAATGAATGCTTTTTTTCCTCTTTTTTTTTCGATGTATTATACAATGTGCTGTATTTTTTTCCTCCTAAGCGACATTTTTTCTTGGACTGGTTCTGCGCACGACAGTGTCATGGAGAATATTCATAAAGGGCCTATTTCTAAAAGCGGTTGGAACCTTAGTATGATTAATTCTGGGTATACTTTTCAGTCCCAAAATAAGGATGACATAATTATGTCTACTTGTTATTTCGCCGAAGATTGTCTTCTTCAACGGCTTCTAAAATCATGGAAGATGGCAAGTGTCGATCACTGCAATGTAAAATGTATAGCAAAAGTTTTTTTTACAGACATTGTAAACTTGTACCAATATTTTACATGAAATAACGAATTACTCTCAAAATAGCATCTGGTGGCTATTTTAGAATTTATCAAAGATATCTCTATATTATAAATCAAAGTGCTATCAGCACTGTAAATCGGGCATCACTGATAAAATGAACAAACCAGAACTGAGAAAGTAGACAAAAGACGGTGGGCAGCACAGATACCATCAAGGGCTGGGATAGTTCGTCAATCATCAGCTCATCAAACTGTAGTTTACAGAATTATATCCCTTCAATTGTAACAGATGTGTCACAATTTTTTTCATTCAACTCGGGAATTGAACCCAGTACTACTAAGTTTGATTATCCAACATGCTACCAACTGCGCTATAGGCACAGTAACAGTAGAGATGCCAAAATTGCACAAGAAATGTAAACAAAATTATCAAGCCTTGGTCCAGTTGACTTGAAAGAGAGCTAAAAGATAGAACACAATAGGGAACGATTTCATCCTGTTAACCATGATGCAATATCGGACAAACAATCAATATTTCGTAAGTGTTGCCATAAAATCTCTTAACTATGGTTCGAGTCAAGCTGTAGTTAGGATATTTTATAACAGCACCGACAGTTTATCAAAACGTAACGGTAACACTAGTCTATTTTAGCACGGAATTCTTTGCCAATGCGTTGATTTTGATAGGTTCATTGGGATTTTACACTGTTTTCAACTGCCATGGTGTCATATCGCGGCGGCTGGAACACCTAACCACGGATTCCTGTTGTTTCTCATTACAGTACACACCCTTACCGAGCCTCCAGCTGCTACCCGCATAGGTTCACGATATAAAACCATTGGTGGTTGACATTTTTATCAGAAAGGATATTTGTTGCGGCCGGGTATCGAATCTTGGACCTCTCGAACGAGAGGCAGGTGCGTTATCAACTGCAACAACACTTCCAGCCCTCAGTGATCTCTTGTGAACAAATATGCAACCATATAATAACCTGGCAGAGCATCTCTAGCTAATAGTTAATAGCTAGAATTGATCTACCAGTTCATGCTTTACTTGTGAATCACAAAATCCAGAGACCGATATATCTTGATTTTAAAGAGTAACATGGATAAAAGTTAACAACATAAAATACTTTTTGATTTTTTTATACTTGTAAAGAAAACGTTAACAAAATATTTAAAAAAACTAACAAAATACAAACTTAATCCTTTCCTGAACAAGACAAATTTAGACAACCCTTATTTTAAAAGTTTGGATAACATAAAGAAAAAAAAAAGAATGTGGATAATCAGAATTGTTCTTTGATTTATGATCTGTCTTGTAATCATACCCAACATTTGAGAATGGATGCATTTCATTTTGTTGTTAAGGAAAGGGTATACATATAGTAGCCTAGCATCAATATTTGTCTCAATATAAAATCATTAAAGTGACATTTCAGAATTTTTTTGTCATAAATTTTACATGTATTTTTATCTGAAAGAGCATATTTCCTTATGAAAATTCTGAAAATTTCAAGCCAAAATATTGCACCGTTTACGAGAAATTTATATTTTTGTGTTAGAATTGAACAAATTGTTGTGAACAACAGTTCGGATTTATATGCAATTTATCGATTATGTGTCAACTTTAAATGCGTGCATCTCGCTTACTGGCAACAACTTAAAAAACTAATAGTATTTATACTAATTAGAATACCCAATCTTGGCATCAAGACATACTTTAAAAAATTGAAATCGGAATGAAATGTCTCTTTAATCTATCAATAAACAGAACAATCTATACGGTAGGGTTGGGTGCAGATATAGGACCAGTGAGGCATTTCAGATCAGATGGACCCAGATCAAGATTGTCATAGGCAAATGATTCATCCTTGATATTCTTAGGTTTTATTTTCAATATCTGAAAATAAAACTCCAAATGTTTACTTGGGTGATATTCATTGCTGCACTCATTTAGAACTGATGTTGGTCAACCATTGTCTAAAATGCCACAATGTTGTTGTTTTTTTTCAGAGCCTAAGCTCATTTGTAGGCGCTTCAATTTAGCTCAATAATTGGCTCAACGTAAAAACAAGATGTGTTTGTGATTCCGAAATGAATGAAATGTAACTGACCAGTTTGACAGGAAATTGTTGGAATGTTAAGGTTTTTAACCCTATCGCAAAAAAAAAACCTGGCCCCGGTTTCTCGAAAAAACTTAAGTACATTCTCATGCTCAAATCTGAGCACCGTGCTCAAATCGCACGAAATCCACGTGACCTTCAATCGAATACCCTTCAACGCTGGAGAGTATCCCTTTGATGTTGAGCATGTCCCCATGAGAATGTACTTAAGTTTTTTCGAGAAACCGGGGCCTGGTTTTGACGTCCCTAGTGGAAATGCTTGGGAAAACATTGAATCAAAAGAAGAAACTGCAGTTTCTCCTTTTGTCTCAATATTTTCTGTGTTATGTATTTGTACACAAATTCTATCTATAACAACATGCCTTTTGTTGTCTTCAGCAACAAAAGGTTCCAAATTGTAAGACCATAAGACCCGTTTGGGAAAGATAAAATATGTTTTAGGGTTATCAGGGTTATCAGTTCAATGACCGTTCGAAAAAAAAAAAAAAAAAAAAAAAAAAAAAAAAAAAAAAAAAAAGCAGTAATATTTTAACTGCTATAAATTTATAACACAGTTAACCTATTTTACAGTTCGATTCCTTTACTCAACCGAAAAGCTTGAATGACACACTAAAAATATTAAATGGTAATTACTAAAAACGAAAATTGCATCAAATTTTTATGTAATACTATTCCTTATTTGTCACAAAAGTGCATGGCATAGAAAACATTTGTAGATTGTAACTGAAAAGGCAGTTTCTGCGGTGTTTGCCTTTATCACATAGCTCAGCGGATAACACGCAAAATGCAAGTGTCTAGCTCGGTTAGCGTGGGTTTTGACCACGTGATAATCATAACAAATTTGATTGGTTGTCAGCCCTAAGTAATATTGTAACTGCTACAAATGTAGTATACAGTTAACCCACTGTACGTTTCAACTCCTTTACTCAGCCAAAAAGCTTGTTATTATCACTTAAAACACTAACTGGTAATTACCAAATGCGAAAATTACATCAAATTTTGTATTAGTCTCTTCTTTATTTGTCGCAAAAGTAAGTGAGATAAAAAAAAAAAAAAGTTTGTAGATTGTGCCTGAAAAAGGCCGTTTCTTCGGTGTTCGGCTCGAACACGGTGCTCAGCGGATAAAGGTAAAAATGTAGTGTGTTTGTTGAAAAATCAGAGCAGTAATATTGTAACTGCTATAAATGTCTTAAACAATTAACCTATTGTACGTTAACTGAAAAGGCCGTTTCTTTGGTGCTTGAAAACACATAGTTTGGCTCGAAGACGTTGCTCAGTGGATAATGGTAAGTTTGCAGTGTTTTCAACAAACCGACTGTCGGAAAGCAGTATAATAAATCGGTCCAGCCCGATTTAAAAAGACTACAATGCATTGGAACACATTGACACTAATTCTAGTAATCTTTTACCGTATTACTGGTAATAAAATCTTTTTAAACATACAGAATATCACTTTCAAGTTTCAAGAACTGTTGAGATATTTTGCTATAAATTACTTAAAACTATTGAGTGAATAATTCTAAAAGTAAATAGAACAACGCTGACGCTATTATTGATGATCTTTTACCGATTTACTGACAATAAAACCTTTTTAAACATACAGCTTATCACTTTCACATTGAATTCATTTATCATTTTTTTAAAAAGGCGCCGTTAAAACACACAACTTTTATCAATAATACCATTTTAGACGTTTACATAATATACATTTTGACTTACAAAAAATCTTGGACATTTTAGGTTTAGCCTACATAAAATAATTTGTGTCATTTTCAAAATAAATTCTTGGTACTTATGACTAGATTGTAATGAGTTCCGTCATCCCACTTGCATTATGGCAAAATATCATTTGAATTCATGTATACCAGAATTGATTTGAAAACAGAAAATGTCATAAGAGCTAAGCACCGTACTTATTCCAATAAAACCGATAACACACCCTAAATACGGTTTTTAAATTGAGTTGCATGCCAAAGAATGTGAATGTGTCCAATCTTCAAATATAAAATTGCTGCCTTCTTATAATCAAGTTTTAAGTGCTAGCGCATACAAAATTTATGTTCTCGCTGGTGATTAGACATTTCCCTGTCTACTTTAGGGATCCATGCTAGATATTTCAGGCATCAGAACATTATGGGGACAATTAGAGTTTACTAAGTTGTATGCATATTGTATTTTCTAGGCAGAAAATGGATTATGTCGTTGGTACCAAGATTTTCATCAAGGATTAGTTTCCTATAAAGGGGGGGGGGGTCTCACTCTATCAGAAATTCCCATAGGGTTGTGCCCACGCTCGGAATTTCATGAAATTTGGTATGAAGTTAGTATTCTTTATTACGGCGTTATTCCCGAAATATTTTTTAAAAAATTATTCTGGAAAAATAATTTTCTAAGAATTCTAAGATTTTTGCTTAAAAATTGGGGGTATCCTAACTTAAGGAGGCCATATACACATAGCTTTGTTGTATTCGAGTCAAATTGTATCCAAAAATAATGTCTAATAATTTCTCATCGTGTATAAACCAGAATAGTATATATTACTCACACACAATTAAAATCCGGGAGCATTTTTAGGTGCTGTTGTTCACAATTTTTATAATTTGACAATGTTACCGGTTTCAAATTTTCACCAAATTTTGCATGCTAACAGGGACCATTTATGGCCAACTTTCCTATCAATTCCATAGGTTGACAAAGACGGGAACATACAAAAAAGTTTCATTGAATGTTAGGTTTCTTATAATTTTCTGGGTTGTTTTTCTGTCAATTTTTGACTAAATAGATTTCTGAGAAATTATTTGGCATGTTGCTAATAAAAATATTGGTCTGAAAATGTTCTACAATAACTCTTCTTGTTATTCTGATTTAAAATTTGGGACTGATATCAAAACTAGGTAAGCAACATTGGGCTTTTGCTAGACAGGAACCATTGTTCACAATTCTCATTATTATTCTCAACCAGTTTCAAATTTTCACCAAATTTTGCATACAAACAGGGGACATATATGGCAAATTTTCTTATCTATTTCATAGGTTGACACAGACGGGAACATACAAAAAAATTGATAGGATTTTAGTTTTTGAAAATTTCTCGGCTATTCTTCTGAATAAATACATTTCTGATAATTTTTTGTTCATGTTGATATCAACAATGTTGGTACCAAACTGTTCTACAATAAGTCCTCTTCTTATTCTGATTTAAAATTTGGGACTGATATCAAAACTAGGTAAGCAAAATTGAGCTTTTGCTAGAAAGGTACCATTGAAATCCGGGAGCATCTTAAGGTGCCGTTGTTCACAATTCTCATTATTTGACAATGTTACCGGTTTCAAATTTTCACCAAATTTTGCATGCAAGCAGGAGACATATATGGCAAATTTTCTTTTCGAGAACACACACAAAAATTTATAGAATATTAGGTTTTGAAAATTTCTCGACTATTTTTCTGACAATTTCTGACTAAATACATTTCTTAGATTTTTTTGTTCATGTTGATATCAACAATATTGGTACCAAAATGTTCTACAGTGCCTCCTCTTGCTATTCTGATTTAAAATTTGGGACTGATATCAAAACTAGGTAAGCAAAATAGGGCTTTTGTAAGACAGGTACCATTGAAATCCGGGAGCACCTTAAGGTGCCGTTGTTCACAATTCTCATTATTTGACAATGTTACCGGTTTCAAATTTTCACCAAAATTTGCATACAAACAGGGAACATATATGGCCAACTTTCCTATCAATTTCATAGGTTGACAAAGGCGGGAACATACAAAAAAATTGATAGAATTTTAGGTTTTGAAAATTTCTCGGCAATTTTTCTGACAATTTCTGACTGAATTAACGTCTTAGAATTTTTTGCGCATGTTTTGTACCAACAGTATTGGTTTCTACAATGACTCCTCTTGCTATTCTAATTAGAACTTGTGGATTTATACCAAAACTAGATGGCCAACATTGAGTTTTTGTAAGACGGGTATCAATGAAAACCGGGAACACTTTAAGGTGCCGCGTTTAGGCCTATATGTACTCTTTTAGTAAAACGAATATAGTTTTGTAGTTCATAGGACAGAGGCATTGTATGAGTAAAGTTACAAGAAAATCTATTCGTGGGCGCAAATGAGACCCCACCCTTTATTGAGAAACTAACAATGCGGTAGGTAAAGTTAGATACAAAATTTATATATACTGTGCACAAAAAGTTTAGCACACTTTGAAAATGTCCTTTCCTAGTCAAAAACTATTCCAAAATCCAAAAAAATAAAACTTTAATGTGTTTGAAAATTCAATTTTCTGGCGCTTCCTGAAAATTTTGCTTCAAAATTCTTAAGCGTTAGTTAGGTATCTTACGTTAAAGTGCACAGCGGTCAAATATCGAAAGTCAAACAAATTTCAATGACGCGAATGTCCAGTATAAGCAGCTAGGACTACCATTCAATGTCTTCCCATGTTGCAGAGAAGCTTCCTGACCACACAGAAAGGAATTTTGCCCATTCATACTGCAGATGACGCTCATTGCCATTCACGTTACAGACGCCATTACTTTCTCTAGCCTGACGTCCAACAATGTTCTTTGTGTGTTCTTTTGCTGGTGATTAAGCAGTTCAGGCGTAGATCATTCTGTATACATGTTCCTTGGAGTAAGTGGGTGGTGATTATCTTATTGAAATATCACAACATCGTGTCGTTGTAATACGGTCCTGTGACATGTTGGATAATTTCATTGCAGTGCCCTTGCACCGTTTGGTTGTCATTAACTGAAATGAGGTCTGTTTAACTGTTTTCATCTATTCCTGCCTAAAAATGACACTGCATTCGACGCAACAGTCTCAATGATGACGTTATTGGTATCAAGCCTTACGCATCTTCTCCAACCACAAATCCTGCCGTTAGTTAATGACACGTAAAATGAGATTCGTCCGGACATCAGTCCAATGTCTCCTGAATCAATATCGATGTGTCAATACCCACTGACGCCTTGCCTGTCGATGCTTAACGTCATTGGCGTAAATCGGAGGACCCTGATGCAAGTTGTGTGGAGCCTGTTCCGGACAGTCTGGTCACTACCGGTATACCTTGTGACGTCCTGAAGGAGTAGCACTAAATTCTTACTAGACAGGAATTCGAAACGTCGTCAAGACGTCGCTGCGAAACGATCCTCCATGAACGTCGTTTTACACGGTCTACAAGATTTAGGTCGGTCGTTCGTGGCTAAAGTTGCATAAACCAAGTGCCGTAGCCGCGTAATTGTCAATCGGAGACAATTGAAATGCAAAGCGACATCTCTAACAAACATACCTGCTTGAAGCATGCAAAGAGCTCTCTGACGTCGAACTGCAATAGTTCAATAAATAACAACAGAGACTATGTATCCAGGGCTTGTGGATAAGAACCCATGGGTGTCAAAATCCTTTTTGACGTATTACAAGAAGTCTAGTGAATTGCTTACATATGATGTACACGTGATAATTATGCAGCTATTGACTTGTACTTGTTCGAAACATATCATGAACATGATGAATATGTGCATCAGTCACTGTAATGTTACTGACAATTTAACCATATTCAATCATTAAAGTGTATATGACGTGTATTTGTTGGCTAAAAATCTGTATCTGTAAAAATCGGTGGGTAACCCACGTGGCTTCTGGGAAGCATTCACACCGAAAAAATCGTCCGAGTCAATGTATGTTTTGTTTAATTTCTCAGCTTATACGCTACGGATTTTGACGAGATAAAGTGCACGGAACGCGCCTTTGAGAATGCTATTCCGAACTCTTACTCACTCTGCTCCAAAACCAGTAGTTTCTTCAAACATTTGAGCCAAAATATTTTTAAGTGCGAAACGAAAGTGGGAAGCGTTCACATGCACCGAAAAAAACTTTCGCTTGAATGTTTGAAGAAACCATGGGAGATTTAGCAGAGTGAGTTAGAGCCGGGAATAACCCTCTCAACATACCTTAGTGAATTAGGTTTGCCACATTCAACTCATTTTGCAATCTAACAAAATTTTGAAATGATCAAATCTAAGATATTTGTACTTTTTAATATTGTCCAGTGCCTAAGTTGGTTACCTGTTTCATATGTGTTCAATTTCAAATAATTATACACAATTTGATTTTTAAGGATATCAAATTGTAAATTAAAACGATTTTAGTAACTATTTCTTGAGTAGTTTGGTATCATGAGTGTATATGTATAAAAGGGAATTTCCCACAAACTGGAAGTCCCCACACTACACTATCCTTTATTAGAATAAATACGGTAAACCGTTTTCCAAAATTTTTGGACATTGATTCATATTTCTAAGAATGTATAGTGGATATCTTGGCAACAAGTTTAACCAAATCATGATTTCAATATAGTGGATAGGATTATTTTGGCATAATCATGTGAACAATTATTTACATGGTTTTTAAATTGGCGTGTTTGAGGAATGCTAAAAGAATTAATATATGGTCAAAGGGCCTGTGCTCAAATCTTTTTTCTTTATCTGCCTTTGAAACCTTTAATGCATAACATTTTCAAAATTGTATTTTGAATAATATTACTGCATTTCATACGGAAAAACAAAATGTAGATTAATATTTTTGTTTCAATGGGGTTTATTGCCATTTATACGGTAATTTTCAAAAATGAATTTAATTTTCTTTTTCTTAATTACCTTTTAAATCATTTAGTTTTAGTCTGTTAACAAGAAATTTGCGATATTTAGAACAAAAGATGTCGAAAAATGATAAATAACAACATTATAATTGCGTATTTGAGGTTTTGGCGGCCATTTTGAAAATATGCAAATTAGATTATTAAGAAGCCATTTTTCAGCTTGGCAACATTATTTTTCGGACTCGGCATACCCAATCACCCCTAGAACCGATCTCAAACCCTTTTCTTCACAATATGCCTATACATTAAAAACTAAGCGATTTTTAAAGAATTTTGTCCTGACTATTTGAAAAAGTCCCTCTGGACACGACCATACCTGCGCATAGCGAAAATGTGATCTCAGTGAATGTGAATTTACCATCAGAATCCATTGTGCTACTTGAACTAAACAAAACTTTAAATGATAGAAATGTTGCTGGAGGTAAAACTGTATCTAAAATTCAATGTGTATATATAGAGTCATCAATCCCACAAGTGTATTTATCAAGAAAAATCAAACCATTGCAAAAGCAGTAATAATTGATGACTCATCAATAAATGAGCCAGAAAATTATGAAGATACTTCAATGTCTAACTTAAGTGCTAAAAATCCAAATAAAACAGTTGACTATGAAAGGATAGTTAAAGAACTTGGCATAAATCTTGACAACCAAAATTTAACTTCAGAACAGAAATGTAAACTTTACGCCTTTTTGGGTAAAAACAAAGACATTTTTGCCAAGGATTTGTCTGAATTAGGAAAGACCAATCTTCATTCTCATGTGATTGAGACTGGAGATGCTAAACCTGTCCTACCGCCAAACTCCTGCTAAGAACAACCGAAGGAAATGCTTGATGCTGGTGTAATTGAGGAAAACAATAGTCCTTGACATAGTCCAGTTGTATTGGTTAAGAAACTAAACAATGAATGGCGCTTTGCTGTGGACTATCGCAAACTAAATGCAATAACTGAACCAATGTCTTTCCCAATACCGCATATGACTGATGTGTTCGATACTTTGGCCTCAATATATTCAGTCTTGGATCTTAGCAGTGGGGATGAGTCTACCAAACATAAAAGTGCGTTCATAACTGAACAGGGAATCTTCAATTTCCGGAAACTCAGTTTTGGTTTAATTAACGCCCCGATGACCTCCCAAGCCGTAATGACAAATGCATTGAGAAATTTGAACTTTGAAATAGCACTGGTATACATAGATGACTGTATTGTCTTCTCAAAATCTTTTGATGATCATCTTCATCACTTAGATATCACAAAATATGAGAGCCGCCAACTTAAAGCTACACCCAGGTAAGTGTAAATTTGCAACCGATAGTGTGCAATATTTGGGACACATGGTAACAAAAGAAGGAATAAAAGGTACTGTCACAAAATACAGACAAAATCCAGAATGCCAAACCACCAAGAAACCCAAAAGAGGTAAACAGGTATTAGGTTTGTTTGGATATTACAGGAAATTTGTGCTAAAATAGCACAGCCACTAACTAATCTATTAAAAAAAATTCCAGATTACATGACACAATTTTTCAAGAAATCAGACAATACTAAACCAAGATCACATGGCCAACAAACTCTAATTATTCCTAAACCAAGGATTGAGTTCTATAGAAACTCCCTTGCATACTCAGGTCCTAAATTGTGGAATCAAATTCCACTGCAGATGACTTGAAAACTCTTAAATCTGCAATCCTGACATGGTGGAACACAACAGATGTACGTATTTCTATTCACTGAATAATTCAAATGTAGAAATATTGTACTTTATACACCGATTGAATGTTGACATTGATAAACTGTTATTCTAAATAGGATTTTCTACTTTTCTGTTCTCATTTTGTATACATGTCTGTTTTGTGAATATGTGAAAATTTATAGAGGGCCACAAAAAAGACTAGGCTCGCCCAATTGTGCCACCTCTTAAAATAAAGTTATTATTATCATTATTATCATTTTGCGGATTGTGGGAGTTCCCCAAGGTTGCCATTCTGGCAACAAAGCTAGATTTGCTCTAGAACACCTATACAATGCAATAAAAAATAAAACTTCATTGTACTCGACATTGCAAGGTTGTCAAGGCCATATAGCAGCGTCGAATGGACTAAATTATTTCCATTTCCATGGCAAGGTAGACTGATCTGCCATAACTAAATATTTCAATTCATTCTTAGAATGAAATCTGTATTTAGAAACATATATATGACATGTATATTTAAAGCATCTCAATTGATGAGCTAGCGATCATCTGCCATTGTACATCATGATGTGCAGTATAGCTGATAATAAAGTTAAGATCCTTTAATGATTAAAGGAAGTTTAAGGAACGTTCATATAATGTAAGGAAAACTGTTCTAGCCAACAGTACTTACCGGCTCTAATACCAAGTTTTGAATATGTTCAAAATTTGCTTAGATGCTTCTGAGCAGATCAGACACATTGTGTGGTAAATACCACAATGTCCATTTCTCCGCATATGTTCTTTAAAAAGTACTTTCTTTCATCATAAAAACATAAAATTGAAAAAAAAACAAGACCAATCCCCATGAAAGACCACTCGTCATTACGAAAATCAGTCCTTGCTAAAATAAAATAAAAAAAGAAAAAGCCGATACACATCCTGCATAAATCTACAGCTATTGAAAAAAACTATACTAAACCGCTGAAATAACGCACCACCTTTTCTCGTTTGATATTTTTCAAACTAAATAATTCATTTTGTTGAAACAAACTCGGTATACTCCAGACACTAGGTATGCATAGAACACACTCTTTAGCACAAATCTCGTTCATCCGTGACGCTAGCCGTCCAAACTGGGTAAACAGCTATTCTGCAATTGTGCCAGTAACGACCTCATGCACAGACCAGTTTATCCGTTTAGAGGGTACATGCACTCGATGACAATAGGAAAACACCCAAATATTTCATCGGTCGGAAGTTTTCAATGCTTTAAACGATGTCAAGACTTTCCATTGATCAACCCTAATAGTACTAATGATGAGATATCATCACAGGAATATTAAGCGGCTGAAAGCGTGTTTCCAACAACCAAAGACAGTGCTTGACCTCAGGGAAGGCCACAACTGTAGCTCACGACAGACATCACCCCAGCGGGAAAGACCTTTGTAAGATGAGTGGAGAGCAACACGACAGGCCAGAATCCAAAATCTGATCGGTTCCATGCGCCGATGATGCACAGACTGTGTTGCTCTGAAAGATGGTCTCACTCGGTACTGATTTTGTGATTTTCACGTTTTAGGGTAGGACTTCACGCTTGCGCGCTCGTCACGCCTGATTGCTTTAAGATAGCAACTCATTTTTTTTTACCAGAAACGAATAAATTGATATATTTTCGGGTTGTGGTTAGTTAGTTTGAAAAAAAAAATAATAAAAAAAAATAACGTGATAAAATTTTCAAAACGAAAAATGTCAGTGGTGCTTTATTTCTGAGGTTCAGTATATATTTCGACAAAAGACATGCTGATTTATGATTAGTGTAGACATGTATTCAATTCAACTTGTTCGAACACAAATGAACGAACAATAAAAACGACCTTGTGTTCCTTTGATTATGTTGAGCGGTGTCTTTAGCTCTAACTCGATGTATAAGAATGATAGCATAAAATGCTTTCAAGGTACATTTCTAGATCCCAGCTCAATCATTTGTTTATTTTCTAAAATAGCCTAGTTTATGATGGGCCAGTTTTCTGATGCATTATGGAAACCATCGTAATAATTTTTAAGTAATAAACCGTTCTCCATAGTTCAGAAATGTACAAAATGATCTTTAAAAGTGCGCCAAAGTCAATGGTTGTCAACAGACAATATCCCTGGTTATACAGTAGATATATGGATAAGTGCTGGTGATAAATTGACTTGTCATAAGAGCTGTTATAGCACGCATACAACAGACGCTTTGAGAGATATGTTATAACAGTTCTAGATATATTGTATTTATTCATCTTATACATTAACAAGATTCAAAGTGACATCACATTCCCATTTCATTTTTTGAAAGTATCATGGTAAGATTGGTAATTCCAATGTATTGAATTCTCCCACTTTTTTAAAATTTTTGCTGATAAGCCCCCCCCCCCAAAAAAAAAGAGAAAGCATTCAATACGGACATGACAAATTAATTATGATTTACATCTTAACTGTGATAAAGACAATTAGTTCAACCAAGAATATTAATTCATCGTAAATGGCGCAATATTTTGGCTTGAAATTTTCAGAATGTTCATAAGAAAATAGTCTATGCCCTTTCAGATAAAAATAAAAGAAAAACATATAGATCTATATATAAAAGATAAGAAAAAAAATATTTATGAAATGTCTAGTTAACAGCCTAACCAATGGCACTCGTCCTAGTTCCAGACGAATATCGTATTAAGTAGAGACAGAAACAACACTAAGCTGCATTGACCGGGCAGTATAGATTTGGGTATTTTCAGTAATTATCATCGGCGTAGTCCGTCATACGAGTATACCATCCTTGACAACCGAGTTAGCTGGCACTGTTTCGTCCCCTGAGAAAACCAAAAGCGGGTAAGTGTACTTGTCTAAGCACCGATATGTATGTTGTTAGCAATCCTGAATTTTCAGCAAGTTTAGATATGCTTATTCTGAACCGTTATGCAGAACAAATCGGTCGAAGTTTTTCCAACAACAACAACAACAACAACTTGGCATCGATTTGTAATCTATTCTCTTGGCGCATGTTCATTACAAACATTGCAAACTAGATTATCATAACTGTAATCTGTGTTGTTCCAGCCCATTATTTGGAAGCAGTAAGGGGTCCCAGGCCATTTCAAATCGAAAGACTAAAAATCTAAAGGACTTCTATTGATAAGGCGGGAAATCTCCCGGTTCCGATTGCAGGATCAATTCTCATAAAATGCAAATTGAGAAAGAAAATTAAGCTTTACTATTAGGTAGATACATAAATAATAAATTTTATGCCATTTAGAAAATCTACAGGTGCAGTTAACTCAATAGCTACACTACCTGTATTCTTCTTAGAGCTAAAATGAAATGACGTTTTCTTTACTTCTATTTGCAATTTACTTTTTCCTGTATTTGATTGTGTACAATATAAATTTTGTTGTAAACAAATATGTATGTCGTATCAAATTATTGTAAATCAAGTTTCATAATTTCCAATGAATACAATGAAGTCACATTAAAACATTAGTATTCGATCATATTGCATGTAATAGCATTTGAATACATCTTTTAAATTGAATATCATGTGCTGTTCTAGTTTGATTTTCATAATCAAGATTAAACTTTTACAATTAACAATTTACAATTTTGAAACACCAGAATGATACATTACAAGCATTAATACGCTTAATATGATATTAAGCCCCCCCCCCCCCCCTTGCCTCATCAACATTTATTATCCTATCAAAAATTTATAAGCAAGTGCTTGGGAAGAGTAACTCAATAAGCATTTTGTTCTCTTGGTTTAAATTGGCCCCATGGTTGATTTTTGAAGATTTTTATATTTTTTTTTATTTTTGAAGTCTGATAAGCCCTACCCTGCCACACTCAAATTATTTAACAAATCAAAAATTCACAAACAATATTATTGTTAAAAAGAGTCACTCAAGCAACATCCCTGGTTCAAATTGGCCCAACAGTTGATTTTTAAAGAATTATTTTGTCATTTCTCCAAGTCGAATAAACATCCTGCCATGCCCATATTTTCAACGAATCACAAATTTGTTAAAAAAAATTAAAAAGGGGTACCCAAGAAACATTCCTGGATAATTTGGTATAATTTGTCCAACAGCTAAGGAGAAGAAAATTTTCAAGGATTTGTTTAATAACTTCCCCAAGTCTGATAAGCCCCGCCCTGCCACGCCTACATTTTTTGACAAATCTAAAAATTCATGAACATACATTGAAAACAGTCACTCAAGAAACAAATCTGCCAGGTTTGATTTAAATTTGACCAATGGTTGATTTTTAAAGAATTTTTTCATGATTTCTTTAAGTCTGATAAGCCCCGCCCTGCCACGCCCACATTTTATAACGAATCAAAAATTTGAAAACAAATATTGAAAAGGGTCATCCAAGTAACATTTCTGTTAAGTTTGGTAAAAATTGATCCTTTGGTTAAGGAGAAGGAGATTTTTTTAAGAATTACTTGACGATTTCTCTAAGTCTGATAAGCCTCACCCTGCCACGCCCTCATTTTTCGACGAATTAAACATTCATCAACAGGCAGTGAAGACAGTCACTCAAGGAACATTCAAGCCAAGATTGGTACAAATTGGATCAACATTTGATTTTTAAAGAATTATTTAACAATTTCTCTAAGTCTGATAAGCTCCGCCCTGTCGCGCCCACATTTTTTGATGAATCAAAAATTTGAAAACAAGTTTTGAAAAAGGTCACCCAAGAAACATTTCTGCCCAGTTCGATAAAAATTGACTCAATGGTTAGGGAGAAGAAGATTTTTGAAGAATTATTTAACAATTTCTCCAAAGTCTGATAAGCCCCGCCCTGCCACGCCCTCATTTTTTTACGAATCAAAAATTTGAAAAAAGTTTTGAAAAGGGTTACCCAGGGAACATTTCTGCCAATTTTGGTAAAAATCAAATCAATGAATTAACTCAATTAACTCAAGGAGGAGAAGATTTTTGAAGAATTATTAAACAATTTCTCTAAGTCTGATAAGCCCCGCCCTGCTTCACCCACATTTTTTGACGAATCAAAAATTTGAAAACAAGTTTTGAAAAAGGTCACCCAAGGAAGATTTCTGCCAACTTTGGTAAAAATTGACTCAATGGTTAGGGAGAAGAAAATTTTTGAAGAATTATTTAACAATTTCTCTAAGTCAGATAAGTGCCACGCCCACATTTTTTGACGAATCAAAAATTTGAAAATAAGTTTTGAAAATGGTCCCCAAGGAACATTTCTGCCAACTTTTGTAAAAATTGACTCAATGGTTAGGGAGAAGAAAATTTGTGAAGAATTATTTAACAATTTCTCTAAGTCTGATAAGCCCCGCCATGCCACGCCCACATTTTTTGACGAATCAAAAACTTGAAAGCAAGTTTTGAAAGGGGTCACCCAAGGAAGATTTTTGCCAACTTTGGTAAAAATTGATTCAAATGGTTAGGGAGAAAAAGATTTTTGAAGAATTATTTAACAATTTCTCTAAGTCTGATAAGCCCCGCCCTGCCACGCCCACATTTTTTGACGAATCAAAAATTTGAAAGCAAGTTTTGAAAAGGGTCACCCAGGGAACATGCCTGCCAAGTTTGGTAAGAATTGGCCCAGTGAAGAAGTTTAAAGAAATTGTTGACGACTTCCGACGCACGACGCACGCCGGACACAGGATGATCACAAAAGCTCACCTTGAGCATGTTGCTCAGGTGAGCTAAAAACAATAGGAATGTTGTTCAACATAGATCTGAATAGATCTTAGTTTCAAATAACAAGCGTATGTGTAAGTTGTAATTTTTCAGTCGTGCGATGCTAATTATACGTTATGACAATTTTATGATGGTACGAGTTAAATAGTTTTGACATTAGACTATTGAAGACTTGGGTTGGACTTATGTCTCCGTTTTTGCTTCCAAATGTATCCTTCTATTTGCTTTTACCACAACTTGTGATTTTTTCCCAGATAATTGTAGCAATTTTTATAGTAGTAATGTGACACACAAACTAATAACGAGCCCCAGCTGCTAATATTGCCTTGTTCAATTATAACTGTTGGTATAGAAATATTCTCGTTTGTATCACGGGGTTATAAAAGCTTCATACACATTTTTTGTCTACAATATCTTTTCTCTAACATTCAAAAATATCAGATGAATTCATTAAAATTTCGCAATTCATCAAATCGCTGAGAGCATCATAAAGCATCAAGAAAGGCAGACGTTGTACATAGATGTCTACAGTGGTAAGAAATGGCAGTGGTAAGAAAAACTGAATATCATAAAAAGTATTGAATTTGAAAAATTACAGAGATTATTCCTTCAATTATACTTATTATACTAAAATCTTGCTTATCAGACATACGATGATATCGAATGCAAATTGTAGAGGAGAGACACTTATATTACCAAGCACTCCAAATAATAACCTTTGGTAAATGCTTTATATCGAATAAAAGACATATAACTGCGTAAAATCGCGAGCAATTTGAAAGAGATGATTGCTATAACGATACTATTCAGCAATTATGTTTCACAGAGTTCTACAGATTTACAGACCTCTCCACTTTCTGTGTCATTGTCGGAATATAGTCGTAACATCGTCGTAACAACGGTTTAAAATTGTCGTAATATTAGCGTAAAAACTACGCCAACTATAAAAGTCTGGATTCGTTAAACCCTTGAGGACTCTAAATGAACCTTGTGACGAGACAAAAACATAATTATACTAACGATGGAATTGTCTGTTCACATTTACAATACATATGATGATCTTTATAACGACCACCAGAAAAAAGTCTGTAATCGCAATAGTATAATACACTTGTACTGCGTTATATTCCGACAGCTACATATCATTGTGAGGGGTAGGGCGAAATATGATGAAATCACATAATGACTGACTAGTTCGCCATTCAACGTAGTTCTTTTCAATTCAAAGAGTTATTCATGTATACCATAATCCTTGTTTGAGACAAGTGGAGTGAATTGTCTGTTTCCTTCAGATTCACAGACAAATTAAAACATGTCGAGAAAGAAATTGAATGTCTCTCCTAGAATACTGTCTAATTTAATCCACCATGTGAACCAAGATAAGAAAGCAGTCACTTTAACTTTGTTACATTACTCAAAGACAAAACTAATATAGGTTTTAATGAAATAAATGGTAACACAAATGTAATTCTGAAAATTACATCCTTTGACAAACAAGACCTGGTCTGGACGTCCGAAATAGAAACGGCTTAGGAGAACGTTGATGCAAAAGAAGAAAAAGCTGATAATCAGCTTTTTCTCCTTTTGCCTAAATATTTACTTACGATACACAAATGCTGTCTTAAATGCTGCCCCATCAATTTTTCATTCATTTTCAGCTACACGTTTTTTAAATTGGATTACCCTGCAATTCTGTAGCTTTGTCAAAGAGTTAATAGTTTTGTTGATAAAAGAAAAAAATGGACCACATTTACCGCATTTTAATCAAAGCTTTTGAAATTTCAAACTTCGGAACAACAGAGGATATTTTATATATTAATCATCTTTTATATCCTTCACATTGATTAAAACTTTCATGCTATTTCATACTTGTACTTCATTTCCATGAATGAATGTTTGACATTCCAACTGTTTTAATGCATTCAGGGAAATGCAATAAGATTAACAGCTTAGCCACAGAAAAAGAAACAATTGTCTATGGTCGTATTGGACATTCCGGTATGCAAAATTAGTCTATGGACATCGTTATATAAGTGTTGTCGGTTTGTATTTAACATACCACTCTATAGCTAAGCAGGTAAGAGCAACATATCCACGCTATAGCTAAGCAGGTAAGAGCAACATATCCACTCTATAGCTAAGCAGGTAAGAGCAACATATCCACGCTATAGCTAAGCAGGTAAGAGCAACATATCCACTCTATAGCTAAGCAGGTAAGAGCAACATATCCACTCTATAGCTAAGCAGGTAAGAGCAACATATCCACTCTATAGCTAAGCAGGTAAGAGCAACATATCCACTCTATAGCTAAGCAGGTAAGAGCAACATATCCACTCTATAGCTAAGCAGGTAAGAGCAACATATCCACGCTATAGCTAAGCAGGTAAGAGCAACATATCCACGCTATAGCTAAGCAGGTAAGAGCAACATATCCACTCTATAGCTAAGCAGGTAAGAGCAACATATCCACTCTATAGCTAAGCAGGTAAGAGAAACATATCCACTCTATAGCTAAGCAGGTAAGAGCAACATATCCACTCTATAGCTAAGCAGGTAAGAGCAACATATCCACTCTATAGCTAAGCAGGTAAGAGCAACATATCCACGCTATAGCTAAGCAGGTAAGAGCAACATATCCACTCTATAGCTAAGCAGGTAAGAGCAACATATCCACTCTATAGCTAAGCAGGTAAGAGCAACATATCCACGCTATAGCTAAGCAGGTAAGAGCAACATATCCACGCTATAGCTAAGCAGGTAAGAGCAACATATCCACTCTATAGCTAAGCAGGTAAGAGCAACATATCCACTCTATAGCTAAGCAGGTAAGAGCAACATATCCACTCTATAGCTAAGCAGGTAAGAGCAACATATCCACTCTATAGCTAAGCAGGTAAGAGCAACATATCCACTCTATAGCTTAGCAGGTAAGAGCAACATATCCACTCTATAGCTAAGCAGGTAAGAGCAACATATCCACTCTATAGCTAAGCAGGTAAGAGCAACATATCCACGCTATAGCTAAGCAGGTAAGAGCAACATATCCACTCTATAGCTTAGCAGGTAAGAGCAACATATCCACTCTATAGCTAAGCAGGTAAGAGCAACATATCCACTCTATAGCTAAGCAGGTAAGAGCAACATATCCACTCTATAGCTTAGCAGGTAAGAGCAACATATCCACTCTATAGCTTAGCAGGTAAGAGCAACATATCCACTCTATAGCTAAGCAGGTAAGAGCAACATATCCACTCTATAGCTAAGCAGGTAAGAGCAACATATCCACTCTATAGCTTAGCAGGTAAGAGCAACATATCCACTCTATAGCTTAGCAGGTAAGAGCAACATATCCACTCTATAGCTAAGCAGGTAAGAGCAACATATCCACTCTATAGCTAAGCAGGTAAGAGCAACATATCCACTCTATAGCTTAGCAGGTAAGAGCAATATATCCACTCTATAGCTAAGCAGGTAAGAGCAACATATCCACTCTATAGCTTAGCAGGTAAGAGCAACATATCCACTCTATAGCTAAGCAGGTAAGAGCAACATATCCACTCTATAGCTTAGCAGGTAAGAGCAACATATCCACTCTATAGCTTAGCAGGTAAGAGCAACATATCCACTCTATAGCTTAGCAGGTAAGAGCAAAATAATGTATTTGGTGATGCAAGCATCAAACTTGGCATATATATTTATAGGACAAGGGATATGTATGGTTTAAAATCAACTTTGAAATACACTGGTTGTTATGATAACTTATGTGCCGCTAGCTTTAATAAAGATGTATTTCCTCAAGGTTACAAGACGCTGTTCCTCAAGACCGGTAACCTAAAGCCATTTGGCCCCCTTCGGATATAAAGATTGTTAAAATGTGTCAGCAAAATAACACATCTGAATAACCTTTTCAGCCACAACGATTGTTTGTCATAGTCTCTACAGAATTATATGCCTATAACTATAACTATAACTATTTTATTGGTGATTTAGGCCACCGGCCCATAACACAATTACAATTTAACAATATACATATAACATACTGAGTACCAGAAAGAAAAAAAAATAATGTACAGCATTGAAAACAGTTAATGTAGGAGCGTCGGTTTTGACTATATAGATGTCGACATAAAGATGTCAATTTATTGATATCTCGTAAAGTATACTATATTAGTCTAAGAAGGATGTTTAACCCAATTCCAGACGGCGTAGTTTTAGACTTGTCAAGATTCCAATATGTTTCAAAAGACAATTTCAAGTGAATAAACTTTTTTATTTGTCGGTTTATTCTGTGCAGAAAATACTACAGGAAATGAAGAAACTGCTTGTAACAAGCAATTTTTCATTTGTCATCATGCTTTCAAAATCCTTTATCTTAAAAACGTCAAAAGGTGTCACAGTGTGACAGCCATAACTATGTATACATCTCAAAACCAAAGCAGTTAACCAATATAGATAAAACATACTTTGGTGAAATATTCGGGCCATTGACCCATGATACCATATGATACAAAAACATAAGCGAAAACATGAGTGACATAACATAGATCATTTAAGAGCTACTTCGTACCATATTACACATACATTCACGCATGCATACTAAATATGTGCACATGTATGCTCATAGATTATCATCTCAACTAGATCTAGTTTAAGAATTATTTTCTCAATAAAAGCTATAAAACTATATAACCATAAATACCCATGAAGCTTCAACTGAAGGAATACCACCTTCGGTTACATGCTCCTACAGTATAAGGAGGTGCGAAGCGGATATGTGGTTATCAAAGCTGATCCGTCAACTATGATATTATAAACTTCTGACCTGCAGTTTTGATATCTAGAACCGAGGCAAGCTGGGACTTAAAGTGAAAATTCTGAAAATTTCAAGCCAAAATATTGAACCGTTTACGAGAAATATATATTTTTGTGCTAAGATTAAACAAATTGCTGTGGACAACAGTTCAGATTTATATAGAATTTGTCATTTCTGTCTCAACTTTGAAGGCGTATTTTTCGCTTATAGATAACAACTTCAAAAAACTGATACCGTTTCTACGCATTAGAATAAACAATATTTTTATCAGGCCCCGGTTTCTCGAAAAAACTTAAGTATATTCTCATGAGTTCATGCTCAACTTCAAAGGAATACTCTCCAGCGTTGAATTGTATTCGATTGAAGTTCACGTGCATTTCGTGCGATTTGAGCACGGTGCTCAGATTTGAGCATGAGAACGTACTTAAGTTTTTTTCGAGAAACCGGGGCCTGGACATACTTTTAAAAAATGAAATAAATGTGAAATGTCACTCTAACACTGCTGTAAAACTTTAGTTCCAACTAAGTGTAACGAAAAGAAAAAGAAACAGCGCTTCACATTTGGAGACCTTCCATATAAGAATAATTATCCTCATTCAGTTAAAATAAGTGTCATTTATGTTAAAATATCTATGAAATATCACTTTAATTAAGTTGCACTATTTCATAATTCTTAGGGTTTGTTTCTGTTATTAAATAATATGTAACAGTTATATTGTACTAGTAATCACAGGCGGCAATCACGTGACTTTGTTATGATATATTTTCCTCAATTATGTAAACATAAAAACTCGGTGAGAACACATTTTCTCAAATTTTAAATCAAATACTTAACTCTCAGATTTATGCTACGTACCATTCGATGCGTCGTAATCTCCGGTTTATTTTGATACCAAGATCATCCCTCAAATCCATGTCAAAGCTGAGAACATTCGTGCAAAGTGCAAATATTTCTTAAGAAAATATATCACGGCATTTAAAAATACTTTGCACGAATGTTCTCAGCTTTGACAGGGATTTGAGGGAAGATCTTGGTACCAAAATAGACCGGAGAGAACGACGTATCGAATGTCACGTATCTCAATATTGAGTGTTAAGTATTTGATTCAAAATTTGAGAAAATGTGTTCTTACCGAGTGTTTTTGTTTACATAAGTGAGGAAAATATATCATAACAAAGTCATGTGATTGCCGCCCGTGGTAATACACGTTTAAATGTATCGAATGATACGTTAGTTCAATTTGATTAGTTTTGATGAATTTCGTTTCTTCCGATAAACAATTTAGTGCCTTTAGTGTAAAATATGCAAAATGGAAGCTAAAATGGAATATTACACGCCCAATCATCGTCTATACAAGGTTTTACTTTGAAAATTGTAAAAATCTATTCTAAATTATGAAATTATCTGAAAATACAATATGAAAGGGGCCCATGTTTTTTCAAGGATCAGAACAAAATGGAGACAGCATTCTATACATAACACGATGATAATGGGGCAGACCAAGTTGATTTTTATTTCGAAATAATTTAATTTAAACATAATATACTAACGGAAAAAAGTAACTGTGCACTTGTCCTTTCTGTATAAAATCTTAAATATAAATAATGTAAATGAATCAAATTTTACAATTTGGAAAACAAACTTTTAACCTTAAATTTTCAATGATTGTCAGTTTACTACATATGTCACCGTAACACGCCCGGAAAGTATGGAAGGGTAAAATTAAAGTTCACAAGTCAGTTTTGAGTGTGAACACTAATGGTTTCTATAATGTTCTGCACTAACGAGACAATTAAACTGCCAAAACGGCTTGTTACAGGGTCTTCTTGAGATATTGGCCAATACCGGAGCCAGCAAGTCATGCACTGACTTTAAACAAAGCATGAATTCATATGACGTTTTCAAACGCGGTTATAGATGTAAGCTCGACTGTACAGATGTAAACGAGGCGCGCCAATTAACACTACATTGTACCTTGTTCCAATCGACCTTACGAAAGCGTAGACGTTGTCTATATTATCGATGACGTCGTAGCAAGACTAGACGTATCGGATGACGCCTCGGACGGATGAAGCGCTCCATTAACCGATTTCTTTGGGGCATTCTGCTAATTGAACTCAATTTTAGTATCAATCTAGACGTAACATTTGCCGCTAACACTCGAATTCATTGGTCGTGTTCCGATTATGATTGACTTGTCGGAATTACGTCATGTGTCGACGTGTCGAATGTGGCAGGTGTTTCATAATTGTTGAAATCGTCCCAAAAGTGCCTATATGGTGTTTCTATGCACACAAAAATGCTTGACGACCTCTTTCTTTGGCATTAGAGGACTACCGTCTAAAGCATGCATTAACGTGCATCTTTATATAAACGTATCACATTGTTTCCTGATCCGTTAAACAGATTTACATGTTTTTCTTAACAAGAATAAAGTTTACGACAGTTTCGTCATAAAAAAAAAAAAAAAAAAAAAAAAAAAAAAATTCAACCTCACTTAGGAATAACGCAGTGCAACAAAAACGTAAAGTGCGAAAGAAGTTTATAAATTATATTGTAAATTGGATAATACAATATTCAAATTTGAAATGTCGGGTATATCACAAAGTATCGATATAGTCAGTATTTGAATACAAATATTCGTGTTATTTTAGTTTTCTGTTTAATATAAACTATAAACGCTTTGGTCATTAGCGCTTAAATTTGGGTCATTTTGGATTCCATAATTAAATGTGTATGTGGCAAGTTGTACACAAATAAATATTTACAATTCAGAGGGAGACCATCAATTGCCCTGCATATGCCCATCTAACACTTAAATATCGAACAAATTCTATTCAAAAGGAATTCATCAAGCTCTACAATGATACAGGTGTCATGAAATCCGCAGGGGGTGGGGGTGGGGCGGGGCTATGGCGCAGCTAGCCCACAGAGTATTTCGTCATGACTTGCTGGACTTCAAAATTGTATTAAGATATTTGTGGATTCTGTTTATAGAGCAAAATTATGAATGGATCGCTTTTACAAAATGAACGATGTAGCGAAAGGTAGAGTGTTATCTTCCCACACTTTACAGCTAATCTGGTAATGGTAATTACAACAGTTCTCCAAACTCACGACATTAATGGAATTCTCGGATAATTTGGTGATTGGTTTTCCTGTCTCTCTCCAATAGTTTAATATATAGAAAAGACAGTTTTTTTTAGTATCCATTAAAGCGGTAATAGCTGTCAAAAACCTGCCAATTTGCCAAAAAAGGGTTTGCAGTATTAAAGTATCAGCAAAAAAATGCAGAAAGACCGTATTTCAAGCGAGTAACAATGCGATGATTACCCACAATAAGCGCATGTATATTGACATTCTAACTTTCCATGGCGCTGGGTGTTTACAATTGTGTCTATATATAGATTTATATATTACATACTTCGGGTACATGCAAAAGCCGTAAATATTCGTTTATAGTCGGTTGATCATGTGATACAAAGGTATCTAATAAAAGTGACACGTCACGCTTTAAGGGAATTTACGGGAAGTTCATAAAACAAAATTTCGAGAAACGACTCATACTAAGCAGACGTAAACTAGATGTCGCATTTAGAAAATGAACGCATAGTAAGATATAGAAATTATTCAAGGCCCAGAAAATTACCTATGAGTTATGAGTCTCGAATCTTCTCTGTCTGCGCAGTCCGCACAGGCTGGTTATAATCTATACTTTTTATACTTTGCAGAAGGTTCCTCTTTAGTGCGACGGGTAAAATTTTTGAAACATTCCGATTTTCACGGGATTTCAACACGTGCCTGGTTACGAATGAATGTTCAACTCTTTCACAAAATGATAAAAAAATAAAACTCTTATCAATTGAAATCGTTTGAAGACTGCATAACCAATGACATTGGAAATGTGAATTGTTTACGATATGACATAGAAAATATTAAGGTGATAGGAAAGACTGCTAACAATTAACATTCCTTTCTTTTGTCTCAATGTTTCCTGTGTTTTTGCAAAAAGGAAGTCCAAAGCAGGTCTTGCATGGGAAAGGGTTAACTACCTGAAGTTATTCAATAGTCATGCTTCCCTCTTTCCCAAACGGCAATAAGTTGGATATTCTATTTTGAAAGTTTTAAACACGACAGACTATGCATGTTAAGATACGATTTGTTGAATTAAATAAATTTGAGAAAGTATCTAAGCAACTGGGGGAATTGCTTGTTATCAAGATTTTCTCCTATTACCTCAATGTGTTCTCAATCCCTTCTAATGATGACATCAAAACAAGGTTATAATTGGGAAAGGGTCAGTTAGATTCTGCCCGACACGTCATGCTAAAAGCGTGCTTCTATGAAGTCAACAGAAAACCATATTTCGAGAGACAGATCACATTTCGCAAGCGCCAACGATATCCGTATTTAGATAATAATATATAGTGTGAGAGGAAAAATATGTAAATCCAAAGTATCAACTTAGTGTCAACAGTTTCGATCCTGATCAGTTTGTACTTTCCACGCAGACTGTTTAGGGTTGCTACATACTTCCCAAAAGGTCCTTTTTAAAGAGACATCTCATATTTTTAAATTTTTACTGTTTATTCTCTGACGTCATTCCACTCGATTTAAATATAGATTCCGTAGACGCTCACTTTTAACCGCTCAGGACTCGGATAATTCCGACTCGCCCTTGACATTGTAAACATGACATACTCACATACATTGCAAGAAAGGGAAAATGTACCAATGTACCATTCTTTCACTGGTTTTATTGGTTTTATGCAGTTGGAATAGGCTTTGTTCATATCATCAGATAACAAGAACTCGGTAACAGAAAAACTTCAATCGTGACAGCTATTAGCGCTTTAAACCTAAATTCGAAGAAAAAATGGGTCCATTGATTCAAAAATGTTTCGCCCAATTGTCTGAAAATATCGATATTAACAACAGATCTTTAGAATGAGATGAAAATAATAAATATAAAAAAAATCCTGACAAACTAAGAATGTGGACAGGACTAACATTATTAAAAAAAAAAAAAAAAAAAAAAAAAAAAACATTTAGAATGTAAAACATGATTTTTATTACTGATCAATAATAAATATGTTCGATTCCAGAGGACGCTCCCAAAAGACTTATATTCCGCGGCTCCCGGATCTGGAAGGTTTTTAGGGTTATTGAGTTTTAAAAAGAAACAATTTCTGGCACCATTCGTCGAAAATCTGGTAGCGGAACATAATATTATGTGGTGTGAAATATTTTTAAGTTTCTACAGTAATAAATGTAGCATTGTCCCTTTATGTTTTGTAAATAAAAGTTTTTTCTTTTAGGTCTGATATCCCGTGATGCCAGTTGTATCAAACTGATACCACAAGATACAGGCCCGTAGGAAGCAAATTTATATTGGGGAAGGAGGGGGTAAAGCCCCTGTCTATGCCAGTGTCTGAATATTGGAGGGGCTAAATTGGATGTTCCCTAATTCAGTGTAAAATAAGGAAAAGTCGACATTTTGAACAACATTGGGAGGGGGTGCTAGCCCCGTTTTCCTACGGGCTTGATATATGTCATGTATTTACCTGATATTACAAAATACATGCAGTTATAAAGTTATATTACGAGAAACACTTGTCCTGTATCAAACTGATATTTGCACAACTGAGGTCTGTTTGTGGTAGAACTTTAGTCAAATGTAAACCATCTAAAACATTTTTGGGGTAAATTTTGATACTATATATGACAATATTTTGATTAAAAAGGTGTACATAACTGTTAACACTTAAAAATTGTTTACACTTATTTAATCAAAATACTGTCATATACGGTATCAAAATTTCCCCAGAAATGTAGTTATAAGTATATGTAAAGTGATATTCCAGCATGGGACAGACAGACAGGGAGACAGTCAAGTGGTTACCTGATAGAACTGGTACGTAGCCCCGGTCGTATTACTCCCGTCATCCGCCTGGGTACTGTTAGTTAGGTTATACGTCATCATCTACCTGGTTCACCTGTTATGGATTACACAACTGCAATGATGACGTCTTTTTAAAAAGTAACTTTCACATTTTTTAGTGATTAAAAACTTCGACGAGATATCACCGATCTATTGTTTTCTGTAAAACAAGGAGGTTGGTCTAACAATTTTTAATTACACGAGAAACATTTTTTTCTACTTCGGTATACTTGTAGATCTATATGCCCACATTCTACTTGAATGAACATTAAGAATATCCATATGCGAATGAGTATCTTACTAGATCTGATACAACGAGCCACTTTTCTTAAAACTTAAGACAAACTTATTGTTTATTCACCATTGATGCCATTGCAAAATAAAAAAAAAAAACACACAATAGAACGCCTATCAATTATATGTATAATTGGATCCATTTTAATTTTATCATTAAATCACATTCAATGCAAATATTAACAAAGGGTTCACTACTAACAAACGCACACTTCAAACACCGATAAGCATAAACCAAGAAGTGGGATGAAAATCCAATAACGTGTCTAAAGTTGGCGCTAAACCTCACAGAATGCTGTCGTAGCACAAAAGTCAAGTGTAGTTGTGAGAAACGCTGGAAAATTAAGCGAGAAATTGACAAGTTTTATCAATCAATGTCCATCACAGCCTTTCTCAACCTTGTTTAACGATGTTTGAGATTGAAAACAATTTAGCCATGAAAGAGTTGAATATGATGAAACATCGCCTTGGATAATTTCTCACAAACTTATCTTTAAGTTAGTAGATCAGATAGTATACAAAAAACATTCAGGTATTTCTTTCTGTTTTTGGTCTGCAAATGTTCAAACCTTGGTATTTCTTTTCAATACACCATCTTTGTCTAACTATGAGAATAGCTTCGGGTTAGAAAATTGTAATTTTTAGGAAATGCATTTGCTCAAAACTGTAGTTTTCGTACTTTATCCCCTTTCTCACGCTCATTCATCCGTTCATCTCCGTTTTTCTTGCCTATGAGACTTTTTCAAATATGAATTGTATTCTATTTTGAAGACTTATTATTTTAAGTCAATCAAGACGAGAAAAGGCCAAAAATGTTAGAAATGTTGACAAAAAATTAAGAGCCACCTTTTTTGGGTTGATCAAACACGGTCTTTACAAAAACGGATTAAATCCTCTTAGCAGTTATCGTATTTACCAGTCTATTGTACTGCCCCGTGCCCTTTACGGGAGCGAATTTCTTAATTCACTAACTCAGAGCGATAAACTCACTTTAGAGAAAAGTCATCGATTATGTCTGAAACAAATTCAGGGTCTACATATTCGGTCCAGAACAGACATAGTAAACGGACTGTTGAGTTCTTTTCCTGTAGAATTTGAGATTGACAAGAGAAAACTTTTATTTTTTGGTCAACTGTGTCAATTAAACAGGGATTGTGCTGTGAAGCAAATGTTTCATTTTAGACTTTTTTCATATTTGCTTAAGATGAACACTTCAGGTTTTATATTTGATATTTCAAATGTTTTACATAAAATTAATTTGTTTTCAGTGTTACAAGATTATGCAAACTATGGTACATTTCCCACCAAATGCACTTGGAAAAATGTTGTCAAACGCTCTCTAGAAAATTATTACACCGCACAATGGGATATAAGGACTTCAGCCTTTGATTTTGTCTTGTATAGAGAGATTCAGCCACGGTTGTTTTATTGTCCTCTTTGGTACTTTGCGAAACAAAATCCTCGCCTGTTGAACGCCTGTTTTTCTATGGCCCAGATAATTGCTTTTTTATCTTGTTTCAATTCAAGTTGCACTTAGACTGGGTTCCAGACTGATCATTTTTCCCTCCTTTACTTTCTCCGGTCCAAAGATATCAACACGATCAAAAACGGATGCCGCGATATCTAACGGGTATTGATTTTTTATGCGCTATCTTATTGACCAAATTGTATATTGACGACTGAACCCAGGCTAGTTGCACTAAATGTGGCCAGTCAGATCTGCGAATTAGTATAACTGAACATATGTTAACAGGTTGTTTCTATTATGAGGATTGTATAAATTATTTTCATTTAGAGGTAGCACGCCGCTTTGGCCATATAGTCATATACAATTTACGTTCTCTAGACCGACGACAGTATGTTAGAACATTATTTGGTTTGAATAATGAATTCATGTTCAATCTTGGAGATCAATGTGAAATTTTTTTCATTCTAGTTTTATGTTTCTTCCATAAATTGTTGTCTTTATACAGACGACAATTCTGATGGACTGGCTTTTGTCTTAAAAAGATCTAGTGACTGCCTTGCACTTATGTAATATCTTCCTATTTCGTTTCGTGGAAGGCATTATTGCTAGATGCACGGTATACCCTAAGTAATTTCGCTTTATAGCTTCAACTTTTCTTTTTCATTTTTCCGTACTCTTGTTCTATCGCTTCTATAATTATGTTGAATTGTCTCACTATATAACATGTATTCACTTGCACAATTATTTGTATAATGTTTATTTGTAATCTTCAGAATTGGAGGAAATAAAGAATATGATGACGATGATGTTGGATTCCTTTATTTTTGGTCAAATAGGACTTTTCAATGAAGGGTCATTTTGAAAACAAGATAGAACAATAATCATCATACTCCAAGAGTTGAAATCAATTCAGTTATTACAAAAAATGATTGGAATAACCAATCAAAACAGTTGCAAAGAAAAATTCAGACTGAAAGCCAAAATTTTGAATCTATAATTCAAATGAACAGATGAACGAGAAACCGGCCATGGCACCCACATCTTAGGATAGGTCAGTAAACATTGCTTTAAATTGACTTTTAAAGTATGTCTTGTTTAAAGTGACATTTCACAATTATTTCTACATAAATTTTACTTTTATTCTATCTGAAAGAGCATGCTTTCTTATGAAAATTCTGAAAATATTAAGCCAAAATATTGAACCGTTTACGAGAAATATATATTTTTGTGTTAAAATTTAACAAATTGTTGTGGACAACAGTTCAGATTTATATAGAATTTGTCATTTCTGTCTCAACTTTAAAGGCGTATTTTTCGCTTATAAATACCAACTTCAAAAAAAATCTGATAGCATTTCTACCCATTAGAATAAACAATCTTTGCATCAAGACATACTTGTAAAAAATGAAATAAATGTGAAATGTCACTTTAATATTTGGGCTGATTATGTCCGTCAGATGTTAATTCAAAAAGAGAAAAACAAAAACTGGCTTCCAAAAATTGAATTAAACATACATTGAACAGTTTTAGGCCTATAGGTGAATGGAGAACGGAGGCATACATTTTTATCTCTGTTGGGTTTATAAATATGTTGAATGAAGTCAACTCAACTCATCTCAACTCAACTCAACTCAAAACGCCCGAACCAAACTAGTTCAGACCAGAACGACACCTGGTGTTTCACAAAGTTTGAAAAGGACCTCTATGGATAAGGCGAGAAATCTCCCTAAAAGGCTCTAATGGAAAAGTCAATTTTCAAAACATGCAAAATGATGATTATTTTGAGCCTTATTGTTAGATGGATACCTTAATCCTATAAAAAGTGATTTTGTTCAATCAAACATGTACAGATAACTCTTGGTTTCTGTACCTACCCCAAAATTACATTTTCTTACCCCATCGGTATTCATTTAACCAGAATTTAGTTTTCTATGATTTTATTAGCAAGATTGTTTCTGTAAATGTAAGGACAATTGGTGTTGAAATCATATACCAGTTTTCGTTTTGTCCTTAATGCGCATGCGCATCATTGAAACGAGTTTAAAGGCGAAATCTTCCCGCCGAAAATATGGCAATTGGTATATGAGCACTATTTTTAGTATAAAAGTATGTTCCACCCCGTGACCCAGGAAATCCTTTTTACCAAGGAAGCATATGGTCAAGTGACACAACATATGTCAATGGGAAGCTGGGTCAAGGGGTGGAACGATGTTCACCAGCCCATGGAAGGTAGGTATTCCTCAGTTTTTGGAGGGAAAGTGCGCTTTTAAAGTTGTGTCAATGATGCGCATGCGCAATACGGACAAAACCAAAGCTACCATATGATGTCAACACCATTTATCCTTGTATCTGTAGAAAATAAATTGGAAATAAAACAAAAAGAAACATTATTTTACGTCTATGAATACCAGTAGTATAAGAAAATGAAACTATTTAGGTGGGCACAAAAATCAAGAGTTATCTGCACCTATAGAACTTTATAAATGGCAAAAAAACCTGTATTCATTTCATTTATTTATCTTCCTAACCATAAAGCTTAATTTTGTTTCTCAATTTGTTAGTTTTGAAAATTGACCCATCGCGCTGAGCCTTTTAGGGAGATCTCTCGCCTTATCCATAGAGGTCCTTTATTTTCACAACCGCCATACCTTATGTTGTGTACACAGACTTACAACATCCATATTTCAATCAAAGCGCTGAAAGCGCTGAAGGCCTTGAAGAATTTGAACACATGCAGATTATTGGTATGAGAAAGTTTAAATATTCTTTAACTTCAGCAATAATCAAAGTGCTGAAAGTGCTGAAGGCCTGGAAAGTGTACGAAAAATAACAAGAGTAATATTTTAATCTTTTATTTTTTTTGAAGAAGTTTCGAACAAATTTGAACACATGCAGATTTTTGGTATAAAACAAAAGTAAGATGAACAGAAATCATCTGTATGGTATGAAACAAAAGTAAAATGAACAGAAATCATCTGTACTGGATGGCCACTAGAATCACGGGGGCCAAATTATCAAGGATCAGGTAAGAAGGATTTCGATTATTAAATGAAGTTAAATCATTGCCGACAAATCGTGATGTTATTTCTATATATCTTCACAATATATCATTTAGAACCTTATTAAATCATGAATCTGCCTATTAAAACATAACTATCTAACACATGTATACAAATACATAGATATATAAATAACAAAGTTTTAAAACAGATTAAAGAATAACAAATCGTTACTATTACCTACGGTATTGGAAAACCAAATATTTCAAGTGTGTATCGGTAATCACTGACGCGTTCCGTGTGTTCCGGTAATTACTATGCGTTCCAAGGTGGTCCGGTATTTCTATGGACTCAATAGTTCTTTCGCGGTGGAAAAAACGAACATTTACGGAAAATTTTGCAATGAACAAGTTTCTTTAAATATTAGAGGAACGTCGGGTACTTTCGGACAGTTGAGCGATCGTCAGCCATTATTTAGATAGGTGAAGACAAAAACTGTATCTTATGTCACAATCAGAAAATTCTAAGCCTTTTCCCCGGCATCGGTAATGAGAAGTATGTATTAACCATTTCCCAAACGACGAAATTTCATGGCGGTTCAATTTGTAAGATGCTGCAGACGACAAAAATGACGATAAAAACGACATAATTTAAGTAAAATATAGCCAGGACAATATTGAGACAAAAGGAGAAACTGCTGGTTATCAGCAGTTTCTTCTTTTGTTTAAATGTTTTCCCAAGCCTTTTCTTTTAGGGACGTCAAAACCAGGTCTTGTTTGGGAAAGGGTTAAGCGTATAAAACCGGGTACCATAAGGAAAACAAAATGAGTCATCAACGACAGGTTATTTCGGACACATCGGGTCTGATCGGACAGGCCGATAATCGAGCTAGATTTATTTCAAATAATTATGTTTGCACTTTTACGTAATTAATTTGGAACAATCTAAAATTTTGTTTGGAAAGGTTTTAGGTAAGATAAAATACAAATGAACGATCTAAGATATTTATTTGCATCGAGTATTTCATAAAAAAAATAAAAAAAATTACGCTGATAGCTGGAATTGAACGTCGGTTCCCCGAGTTCTGAGACTTCGACATTACCACTCGACCACTGAACTTGCTGTTGCATGAGCGACATAATTAATATATAATAGCATTATTTGTCCGGTTAGACCCGACGTATCAATTTTCCTTCGGGTCAGATCGGACACCATTTTATTTCCGAAAATAACTAAAATTTCTATCATCGACAAGTAAAAACCTCTCGAAAACCTTTTAATCTTCTTTTTAAACCAGACTAAAAAAGATTTAATCGCAATAATACATCGTCATAATCTTGCGTCTGCAGGGTATCTATATTTAGATATTGCTTACGATATTGATTCGGGGGAAAACCCACTAAACGTTGAGTTTTGGCGGCGAATGGATCCGCGCATAATATATGTTGCAATCGATTTCTTGATTGTAAATATTTTACGATTTTAAATGCCTTTACTACTATCAACGTATGTATTTACTTCTTTTGTAATGTATGGGTCAAAAATCTGCATAAAGTAGTATAGATCTAATCCAGTTCCGATTTACTTTTCATCGCGCAAGAACACTATCTATCTGCGTTCAACGTTTTCACAAGATAACGATTCAGCACGCCCTGGGAAAAATGACATGCTAAATTTGGCCTTCTTCAAGGCCAAAAACTAATAAACAAATACATTTTGACAGCTCAATAAGGCCTGGTTTGATAATGAACGTAACTACCAAAAAACAAGGTGTGGTGTTACAATCAGCCAAAAGTGAAAATGAAAAACAAGTTTACCAGCAGCACAAAACATAGTACAAATATATTTGTAAATCGAAAAAGGATGCCTTTCAATAAGAGTAGCGAGAAATAGCAGGAATTGCTGGCGTGAGAATCGTAAACTTTCTGGGAAAATAGTAGGCCAAATATTTCTATAATTATTTTAAAGCTTTATTATGCATGATAGGGCAAAATCATGGGAGTTTTCGTTTGAATTGTGCTTATTGGATAAGTACTTTCATTGATTTTTTAATGTAGTTTCAATCTATCTATACAAAGGCTGAACTTCAAAATGCTATTTATAAGACAAATCCATGATGCTTGTGGTGTGTCTGAAAATAAAAACATGACTCTGTATCCCAAACAAGTGCTAGATTTAATGATCCTCACAAAGAATTCATTAGAGAACATTGAAGGTAGATGTTTGTACCTTGCATTATATCTAACTATATTGCTACGAACATACACAATTAAATGGAAAATCATCAACAAATTCACAAAATAACGTAGTCGTCATATACTTTCGTGCTATCAAGTCATGAAAACAACAACAGCATCAACCCCCCCCCAAAAAAAAAAACAAAAAAAAAAACAATCGCATATTTTAAAGAACAAAATGGAACTTATCTTTGACACAACAGCTTTGCTAACAGTGTCGAGATAGAATTGTAAAATAAATGTAAATAAAAACAACACTTTTTAAACTCTTTCAATTTCAAATCTGCTGCAGCAGATGTAAAGCCACTTGATATTAGAGCTATTTCTCGTCTTGTTTGACTTAAAATAATTAAGTACAGCTCCGGCTAAGGACCATGCAATAGGCGGTACATCCATAGTAACAGAATTGGTTTATTTGTACCTCAGTGTAACCCTTTTGTGTCCAAAAGTCGAAAGCTGAAATATTTCTTGAATCCGTTGATTGTTACCATGGTAACCAAGGATTTTCATTTTCAGCTCCATTCTATGCTTTCCAAAGGTGAATATACTGTTTTTTCAGTACTTTGATATACCAAGAAATACGAGTAGCGCTTATAAATTATTTATTTAATAGTTTAGTTATGTAGATTCATCCTAGATAGAAAAAACGCAACAATAAACAACAAAATTTTCAAACTATTACACACATACCATGCTAGAGAAGGTGGGTGGGGTAACTGGTATACAGTTTTTTGGCAAAATTCTGAAAAATGGCTATTTTCGAAGTAAATTATCTCTCAAGACCAGAAAGATCTCATGATATGATGTATTAGGATATGTAAACTGACCTCTATGCTTAAACATGCAAGAAAGAAACCCGTGTGTTTTTTTCTTATTCTCAATATAAATGCATTAAGGTAGGGCATCCGTTCTCAAAATCTAAAAAAATGCGAAATTATGCACTTTTCAACCAAGTTTTTCTCCCAAGACCAACATAAACTAAGAAAGTGATGTCTTTGATCAAATAAACTGAAGTCTAAACTTAAACATAAAAGAAAGAAACCTGCATGTTTTTTACTTATTATCAATATAAATGCATTAAGGTAGTACAACCGTTCTCAAAATCTAATAAAATGCGAAATTATGCACTTTTCAACCAAGTTTTTCTCCCAAGACCAACATAAACTAAGAAAGTGATGTCTTTGATTAAATAAACTGGTGTCTAAACTTAAACATAAAAGAAAGAAACCCGTGGTTTTTTTTTTCTTATTTTCAATATATATGCATTAAGGTAGTACAACCGTTCTCAAAATCTAAAAAATGTGAAATTATGCACTTTTCAACCAAGTTTTTCTCCCAAGACCAACATAAACTAAGAAAGTGATGTCTTTGATTAAATAAACTGGTGTCTAAACTTAAATATGAAAGAAGAAAACCTGTGTGTTTTTTTCTTATTTTCAATATAAATGCATTAAGGTAGTACAACCGTTCTCAAAATCTAAAAAAATGTGAAATTATGCACTTTTCAACCAAGTTTTCCTCCCAAGACCAACATAAACTAAGAAAGTGATGTCTTTGATCAAATTAACTGATGTTTAAACTTAAACATGAAAGAAAGAAACCTGTGTGTTTTTTTCTTATTTTCAATATAAATGCATTAAGGTAGTGCATCCGTTCTCAAAATCTAAAAAAATGCGAAATTATGCACTTTTCAACCAAGTTTTTCTCCCAAGACCAACATAAACTAAGAAAGTGATGTCTTTGATCAAATAAACTGATGTCTAAACTTAAACATAAAAGAAAGAAACCCGTGTGTTTTTTTCTTATTTTCAATATATATGCATTAAGGTAGTACAACGGTTCTCAAAATCTAATAAAATGCGAAATTATGCACTTTTCAACAAAGTTATTCTCCAAAGACGAACATAAACTAAGAAAGTGATGTCTTTGATCAAATAAAATGATGTCTAAACTCAAACATGAAAGAAAGAAACCTGTGTTGTTTTTTTTTCTTATTTTCAATATATATGCATTAAGGTAGTACAACCATTCTCAAAATCTAATAAAATGCGAAATTATGCACTTTTCAACCAAGTTATTCTCCAAAGACCAACATAAACTAAGAAAGTGATGTCTTTCCATAAATAAACTGATGTCATTTATTTAGCATGAAAGAAAGAAAAATCCAATTTTTTTATATATAAACATTAAGGTAGTACAGCCGGTCTCAAAATAAAAAAAAATGTAATATAATGCACTTTTCAACCAATTTTTTCTCCCAAGACCAACATTTACTACGAAAAGTGATGTCTTTTCACAAATAAATTGATGTCTTTACTTAACCCTTTCCCAAATGGCAGAATTTTAGGGTGATCCAATTCAAAAGCTGCTCCAGATGACAAAAATAGTGTTGATTAACACTGGATTTGTGTACAATTAAGCATGGAAAAAATTGAGACAAAAGGAGAAACTGCTTGTTATAAGCAGTTTCTTCTTTTGTCTGAATGTTTTCCAAAGCCTTTTCAGTCCCAGGACCAGTATAACCCTTTTCCAAACAAGACTGAGTTTTGACGTCTCTGATAGAAAAGCATTGATACAAAAGAAGAAAATGCTGATGATCAGTATTCTCTCTCTTTGCCTCAATATTTTCCAAGCTCTAAAATACACATTTTCTACCTTTTATATAAACTATTTTGTGGACTGCAACTCATTTCAAATTGGGCTGGTCCAAAATTTTGTTGTTCGGGAAAGGGATAAACAACGAAAATGATGTCTTTGAACAAATATACCGATATCTATTCTTAAACATGAAAGAAACATGTGGGGTTTTTTCTTCATCTTTTCTTTATAAATGAATTAAGGTAGTGCAACTATACTCAGAATTTAAGAAATTGTACAATTTTGCTCCTTTCAACCAAATTGTATTCCCAAGACCAACATAAAATAAGGAAGTGAAGTCTTTTAGCAAGTAAACTGGTGTCTTTGCTTAAAAATGAAAGACAGAAACCAGTTCTGTTATTGTTTTCTTATTTTGATTAAAAATACATTAAGGTAGTGCAGCCATTTTTAACATCTAAATATTTTAGCTACATTTCAACCAATTTTTTCTCAATACCAAATTAATGTAAGGAATTTGATGTATAGAGAGATGAAAATGATGCCTATGCTTAAAGTTAAAGCAAAAATCAATGTCATATTTCTTCTTTTGAGTACATGTATATTAAGGTAGTCCATCCCTTATGAGATTCATGCAACGACGGAATATTTCGTGCTAAGTCTTAAACATTCGTAATGCACTATATCTGGACGGAAACATTACGAATTAGAAAAAATAATAGATACCTTCTACAGCTTAATTTTCACAGTGTTGCCCGCAAAAATTCTAAGTCTGATGAATCTAATTTGAGGTGGACTACCTTAACCAATTTCCACATAATGACAAATTTTAATAACCTATGAGATAAAGGCTAAAAGTTTCATCTTGAAAATGAAGAAACAATCCATTTCTTCATTTTTCAGAATGTTTTTTACCCACAATTAAAATTGCAAAATTTCATTCACTTGAAATTGTCGATTGCAACATATTTGACTCTGGACAACTTTAAAATTTTGCCATCTGGAAATGGGTTAATATAGTGAATATAATGCATATGAGGACACCAATCCATGATACTTCTTCACATTTTAGGTCTTGTATCCACAATGACAAATACTAAATTCATTAATTGACATTCATGAATATAAAAGTCTTGCATTCACCCTTTTCCAAACAAACCATCATTTTGATGTATCTTGTATCTTGGAAAAAAATTGTGACAAAAGAATATAATGCAGATAGCCAGATAACAAGCGATTTTCTTTTTTATCTCAACAGTTTCATTTCTTATTATAGCCTAACCAAAGATCATATTGAACACACATGTATTGTAATCTTTAGCAACATCTACGATAACTGAGAACATGTTAAAAATGCTTTCCTACAATCCATTCGATCATTTATACCATATGAGATAGCATTGTTATCATTCCCCCCACAACTGAAGCTTAGGGGGTATACTGGAATAAGCCTTTTGGTCGGTTGGTTGGTCGGTCTGTTGGTAAGTTCCACAAAAATCTTATTCATAAAAATCTTACAACAGTTTCTGTCAGGTTTGCTTCATACTAAGCAAAAGCATTTGTTCATAGGGACCTGTAGATGTGAAACACACATTTTCATGAATATTCCATCACAAATTATTGAGTTAAGAACCCTAATTTGGCTAAAAGACTCTTGTCCACACAACTCTTATAGTGTATGTCTATTTTGTTTTATACTTGGCAGAAGTGTTCGTTGGGGTGTAGATGAGAAAGACAATCTCTTTCTTTTCACCATTTAGTCGTTGAAATAAGCTTTGACCTTGAAAACCTAACCATTCAGATCTTCAGCGCCCACGCTTGCTGACAGCACAATGTAATAACTTTTCCCCCCAAATTCACTGTAAGGTGTGAAACTTTTATGGGACAACTGAATTATTATTGTGTTCCAAATCTAGAGACTTCATGGTATGTACTTCTTTACACGGCCATTTCCTCGAACAGTTCAGTCTGTTGTGTACAACTACAATCTCCAGAATCTGTTACGTACAATCATGTTTCATTTTGTGGTATTTCATGATCTTGTCAACAAGTGGATAAAAGATGGAAATTGTGTCAAATATTTAGATGATCTTGGCAGGCAGGCTGTTTGACTTTAATAATGTCTGTCTTCTTCTGCTGTGCAGATTAATTCTTCACCTGAAGAAAAACACAAAGATAAATCATTTTTAATCATCTCTTTCATGCAAATATTTTTTCAAGAATAGAAGGTCGAGGACTTGATACAATTAAATCTTAACAGATAGACATCAGGTCAAAAAAGAACAATATATGAAACAAATTCAAACAGCAAGTATGAAGAGCAATATGGCTAGATCATTCTCAATGAGGTAGCCATCCAGGCTAGCAATAACTAGAGGTAGCAGTCTGGTGTTACAATCAACTTAAAATATAAATGATCAGTAAAATAGACAGCAATATTATGAAATCAAAGCATATAAAGCAAATTTTGTTGCACACATACCTGGCTGGTATTCAATTTTAGGACAGTTACATAATTTCAAGAAGAGATTCTACATCATAAAGGGCCACCGGTACAGAGCCATCTGAAAGTAAATAAAGAACAGACTCATTATCTCTTAGCAAGAGGAATGTCACTCATATGACATTGAGATACATGACAGTTTGAAATTATGGAACTTTGTTAAATTGCATCAAAAATTAATCTTAATTTTAAAAAAGTTTTGCTCATTTTATACTTCACAATATTTCTGAAATATTCTATTATTATTTATATTTTCTCTTGACAAGAGGGGATCTAGATTTTCAATTTAAAAAAAAGCAGTAATACATGATACAGTGTTTATTTTTAATTTTGGAGGAAGGCGGTCAGGGCCCATTGGTTGGGGAAAATTTGCGCGTGAATGCCCAAAAAGGGAATTTTCAATACATGCTTATACTCTCAAATACAGTGTTATAAATGCATTTAACACAATGGGTCATTCAAACAACCATTAGAACTGTTAGAGATGCCTAGAATCTAACCATGATTTGGTTTTTTCTTTGCAAGAAAAAAATGTAGTTCCAGGAGGGGAAAATTTCTCTGAAATTGTGGAAAAAAGTATATTCCTCAGAGAGGGGAAAGGGGCCCAATAACGACCGTTTTTTTAAGAAAAAAAATCACTGTGATAACCAGTGCCGAGACAAAATGATTATATGCATAAATCAACTTCAATGGGGGTGAAGAGCGTTTTGCTTATGAAATAATAACAAGTTTAGCGGTCTTTATTGCCAATAAAACGCGATGTGCGACGGACTACATGTACGTAGATAAAAACCGAGGCGCACAGCGCCGAGGTATTTGCCTTAACATGTAGTCCAGAGCACAGAGGTTTTTATTGCGCAATAAAGACCGCTAAACTTGTTATAATCTCCATTATAACACTCTAAATAACAAAACGCACATTAGAAATGTGTTATTTTGTGAAAATTCTGCCATTAACTAGTTTTCGACGTAGGAAACGCATTGTCATTTATGTGACGTCATTTGACGTTACCTTGACGCCACGTGACGTTTTGGCACATACACAAAATATAATTACATAGGGTTTTTATTGTAAATAAAACCCGATGTAGTTCTTCTTTCGCTATATATGGATTTTACGGAAAAGTGTTATAATTAAAACTATAAAAGAGCCAGAATATGGAATAAACGGGCCCATAAGGCTTTTGATACTAACAATAATAATGGATGCAGATGTCAATGCATGTGACATCAAAATTGGAGAAATGACCTCCAGCTTTGAAGACTAGGGGTCACAATGACCAGACCCCAAAATTCTTAAGCACAGGGAACACCCTGACTTTCATTAATTAGTAGTTTGGGGCACTTTTGGCTGAAAGCTTAAAGACATAGGTATGCATGACTGTCATATTGTTGGCTACCAGTATCTTTCCCCTAAAAGTTTTCCTTAGCCTTTTCTATCAGGGATGTCAAAAGTTGAAAACCTGGTCTTGTTTGGGAAAGGGTTAAAATAAACCAGCCCATACACTCAGAAAAAAGGTAAAACCGGCCCCACAAATATAATCATTACTGATAATCATGATAATTGTCATAGAAAATTTGGGGCCACTGCCGCCAGTTTCACTGATAGAAAATCAAGTATGAGGCCAGTTTTATCGTTTTGGGCTGGTTTAACCAGGGACCTCTTTTACCATTTTGGGGCAGGTTTAACCATGGGCTGGTTTAACAAGGGGCCGGTTTGACAGTTTTTATTATTATTAAAAAAAAATACGTGTAATTATCAGTTTTCTCCAAATTTCAAAGACTTTTGGCAAAATTGTTTAGATACATGTGGTATGATATTCAGATTGTAAACACTTTTGAAAATAACAAAGCTATTAAAACCATAGCCTGGCATAGGGCCTATCGAATGCATGGGAGGAAAGGATATTTCTGTTTTTCTACTTTCACTTTGAAAAACCCTTTTCCATCATACGCATTTGACTGAATTACACAATCATGAGTTACCAAACAAACTATGATGTATTTCAAGTGGTGTGAGACTAAAATAATTCGAGCTAGAAAGACGTCCACACTGCACACTTTCCTCCTTTAGCCTGCTGCAAAGGCTTTTTAAAAAAAAATCAATTGTAAACAGCGAACAATGTTGGTTTTCTCATAAAAACTGTCAACCTCATTGATACAGCACACAATGCCAGACTTGTATTACTAACCTTTTGTGTCTTTCCTTGTGTATAAATACATAATCATCTTGTGAAAACCAAAATAATCAGATTCTTCCTGGTAAGACCATACAAAGCCGCCAATTTGGTCAGGGGTTAATCAAAGTATTCATGGTAATTAATCAAAGTACCTAAAGTACTATACAAATATCGCACATATTTTTGCCCTTTACCGTATTTTACCTAAAAAACACACGGGTTTGACTTTTGATATACGAACATAAAGTCATTTCTCACATAATAGGCATAACACTTTTGTAATAACGTTCTGGTCTTGAGAGAAAAAAAACCTTCAAATTTTACTATGTAAAGCAATGGGATTTGAGTAAAACATGTAAAATTTAAAATCGCTCTGGCAATCATAAACCAATGTGCAGACCAAAAAAAATGGTCATTTGCTTTGTTTTATGACTAAATCAGTTGGGAAAAATAGAAAACATGCATTTTCTTGATATGCGATGTACCGCCTTTTGCAGGTTTTGCATGGTTCTTAGCCGGAGCTGTACTTAAGTCTTCAAAATAGAATAGGTGGCAACAATAGAGAGGCCATGCTCTCTAAAAGTCAGGCTATAAGGATGAAGACCATGTAGCATGCTTTACTTTCAGGAAGTCTTGGACAAGGGGACACCTTTGGACAACTCCGTTGTCTTGGATTAGGCACATGCCTCTTACGCCAGTCCCAGACCTGCGTTTTTCGTGATATTACTTCACTTCCGCTGACATACCATTATTGTTTGAAAATGACTGGCCTTAGTGTTGTTATTTTGAACAACAATTTGAATAATATTCTCATCACATTTGAAAAATACCGCGTACAAAACTTTTACCGCGTTTTTAGTTCTTTAGGCAACAGCGGACATTACTTGATCTTTTCACAACCATTGCTTGCCTTTGACACCGATTACGCTCAAAATAGTTCATTCATGGTTAATCATTTGTATATAGGCAACGTTTGTCTCATTTTTTGCTTTATTTGCTTTATTTAGCCACATTTACCCGGTGGCTTTCTGTTCTCTTGACAACAGGTGGGGGACCCAATGGGCACAAACCAGTTTGTGTTTCAACCCTTTCGTCAAAATGGTTTAACATGTCATCGACGAAAACCCAATTTTATCAGCTATTTTTGCACAACGGAGCTTGTGTCTAGTTTAGTCATGTTAGAGTTTGTAATAACATTTGCTTTAGTACCAGCTCTACGCGGGTTGCCTGTGAGGGGGCATAATTCACAATCCAGTTTTACTCATTTTAATGTTTATCAACTTCCTTAAAACTTACATACGTTCAACGTTAGAAGGCCAATTTATCTGACACAATTATATACATGTTCATTCGATGCAGATGTTTTAAAGCCTATGCGATCTTTTATGTACACCCTTACATACAACTTCAGTCCGTTTTTTTTTTTTTTTTTTTTTTTTTTTTTTTTTTATTTTTGCATACAACGAAATATCCAGTGCAGTGCATATGACTGAACCAATTTGAAATTTCAATTATAACTTTTCAAAGACTGAACCAATTCATCTCAGATTTTGACCAAGCGAAATAAATAGCCACAGGCTCCACTTTTTCTTTTAATTGAACGTCCCTCGTAAATTATCCATATCATTTTAACAGTGAAGACCATCAAGATCTGTATGACCTAGTGATCGTACGTTTCCGACATTACATGGCGCACTTATTTACGTGAATAAGTACATGATTTTTATCAACCGGTATCTCCTTCTGTTTGCTCTGGAGGTCCAAGTTCTAGCTCTGCTACATGCTATATTATTCATTCGTTTGAGAATAGCCTACTAACAATGTAATCCGTACAGCTCAGAAATTCTGCATCCAGTATGTCTCAAATCCCTCTAATGTGAGCTATGCAGGGCCGTCTTTGCCTTTTTCTTTTACGTATTTTGTCTCAGTCAGTCTGACTTTAATCAGACTGCTAATTGAGTTGCTTGAAAAGACATTTCATAGATATTTTTTCGTGTATTTTACTTTTATTTTTATCTGAAAGATCGTATTTGAAAATTCTGAAAATTTTAAGCTAAAGTAGCCTATTACGCCGTTTACGAGGAATGTATAGTTTTGGTTAAAATAAACAAAATTTCGTTTATCACAGCTCAGATGTGCCATTTCCGTTTCAACTTTGAATGTGTATTTTTTGCTTATCACAAACAATTTGAAAAAACAAAACAACAAAAAACAACAAAAAACAAACAAACAAAACGTGAAAGCATTTACAACCTAATCTGGGTGGGGTAAATTGACACGAGAATTTTTTTTTACTTTGAAGTTTCATAACTTTTTCTGTATAATATCAGATCGAATTGAAATTGTGCATGAACTTTCAATATACCAAGGACAACATTTTAGGAACCATGTATTTAAGTTTGCTGATTTTCTGTATTCGGTTGTCATTCTCATATTTTCATTTGCTTAATTTTTGATGTACATATATCTACTACCTTTACGAAACTATCTCTAGATCTACATCTATAGAGCTTTTACTTTTTGTGATTTGTAGAATTTAAAGAAAATCTTTTTTTTGAGCCCTTGTTCCCTCTACTCATTTTTTACCGATTTTGTTACCCTTTTGATTTATGGATTTATGGTCGAAGGGAGACAAATTCTGTATTACTATTGGGTGGAAACTCAAAGGGAGATAATACACTCACTAGACTGGTACCCATTCGTGTAAATAACTGAATTTAAATCCGTAGTAGATTTCAGGTACGGGAACCAGACTATACACTCACAAGTTCATATGGGACTGTCTAAAAATAAATTTCGATTGCGCAGACACCAATCTCCGAGCAGAGTTGTCGTTCGTTACTCTCACATACATGTAAATGTAATGAATGAACCGTGTGCAAGAGAGTGCAGAGACATGTGATCGACTTTTTTGGCGGGAGTAAACAAATAGTCCTTCACTTGTTAATAGAATCTAAACAATGTAAAATATGGCCACAAAAAATGCATAAAAACTAAATCGGTTGATATAGATAAAAAACCCTAGCACAAAAACTCAGAAAACAGAAAAAAAAGCTCTTCTGAATAAAAGATTGTTTCTTTGGAAGGATCAAAGAATAGGGAACGATTTTATCCAGTTAACCCTGACGTAATTTCGGACAAACAAATAATATTTCGTGGGTGTCGTTATCAAATCTCGTAACTAGATCTACTTCTAAACCTAGTCTATTTTTAGCACAAAATTCTTTGCCATTGGCTTTTGTTGTTGTTGTTCGTCTTTTCGCGCCAGGAACCCGAGTAACACCAGCCACAGGTCCAGAGTTATATATTAGTAGAGTCGAGGTTAAAAGGTCGAAATGGCGTCACTGGCGTCGAACCCGATGCTGTTCATGAGAATATGGAACCCGGGTCACTATGGTCGAACCCGCGTGGTGTCGTGAACTCATTCCATGAGGCTGATAATGAATAGACTGTTCGAGAGTTTATGCCACACTCGCTGATTTTCTGAGTCTGTCAGGAGTGAAGGTCACAAAGCCGCAGGTTTGAAATGTTACATTGTAGAGAAGAGGAGGGTACTGCCGACCACAGGGAATTTTAGCGATTTTTATGTAGACTCTTTCTTATTAAAGACTATTATAAAGACTTTAATAAGAAGGAGTCTACATAAAAATCGCTAAAATTCCCTGTGCTGCCGACATGCTGCCAATTCCGACACTTTTTGACAAAAATATCATTTGTATTACATTGTCTTTTGACAAAATCATCAGCTCTCTGTTTTAAACATTATATCTAGATCTACGTCATCTAGGATCTAGAGTAGAGGAGGGTAATCCCGACATGCGTCCAATTCCGACACTTTTTGGAAAAAGGTCATTTGTATTACATTATTTTTTGACAAAATCAACAACTTTCTGTTTGAAACACTACGTCATACATTTGTCCGAAGTTATATATTGTTCATTTACATGTAAAGGCTTGCTTTCTTAAAAAAATCGAGGTTAAAGATGGACCACCCTGTTTGCGGAATTTTCAAAAATGCAGTCTTATAGATTTCTGTAAGAGGGGTGTCCTAAAAAAGTAAAAATAAATTCATGTACAAGTCATCTTCCTCGATAGATGTTTGTATAAGATGAACATTTAAACAATGCTCTATCATCCTAGACGTCTAATAACACAATCAGAGCGTTTTTTATTAATAAATCATGGTGTCGGGGTAAACCGTCAATTTCGGCCAGAGAGTTTAACTCCGACACCTTAAGTGAAAATTAGAGAAAATTTCCCACTCTCGCTTACTTAATCTTTATTATACCGACAGTACATTACAGAAATGTGTAAAACCAGCTTATTCGAGCTGATGGCGACTCCTTTACATATAGATTTTCATATTTTTTCCAATATGTTCGCAATCTTTTTTTCAGGTGTCGGATTTGACCGAACTCTCAGAGTGTGAATTATGAGCGAAATTATATTCCGTCTATAACCCAATTTCTAATTGAGAGAAAGGTTCGCAGTATGTGTCTGATAAAAGAAAGTATGGTTTTCTTCCCCTTTCAATCCTAACTTCTCGGTGACATTGCATCACATAGCTCATTTTGCTTCAATAATATGTTTGGTGACGGGTTTGACAGAAAAGTGTCGGGTTTAAGATGCTTCACATGTGGTAAAGATTCCATTACACCATCATTGTTTATGGCCAGAAGACGCAGTAGAATACACAAATTTGTTGCATAAAGGTTAGGTCGTGTAAGCCCGACTCGAAATATGGCCTCATATATGTAGACAAAGAAATATATTGATTTTACCCTTAAAGTGTCGGGATTACCCTCCTCTACTCTAGATCTTACGGAATCCTGTTTCCGCCATCCACTTTTCTAAGAAAATTGAGTTTGTGAAATGTAGAAATGTTGAAGTTTTGTTTGTGACAATTGTCAGAAGTTTGTGACAATTGTCAGAAGTTAGTGTGACTAACTTCAACTTTTTGACTTTTCACAAACTCAATTTTGATAGAAAAGTTGAAATTAGTGCGACTAACTTCCACTATTCTACCAAAATTGAGTTTGTGAAAAGTCGAAAAGTTGAAGTTAGTCACACTAACTTCTGACAATTGTCACTAACTTCTGACTATTGTCACAAACAAAACTTCAACATTTCTACATTTCACAAACTCAATGTTGGTAGAAAAGTGGAAGTTAGTCGCACTAACTTCCACTTTTCTACCAAAATTGAGTTTGTGAAATGTAGAAATGTTGAAGTTAGTCACACTAACTTCTGACAATTGTCACTAACTTCTGACTATTGTCACAAACAAAACTTCAACATTTCTACATTTCACAAACTAAATTTTCCTCGAAAAGTCGAAATCAGTGTGACTAACTTCAACTTTTCTTCTTTCCTAGGTAACATTCTTGTGAAAAGTCGAAAAGTTGAAACTATTGAGACTAATTTCGGGGTAGGAAAAAAATCCGGAAAGAATCTTTCTTCTGCTGCGTGAACCGGTGTATGGTATAAAAATGGACCCTATAAAAATTACTGTATCACCGGTCGATCACGACCCTCTAAAGTTTCGCCCCAGACAATGGCTTTGGAAGACGACATACGCGGGTATTTCATGCAGGGCTATACATACAGAGAAATACAGACACTTCTGAAATTGGAGAAGGATGTTACAATCAGGTTTGACATTTTCATGTCCACCATCTTTGTTTATTTTTTGTTCCCAATTCGGGATTAGCCTTTCCTCTCATGCTTTCGATAGGTTCCATGGTTTCGATAGCCTTGTGATTTTTATAAGTCAAGTGATTACAATCTTACTACCATTCCCTGTGCATCTAAATACTCTTGCTAGAAACAAACTCTTTGGTCAAAGAAATTTTGAGACAACTGATTTTTACACTGAAAAATCTTTTTTGCAAAACAAAACAGAAACTAGACTTTGGAATATCAAGGTCAGGGTAAAAATCATTCAACCTTATCCAAGCCTTTTTCAGTCCTAGAAAAGTTTTCAAGACACTTGATTTTCCCCACGGTTGAGCGAGTCCCTATCCCAAAAATTGCAATAGCCTCGATAGCGCAGTGGTGAGAGCACTGCGCTTGTAACCTGGAGGATCCAGGTTCGAGTCCCGCTCGGGAGGTGTGTCCTTGGGCAAGACACTTAATTGTCAACGCCTCAGTCTACCTAGCTGTAAATGGGTAGCAGTGAATTAAAAACTCATTGCCTCTCTTCTCTCTGCAAAAAAAATTGGTAAAACTATATATAATGGGAAAGTCACTGTAAATTTATATGTGTGATCGAGTTACATTGTGAGAAAGAGAACATTGATGGATGAAAGAGATCACAGTTGACGAGTAGCATATAAATAGCAAAAGAAGTGGCTAGGGATACGGGCCCGAATCTCTAGCCCATGGGGGCTGGAGATACGGGCCCGTATCCCAAGCAAAACCCCCTTGTTTTTGCTAGAGATACGGGCCTGTATCTCTAGCGAAACCATGGGGTTTTTGCTAGGGATACGGGTCAAACGACTTCCGGTCTAACATAACCTATCGTGTCATTTATGGAAAATCGATATTGATCCTTTCCCAAACAGCGAAATTCAGACTGTTCATTTTGAAAGGTTCCAGGAGATAAATAAAGTATTATTTATGTCTTGACTAGACAATACGGGCGATATTGCAGGGGAAATGTCGAGGGAATGGAGAAATTGCTGAAATTGTTTCTTCTTGTTTGATAAAGGGTTAAAATAGAAACCTGTAAGTTTTATATCATTGGTTTATTCCTGGAACGTCGAGTCGCACCTTTTATAAAATGGGTGAAAAAGGGTTACCCACAGGGGGACAGGGCCGCGGCCTTAGCGCAGTTGGTAGCGCATCTGACCCTCATTCGAGAGGTCCCGGGTTCGATACCCGGCCGCGGCTACAATACCCTTTCTGACAAAATTGTCACCCACCAATGGGTTTGAAATCGTTAACCTAAGTGGGCGAGCAGCTGGAGGCTCGGTAAGGGTGTTGTGGTAGTACTGGTTTGAGAAACAACAGGAATCCATGGGTAGGTGCTCCAGCCGCCGCGATATGACCCTGGTAGTTGAAAACGGCGTAAAACTCCAATAAACTCAAACTCAAACACAGGGGGACACTTTTGAGAGGTCACATTTATGAGGAATATTATTGAATGAAAATAGGAGAAAACTTAATTATCTTGCATTGTAACATATTTTTTATTCGTGGTATATGTTGTGAAATACATACATGGGCATACTAACTACAGTTGGCGCCACATCTTATGGCACAATGTTTATATTGTATTCAAATATAATTGAACGTTAAACAAAACATAAACACGTGCCATACGATGTGGCGACAACTGTAAGCCTATTTATTTACGTTTTAACTCATTACCAGACGGCAAAATTTTAGATGAGTACAATTCTATCTTTCTGGACAGAAAACGTCGTGAGAAATTAAGAAATTGCTTGTCACAAGCAGTGTCTTCAATCTTCATATTGTTTATGACAACAAGGTATTTTTATGCCCCCTTTCGAAGAAAATGGGGGTTTATTGTTTTGCAAGTGTCGGTCGGTTGGTCGGAAGGTCGGTCGGTCGGAAGGTCGGTCGGTCGGAAGGTCGGTCTGTCCGTAGACCAAACCTTGTCCGGAGCATAACTCGAAAAGTATTGAAGGTAGAATCATGAAACTTCATAGGTAGATAGATCTTATTATGGAGAGGTGCTGTGCACAAGAACCGTAACTCTGCTGATCAATTTTTTTGAGTTATTGCCCTTTGTTGATTTTATAACTTGATTCTTGTCCAGAGCACAACTCAAAAAGTATGTAAGGTAGAATAATGAAACTTTACAGGTGAATAGATTTCATTATGGAGAGGTGCAGTGCACAAGAACCGTAACTCTGCCAATCAAATTCTTGGAGTTATTGCCCTTTGTTAATTTTTAGTCCCCTACCGGTGTTCACACCGGAGGGGACTATAGGTTTGCCCTCCGTCTGTCCGTCCGTCCGTCCGTCCATCTGTCTGTCCGTCCGTCTGTCCGTCTGTCTGCTCAAATCTGGATCCCGCGATAACTTAATAACTAAGCAAGCGTTTTTGATGAAAGTTGGTATATGACTAGATGGCAATGTGTAGATTATGCACATTATTTTATTTTTGTTTTTCGACTTAAATTGAGGTTGCTATGGTTACAGAAATAGTGAAAATATGGCCAAAAATGGGATCCTGCGATAAGATAATAACTAAGCAAGCTAGTTTGATGAGACTTGGTATATGACTATATGGTAATGTGTAGATTATGCACTTCATTTTATTTTTGTTTTTAGACTAAAATTGTTGTTGCTATGGTTACGGAAATAGTGAAAATATGGCAAAAAATATTGGATCCTGCGATAAGTTAATAAGTAAGCAAGCTAATTTGATGAGACTTGGTATATGACTAGATGGCAATGTGTAGATTATGCACATCATTTTATCTTTGTTCTTTGACGAAAAGTGCGGTTGCTATGGTAACGGAAATAGTGAAAATATGGCAAAAAATGGATCGTGCAATAACTTAATAACTAAGCAAGCTAACTTGATGAAACCTGTTTTAAAATGTAAAAAAATTTATAAGCCATGTTAGTCAGGGTGGTGATGCAGCAGTATTAATCACCTCCAGTTGGGCATAACATTTCATATGTTTGACAATTATTTTGATGACTTGTTCATCTTAATCTATTATTGATTACCATATTGAGTCAATGTGAAGCCGGTAGGGGACTTTATGTGTTGCATTCAACACCAGATACTTGTTACTCTTACTTCTTAACCTTGCCTATATCTCATGTCCTTTTACACATACAGCCTTGATATCTCACACATAGATACCTCCTATCAACATCGTTCACATTTAACCATGACCTTGGACCTTGTGACCTTGACCTTGGAGTTTGACCTACTTTAAAAAAAATTAAACCTGGCATATATCTCATGACCTTTTACAAATACAGCCTTGAGATTTCACACATGGACATATCATACCAAGACCTTTCACAATTGACCATGACCTTGGACTTTGTGACCTTGACCTTTGAGTTTGACCTATTTTTAAAAAACTTTAACCTGGCCGATATATCATGTCCTTTTACACATACAGCCTTGATATTTGACACATGGAAACCTCCAACCAAGACCTATCACATACGACTATGACCGTGGACCATGCGGCATTGACCTTGGAGTTTGACCTACTTTTAAAAAAATTAAACTGGGCCTATATCTTATGTGCTATTACACATACAGCCTTGGTATTTCACACATGGACACATCTTACCAAGACCTTTCTCATTTGACCATGACCTTGGACCTTGTGACCTTGACCTTTGACTTTGACCTACTTTAAAAAAAAATTAACCTAGCCGATATATCAATTCCTTTTACACATACAGCCTTGATATTTGACACATGGACACCTACGACCAAGACCTTTTACATTTGACCATGACCTTGGACCTTGTGACCTTGACCTTGGTGTTTGACCTACTTTAATAATACATTAACCTGGCCGATATTTCATGTCATTTTACATATACAGCCTTGATATTTCACACATGGTCACTTTCAACCAAGATATTTCACTTTTGACCATGACCTTGGACCTTGACCTTGGAGTTTGACCTACTTTTAAAAAATTTAAACTAGGCCTATATCTCATGTCCTGTTACCTATACAGTCTCAATATATTACATATGGACACCTCCTACCAAGACCTTTCACATTTGACCATGACCTTGGCCTGTGCGACCTTGACCTTTGATTTTTACATACTGTTAGAAATCTTTAACCTAGCCTTTATCTTATGTCCTATTACACCTACAGCCTTGATATTTCACACATAGACACCTCCTACCAAGACCTTTCACGTTTGACCATGACCTTGAATATTGCAACCTTGACCTTGGAGTTTGACCTACTTTTAAAAAGACTGAAACCAGGCATATACCGGTATATCATGTCCTTTTACACCTACAGCCTTGATATTTCACAGATGGACACCTCCAACCAAGACCTTTCACATTTGACCATGACCTTGACCTTGGCATTTGGCCTACTTTTAAAAACTTTAATCTGGCCTATGTTTCATTTTACTTTTACATATACAGCTTTGATATTTCACGCATAGACACCTACAAAGACCTTTCATATTTGACCATGGCCTTGGACTTTGTTAACTTGACCTTGGACTTTGACCTACATCAAATGTAGGCCCTTGAGGGGGCATATATGTTTTACAAACATCTCTTGTCTAGCATTTGACAGACTAGAGAGAATTTCAATCAGTGCCCAAATCATTATTTTTGGTAAAAGGTTAATTTGTTAAATGTATTTTTTTTTATTTTTCAGGGAAGGAGAGTCCTGTAACCACATTGCAGCTGTATTTTACGCCCTAGTCGATGTAACGGTGAAGAAGAAAGAAGGCCTTGATGCAGTTACCTCGAAAGAATGCCTATGGAATAAGCCCAGAGCCAGAAAATTAAGCCCTAAAAAGACAAGCCAGTTGGTATTTAAAAAGCAAAAGTTTGACTGTCAGGAGCAAGATCCACCCAAATCAAAACGTTCACTACTCTCTGACCCCCCTGTGACTCGCTTGGATATGGAATGCTTTAAGCAAAAACTCAAACAATGATCCACATGCGGCTTTGCTGCTTGGATTCCAAGATACCGCTGCAGAGAAAATTAATTCTCTAAGTAAAGGTGAAAAAAATTGACATTACATAGTGTTCCGTTCATGTACCATGATAGGGTTGATGTGTATACTGAAAAATGTAAAGAACAATTCAATAACTATTTCAACAGCCTGTCTTGTTCTCAGCAACAGAGCGACCTTATTGAACTAAAGACAAGAGGGCAACATAAAAACAAAAATTGGGAAGTGGCCAGAAATGGAAGGATCTGTTCCTCAACATTTGGAGTAGTTTGTAAAAAAAGGGAAGATACTAGGGCAGACTACATTGTGAGGTCAGTTCTGTACCCTAGTAGTTTGGATGTGCCGTCTGTTAAATGGGGAAGAACACACGAGCCAGCTGCTAGAAGATTTTATATCAAGTATATGAGAAACATGCATCCCAAATTGTCTGTGACAGAATGTGGCTTGACAGTGAATCCGAAATACCCTCATATAGGTGCTAGTCCTGACGGTTTTGTCATGTGTGACCATTGTCCAGTATCTGGTGGGTTATTAGAAATAAAGTGCCCATATAAGTACAGAAATGAAACACCAGTAGATACTGCAAGGAATTCAGATTTTTGTTGTGATGTAGTAGATGGAAATTTGACATTGAAAGAAACCCATATTTATCACTATCAAATTCAAGGACAGATGGCAATTACAGGAAAGTCATGGTGCGATTTGTATATTTGGACACTGAAGGGTTCATCGGTACAAAGGATTTTCTTCAACGAACATTTCTGGGAGAAGGCCCTCCAAAAAATCAACAATTTCTATTTATCTCATGTGATTCCAGAACTATTCACAAGTAGAATTGAACGGGGTATAGCTCCAATGTAGATATTAATCTGTATGTCACCAGTATGTGGCTGTTTGACCAACCTATGTGATGTTCTGATTTGATTTGATATTATCCCAATAACAGACTACAAATTTTAGACTGAATTAAAAAAAAATTGCAGAAGACAATTTCAAGTGAATAGAATATCACATAATTATGTTGCCTAGAAAACATGGTGGGGAATGATGAAATTGCATGTTACAAGGAATTTCTTCATCTTCCATAATGTTTTCCAAAAATGTCACAAGCAATATTGTCATTTTCCACAATGTTTTCCAAAGCATTATTTTGAGCATAAGAGGAGTAAAAAAGAGTCTATGTGTGGGAATGGGTGGTTTTCCCAAATGAAAAAATTATAGGGTTGTCCAATTTGAAAGCTGCTAAAGACGACAAAATGAGTGTTTATGATAATTAAAGTAAAATTTCAATTTCGTGCACATAATAGCACAGAGAATATTGAGACAAAGGAGAAAATGCTGATTATTAGCATTTTCTTCTTTTGTCTTGATGTTTTCCTATTCTCATTGGGACATCAAAAACAGGTCTTGTTTGGGAAAGGGTTAAGACCTGAGCCGCGTTCTTTAGAGCGAGATTTCTTGAGATATCTTGAGATTTCTTAAGATGTTTTTGGATAAAGCGCTCTTTTGATCAAGATTTTGAAGATGATCACTGCGAGCCGCCATTGCTCTATACTTCTTTCGGAACCCCTCGGTGAATTCTGTAGAATATATATGGGAGAGAATTGACCGAGTTGTTCCGAATGCTCCATAAACCGCGGAGTTCCGAATGCTCCATACTCCATACAAATGACGCCATGATGACGTCATGTGTATGAAGTATGAAACATTCGGAACACCTTGCTTATAATCTCGGTCTCAAAGACGCTGTTTCAAAAACATCTTAATAATCTTAAAAAATCTCTCTATTGAACGCGCCTCTGGTTTTGACAATTTTAGTGGATAAAGTGTAGGAAAACAAAATTTTTAATGAGAAAAGAATAATATACTGATTATGATCATCAGCAAATTTCTTCCTTTCTTCATTATTTTCTGTCCTTGACAGTGACGTCCGACAGGCATCAGTGATAGTGACAACTCATTTAGCGCAAAGCCACATATATACTGTAAAAGTCTATTTATTCGCTACGACTTAATTTTCGCTAATTTTCGCGAGTTGGCTATCTCGCGAATTCATCAATTTCGTGAATATATCAGTCTCACAATGCCGGAGATTGCCGATGGTTCTTCGGAATCCGGTGTCCCAGGGTAACGTGTCCCCTGGGTAACGTGTCCCCGGGGACACGTTACCCAGGGGTAACGTGTCCCCGGGGACACGTTACCCAGGGTAATGACCCTGGGTAACGTGTCCCACCCCCTGGGTAACGTGTCCCCCCCCATTGGAATTTTTTTTTTGACATTATTGTGTATTTTTAATGCATATTTTGTTTCATAATTATTCATTCTTTTAAAATAAGTTATTTTAAACATGAAATTCAAATATTTAATTTTTTTTATTCTTTCACATTTCCAAAGAAGGAAAATATCTAATTGCATTATAATTTTTTATTAAATCACTTTCTCCAAACATTTTTCAACTATCATTATTACTATTATTAATATTTTGTGATAATACCAAAGTAAATTGCGCAGAAATAATGTGAAAAAATTTTAAGAGGAGGGAGGGGGGGACACGTTACCCCTGGGTAACCTGTCCCCAGGGACACGTTACCCAGGCCTGGGTAACGTGTCCCCCCCCTTTGATTTTTTTCCTTTTTAATTATAATGTATATTTTAATGCCTATTTAGTTTTATAATTATTGAATCTTTTAAAATAAGCTATTTCTAACAAAAAATAAAAGAACTTAATTTTTTTCATTATTTCACTTTGCAATGAGAGGTGGGACAGGCTACCCAGGCCTGAGTAACGTGTACCCCCCTTGGATTTTTTCCTTTTTAATCATAATGTGTATTTTTATATAATTTTTAATATTTTGTGATAACACCAAAGGAAATTGTGCAGAAATAATTTGAAAAAAATTTAAGAGGAGGGAGGGGGGACACGTTACCCCTGGGTAACCTGTCCCCGGGGACATGTTACCCAGGCCTGGGTAACGTGTCCCCCCCTTTGATTTTTTTCCTTTTTAATTATAATGTTTATTTTCAATACCTATTTAGTTTTATAATCATTGAATCTTTTTGAATAAGCTATTTTTACCAATAAATAAAAGAATTTAATTTTTTTCATTCTTTCACTTTTCAATGAGAGGTGGGACAGGCTACCCAGGCCTGGGTAACGTGTCCCCGGGGACAGGTTACCCATTTTTTCACATTATTTCTGTGCAATTTTAGCTTATTTTAAAAGATTCAGTAATTTTAAAACTAAATAGGCATTAAAAATATACATTATAATTAAAAAGAAAAAATATCAAAGGGGGGGGGGACATGTTACCCAGGCCTGGGTAACGTGTCCCCGGGGACAGGTTACCCAGGGGTAACGTGTCCCCCCCTCCTCTTAAAATTTTTTTTCACATTATTTCTGCACAATTTCCTTTGGTGTTATCACGAAATATTAATAATGATATAAAAATACACATTATGATTAAAAAGGAAAAAAATCTAAGGGGGGTACACGTTACTCAGGCCTGGGTAGCTTGTCCCACCTCTCATTGAAAAGTGAAAGAATGAAAAAAAATTAAATTCTTTTATCTTTTGGTAAAAATAGCTTATTTTAAAAGATTCAATAGTTAGAAAAATAAATAGGCATTAAAAATACACATTATAATTAAAAAGGAAAAAAATCAAAGGGGGGGACACGTTACCCAGGCCTGGGTAACGTGTCCCCGGGGACAGGTTACCCAGGGGTAACGTGTCCCCCCTCCCCCTCTTAAAATTTTTTCACATTATTTCTGTGCAATTTCCTTTGGTGTTATCACGAAATATTAATAATGATATAAAAATACACATTATGATTAAAAAGGAAAAAAATCCAAGGGGGGGTACAGGTTACTCAGGCCTGGGTAGCCTGTCCCACCTCTCATTGAAAAATGAAAGAATGAAAAAAATTAAGTTCTTTTATTTTTTGTTAAAAATAGCTTATTTTAAAAGATTCAATAATTATAAAACTAAATAGGCATTAAAATATACATTATAATTAAAAAGGAAAAAAATCAAGGGGGGGGGACATGTTACCCAGGCCTGGGTAACGTGTCCCCGGGGACAGGTTACCCAGGGGTAACGTGTCCCCCCCTCTCTCCTCTTAAAATTTTTTCACATTATTTCTGCGCAATTTACTTTGGCGGTATTATCATAAAATATTAATAATGGTAATAATAATAGTTGATAAATATTTGGAGAAAGTGATTTAATAAAAAATTACAATGCAATTAGATATTTTCCTTCTTTGGAAATGTGAAAGAATAAAAATTTTTTAGATATTTAAATTTCATGTTTAAAATAACTTCTTTTAAAAGATTTAATACTTATGAAACAAAATATGCATTGAAAATACATAATACGATTAAAAAAAAAATTTCTAAGGGGGGGACACGTTACCCAGGGGGTGGGACACGTTACCCCTGGGTAACGTGTCCCCGGGGACACGTTACCCAGGGGGACACGTTACCCTGTTACACCGGAACATTCGGAAATTTTATATGTTCATTAAAACACTTCAAATCGGAAATTTTGATCGTTACCCACCTTTCAATGTATAAACTTGCAATGCAATTAACATCATAATGTTGTATTATTATGATGATATACATTGTACATGATTACAAATAGTTTATACAAAGTATAAATGTTACATGTGTTTTCCTAGAATATGGTCGTAAAAGGGTGACCTCTTTATCCTTTACAATTCAGAAGTACAGTACATTTAATGGAAAAATGAAGCAGTTTCGTTCTTATGTTATTCACTTTTTGTCATACATGTAGGGACAATACGTCCTTTTAACAGTTACATATGAAAAGGTGTGAAAACAATTATAAAGAGAAGACAGGTGTGATAAACATTTTGTCTAACCATCGCTTGTGTATTCATCGGGGTTAAACGGACATGTACGAAATATAACGAAGTGAATGTTTCAAGAAAACAACGGAAATACCCGAGCTTTGCATCAAACACGCGCGAATTTATAAACTCGCGAATGAATCCCAGACAACGAAATCGCGAAATGTTGAGCTCGCGAAAATAAAGACTTTTACAGTAACTAGATTTGATTGGTTTCGTTGAAATTGTGGATTTCGGACTTTCCAGCAGCATTTTCTTCTTTTGCCTCAATCTTTTACATGGCTTTTCTGTGAATGACATCAAAGCAGTTTTCATCGAGATGGTGGCTTTGAATAACATGTAGTATCACGTTTTGATGCACTAGTTGCTCAATTTGAATAACAGTAGAAGATATTGAGAGAAAAGAAGAAATTGTTTGTAATACACAATTCTTTCTTTTGTCACAATTTCTTCCATATGTACTTAATTTTGACTTCCTATTCAAAGAGGCGCGACCATAGAGAAGTTGGTATCACTGTGGCCTCTTACTTAAGATGTCGCGGGTTCAATCCTCGGTGACAATTATCCTTTTGGACAAAATAGTCTCCCACGAATGGGTTTAATATTGTAAACTTAGTGGCCAAGCAGCTGGAGGCTAGTAAGGATGTTCTGGCATTACTGGTTTGAGAAACAACAGAATCCATGGTTAGGTGCTCCAGCTGCCACAATATGATCATAGCAGTCGAAAAAGGTGGAAAACACCAACAAACTATTAATCCAATTGGAAGGCTTTTAATCCATTACCAGACGACACAATTTTGGGATGTTTAAACTTGAAAAGATTACACAGTCGACAATTTTAGGCGAATGAAATGTTACATATTTTGTGTAAAAAACATTGTGGGCAATGAAGAAATTGATTGTCACAAGCAATTTCTTTATTTTCCACATCGTTTTCACAAGCCTTTTCTTTTGAGGGAGTCAAAAGGCGTCACCGTGTGGTAATGGGTTAAAGATTTGATGTGAAAATGGAGACAAAAACAGATAATAATGTCCAGTAGAATAGAAAACATTCATTAGCAAATGAGAAATTGCTTGTTCCTTCAATTTCTTTTTTTCTAACAATGTTTTCAATAGCTGTCTGAAGTTTATATGAGTATCTGTGGAGTAACCATAGAACATGATGACTGTGTTTTGGCCTTATTTCAAAATTTTAGACTTCATGATGAAACACACATCAAGGGATAAAAACTAATGATAGCAATGATGATTTAGCAATTTCTTTTATTTTATTTCAAGTTTATTATGCAATAGAATGAAAAATAAAATTATTTGAAATGATATTGTTTTTTTTTCCTTTCCTTGGTCTTAAAAGTTTTAACCCATTACCACACCGTGATAAAGGCGTTCAAAAACAATGGAAAATAAAGAAATAGCGTATGAAAAGCAGTTTCTTCATTTCCCATAATGTTTTCTATACAACACAAAATAGACCTAAAGAATTATTGAAATTGTTATCTTAAACTCAATTGAATTGAGAAAATGTACAATTTTGCCACGGGTAACGGGTTAAAACTTTCCCAAACAAGACATGCTTTTGATGTCTCCAAAACAAAATGAATAGAAAACATGAAGACAAAAGGAGAAAATGCAAATAGTCAGCATTTTCTCCTTTTGGTATATTTACTTTGCTAGATCTACATTGTTCACAAAATCTTTTCCTGTCTGTCAACATTGACCTTCAAGCTTGTCATCTGCAGTAGCTTTCACTTGTGAACAGTCCGAACTGTAGCCATTTGTGAAAGATATAATACATGGCTGACTTTATCAACTTAACCTTTGGCTAAGAAAGACCTTGTTTTGCGCCCCTTATTGAAAATACTTGAGAAAACATTGAGACAAAAAGAGGACAATGCTAATAATCAGCATTAAATTTTTCTCCCTAATGGAACTTACTGATTGAAAAAATATTATGGCAAAAGGAAGAAAAATTGATAAACAATGTTTGTTCTTTTTGCCTTAATATTTTCTGTGCACTGCTTTATCAGCATCAGTTTTTATTTATTGAAAAGTTTGGGAAACTTTCAAACATTTAACTCTACCAAAGTACAACATAGATGGGCAGCGGCTTAACCATTTCTCAAACAGCAAAATTTTATGGTGATCCAATTTGAAAGCCGCTGCATAGGGCAGACAACAATTTCAAAAGACACTTTTTGACACCCAACAAGATGAAACACTGAAAAATCAATGGAAGAAAATGCAGAAATTGCTTGTGACAAGCAATTCCATCATTGCCCACAATGTTTTATACGTAAAAAGACCAAAAATTATATATCTTCATACACTCTTGAATTGTTCTTTGCGATATCTTTCATTTTGGACCACCCTCGTCTATTCATGGGTTAATATTAAATTTGTGAACAATTTAGCACAGAAAACAATGAGGCAGAAGGAGAAAAATGCTGATTATTCTCCTTTTGCTTCTGTTTTCCCAAGCCTTTTACCAGTCAAACTTTATCAGTCATCATTGACTAATGGTGGATGCAAATTTGAAAGGGCAATATATATCTTCCAATACTTATTTGCTTGTGGTGCTAATGAGATTGGTATGACACCCTGAAGAATTCTGAAGTTCTTAACACGTTCCACAGCTCTTTCTACGTCAATACGGAGATTTGATATCCTGCGCGTTTCCTCAACTTGTTGCTGTGTAAACCTTTTCATCTTCAATGGAGGAACGATAAGGTGTATACCCTTTGCTGTCGTCAAGTCCGCAATCAAAAAGCCTTTATCACCCATGATGGCATCACCCTTTTCACACATATCGAGCAAACCACTATTTTTTTGTAATTTGCTTATCACTGATGCTACCGGCCCACAAATCTGACGCAAATGTGATTATTCCTGAAGGACTTATTCCCAGCAATGCCTTGTAGGTCATGTGTGACTTGTACTGGGAATACATCAGTGATTTATTTATCAAGGATTGGGTATCTCTGTGTAAATTTCAGTGCAGTCTATTATTATTCTACCCGTGTCGCGTAGAAAGGACCATTGTCCTCTGGCTCAACAGTGGGCACAAATTCAACAGGGGTCACCTGAAATTTAAAAATAAGATATAAATATCAATAAAAATTGTATGCAATCTAGAGACCATTTTCGGCTTTATTTTGACTTTGTTTTCACTCTAGCAACAACAAATATACACCAATCAAGACATCTCTAGGACAGAATGTTGGTGACCACAATATCTTGCTTGGATTTAATTTTTAGCTTGATCTGAAATTTACATTGTGAGTTATTTGCCCTTAAAATTGGCGAAATTGACATTTTCGGCTTAAATTTTTTTTCGCTCTTACGACCATAAGTATTAACTTAACCAATCCATACAGAACTTCAACAGAATCTTACTGACCATAAGATCTTAAATGCTTGCAATTGTCAGATTGATCAGAATATTAAATCCAGAGTTATTTGCCCTTGAGATTTACAAAAGAGCTGTTTTCCACTTTGTTTTCACCCTCTTTACATCCACAAATAATGATCAATCATGTCGAAGCTTTATTAAAATGTTGGTGAAGTTAAGACCTTGCTTTAGTGTCATTTTAAGCTCGATAGAAATGTAACATTAGGAGTTGTGTGCACTTTAATTTGACAAAATTGCCAATTGTGTCTTTGTTTTCACTCTCGCTCGAGTTTTCTAGCATGGGTCCCTTTAAATCGAGACTCAGTTAAATCATTGATGTAAAAGTAGTCATGCATTTGCTTGTTTGGGTAGCCTGTGGAAATTTGAAGGGCAGCCAACTGAGCAAATTTTATTCTGATTTTTCTGAAATTCAAATTAATCCAAGATCTTATCGTAATCAACATCATATCCAAATTTTATCTTGATTGTTCATTATTTGTGGTTGTTACAGTCGAAACAGAAATTTTGTCAGATTCAAGCGCACATGACTGACAACTTTCTCAATTGATTGGAGCTAAATTCAAACCCATGCAAGGTCTTATAATCAGCAGTATAGTGTCCAAGTTTTGTCTTGGTCGATCAATTAATTGTAGATTCTAAAGTGTAAACAAGGTGAAAACAGCCGAAAACGGCAATTTTGTCAAATTCAAGAGATCAAATGTATCCGAGATCTTATGGTCCCCAAAAGTTTTGTCTTGATTGATCAATAATAGTACTAATCCGAGTCTTCTCTGATGTAAATACGCTCTTTGATATTTTGATTTTTCGCTATTTACATCAGAGAGCGTTGCTCTTTGAAAAAATCAAGAAGTTCGCAACAAATTGTTGCGCATCGTTCACCGTCCGATCTTAAACGCTATCGTTAAAACCCCTGATGATATCGCTAAATGAACCATTTATTGTTATGGCTGCTGAAAAAATTACGACCAAAAAGTATTTCTAAAAGGTTAATAGGCAATGTTTTGCAACAACCCTCACCTGAGCAGCCTTTGTTTACCTTGACCTTCCATTCAAAACCAAAGGTCAGGGTTCGACACTAAGGGGAGTCCGTGAGTCCGAGACTCCCTAAAAATTGGTGGGACTCCCTGATTTTCAATCTAGGGAGTCCAACTGACTCCTTAAAAATTCTGTCAAAATATTATAAGCAAAATGATAAAAAGCTGTTTGCTCAAAATAACAGGATCTATTGTACTGCATTTATTCTTTAGTATTCCGTACAGACAAGAAAATGACATCGTCACAGATAAAAGGCAACATGCATGCAACATAAAATATTTGCTTCTTTTTGGACTCCTTTACTTTGGACTGGACTCCCCAAGTTCTCTTGATGGGAGTCCGGCGGACTCCTTAGTTGGGAAAGTTAGTGTCTAACCCTGAAGGTTATACTCATCCAGCAGGCCGATTTGAAATGAATTTTTTGGTCAGGTATGACAAAAAATGATTTATTGATCTATACCCTACAGTGTTTTACCGAGTGATTCGATATGATACACAAAAACAAAGCTTCAAGTTACTTGTAATGTTACCGATGTTTCCGCTGTTTTCAAAGAGCAACGCTCTCTGATGTAAATAGCGAAAAATCAAAATATCAAAGAGCGTATTTACATCAGAGAAGACTCGGATTATAATTGTACATTCTAGAGAGTTATTATAGTGTCAATATATGAACCTTTGCTTTTCTTTTTGTACTTGTAATCGGCGTCGCTGTAAATGGTTCTTCATCTGCTGCATTACGCTGTATCCATGATCAAGAAGACTTTCCGTGATTTAGAAGAATGTCGCCCATTTCTACAAGAAAAAAAACTTTACAGTGTATAATTTATAATTAAAATAATATAGATCCATCCGTTTATTTTGGCTTAACCCATTACCACACAGTGACTCTTTTTGACTCCTTTCAAAATAATTGCTTTGGATTGGAAAACATCGTGGAAAATGAAGAACTTGCTTGTGACAAGCAATTTTCTCATTTCCCACAATGTTTTCTACCTCAAAAGACCATGAAATGTAAAATTTGATTTACTTGAAATTGTCGCCTGCAACATCTTTGAATTTGGGCCAGTTTAAAATTTAAACGGCTGGTTATGCGTTAAATACAAGAAAATCCGCAAGCAGAAAGATCGCGAAAACACATGACAAACCGAAGTTAAGTTTTAAAAAATAAACATATGAAGCACGGAACAAATAGCAACAACCTCTATTCGAATACTAAAATATATAAAGATCGATCACGTTTACAATTCTTTATAAATACCTTTGTCTTTTGTTCAAAACGTTGTTGTCTGTCACTCCTTACTTTCGGTTCATCCTCTGATGAGTGACGTCATCACAAGGGAGGTAATTTGAATACTCTCCTACATGAAGGCGTCTATTAGGTGCCCGGATAATGACGTCACATTGGAGAATTAAAAAGGCGGTTAATATTCCCGCGGAAAATTAGTCCTACGGTCGTCAATTAAATCCTACTGCGAAATTAGTGTGACAATTGTCAACTTTTCGACTTTTCACAAAATTGAGTTTGTGAAAAGTCGAAAAGTGGAAGTTAGTTGCACTAACTTCCACTTTTCTACCAAAATTGAGTTTGTGAAAAGTCGAAAAGTTGAAGTTAGTCACACTAATTTCTGACAATTGTCACTAACTTCTGACAATTGTCACAAACAAAACTTCAACTTTTCGACTTTTCACAAACTCATTTTTGGTAGAAAAGTGGAAGTTAGTCGCACTAACTTCCACTTTTCTACCAAAATTGAGTTTGTGAAAAGTCGAAAAGTTGAAGTTAGTCACACTAATTTCTGACAATTGTCACTAACTTCTGACAATTGTCACAAACAAAACGTCAACTTTTCGACTTTTCACAAACTCAATTTTGGTAGAAAAGTGGAAGTTAGTCGCACTAACTTCCACTTTTCTACCAAAATTGAGTTTGTGAAAAGTCGAAAAGTTGAAGTTAGTCACACTAACTTCTGACAATTGTCACAGACAAAACTTCAAGTTTTCTACATTTCAAGGTCAAATTTTGGTAGAAAAGTAGAAGTTAGTCGCCTTAATTTCGACTTTTCGACTTTTCACAAACTCAATTTTCTTAGAAAAGTGGATGGCGGTAACAGGATTCCGTAAGATCTACATTTTTCTGAAGTTATGTAATGATCATTGACATATTTATGTAAAGGCTGCCTTTCTTCAAAAAACAAGGTTAAACTAAAGATAGACCACACTCAAGGGTGGATCTAGGGGTGGGGTCAGGGTAGCTGCGATATCGTAGCCACAAACTTGATGACGGGTATTGGTTTGTGGCTACGAGTCCATCCTATTCCTTCTTGTGGAGCAAGACAAAAGAGTGAAAACACATTTTCTTGCATAAATTTTTGAATACTAACATATCTAATCAGATGTGTATCCCATAAAAAGATATTCCATGGCACAAATTCAGTTAAAAAGTATCAACAAGAATTGTTATCAATTTTTTCTTCCAACGGAAAATTCAAGTCTCAGTAGAATAAAATGGGTGGGTACTCCGCTTCAAAATTGAATTGAACTTTATTTGAAAGTGATTTCAACATAAAACTATGCTGGATTGACAGAAATATAGTTAACCTGTTGTCAGGTAACATTCTTACTACATTCCGTAGCTTTATTTTGAAGTTTGACTATGCTAAACTTGCTGGAATGAATCAGTCCAGCACCTGCTCCATTGCAACGAATAGGATGGAATTGTAACCGAAACCCAGATCAAAATTCAAAAAGGTTTCGGTTACATTATTGCAACTAGGGTCAGGGGGGTCATGACCCCCCCTAATCCGAGTTTTCTCTGATGAAATTCGCTCTTTGATATTTTGATGTGGCTCATTTACATCAGAGCGCATTACCTTTCAAAAACAACGGAAAGTCCGACACGAGTTGTGGCGCTTTGTTTACCGTCCGATCTTAAACGCAATCCTTAAAACGCATTATGATACCGATCAATGAACCATTTATTGTCATGCCTGGTGAAAAATTTAAGACCAAAAAGTATTTCTAAAAGGTTTATAGGCAATGTTTTGCAACAACCCTCCGCTGAACAGCCATTGATTACAATGACCTACTTTCCGTTATTTTTGAAAGGTAGATCTAGTGCGCTCTGATGTAAATGAGCGACATCAATATATCAAAGAGCGACTTTCATCAGAGAAAACTGGGATAATACCCCCCCTGGAATTGGCTGAAAATGGAATTTTGACCATATAACTTCTTATTAAAAGCCAATATTTGGGCTTTGACCCCCCTGGAAAAAATCCTGGATCCGCCCTTGACCCTGTTTGCCGAATTTTCAAAAATGTAGTCTTGAGAGCTCTGTAAGAGGGGTGTCCTAACAAGTAAAAATAACTTATGTTCAGACTATCTTCCTCAATTGAACTTTGTTTAAGATGAACATTTGGTCAATTCACTAGATTAATAGGCTATTCTAGTTATTTATTCATAAATCATGGAGTCAGGGTTAACCGACTATTTCGGCCAGAGAGTTAAGTATGGACACTATAAACTTTTATAAATTAGAGGGAATTTCCCTCTGTCGCTAAATTAATCTTTACTATACCGACGGTATGTTACAGAAATGTGTAAAACCAGCTTATTCGAGCATATTGCCACGCCTTAACATATATAGATTTGCATATTTTTTCCCATATGTTCGCAATCTTTTTATCGGGTGTTGGGTTTAATCGAACTCTCAGAGTGTGATGTATGAGTGAAGATAACCATCTTTCCTTTGCTATAGATCAATCCTTTACAAGCGTGTTTACACATTCTATTTTTACTTCAAAACGAGACAAGGTCAAGGTCAACGAGACACATCTTCGCGGTATTAACACACCGTACTACCAGCTGTGTCGATGACTGTGACCTTATTTGCGAGGAATATGTGGAAAGGTTTATTTTGTACAAGCACTGAACATTTATATGCGTATTTATCAACTATAGAATACCAAAGATCCTTTCGTTTATTTATAAAAGTAAATTCATTTGACCTACCATCCACATGACATCAGATGCCGAATCTGTCTTCGCTGACTTTCGACGCAGCCGGTTGTACGGTGTGTTAAATCTCACTGAGCACAGATGACTTATCTCTGACGTAATTGATTTTTGAAGGTTGGGCATATGTAGCCGTTACAAAACAAAAACAAGGACGCCCAGTGTTTCCACTGACTTTCAAATTTGGGGGTAAAAACCATGATTTTTCAGCATGCTTGTACCCCCTCAATATGAAACAAAGAAGGCTACTGGCAAAATTTGGGGGTAAAAGATTTAATTTTGGGGTGAAAAACCCCCATTTTGGAGCTTTTGGAAACCCTGACGCCCCCACGTTATTAATTGACTTGGATTTTAATACTTAATAAAGCTCGGGGAGTGCTAACAATGGACATAAATGATCTACCTATTCAGGTTAGTAATTTCATACATTATTTCTGGTTTGTAATTATTGTACCATTTGCATTTTCGACAGCCTAGCTGGTCCCCCTTTAAGGGAGAGAGATGTGAAAGAAGGTTTACTAGAATAAGGTATATATCCGTATGTTATACAGATTTTTAGGGAGTAGCAGATTCTTGGGTGTAGCGGATAGGCCGCTAGTAGATCTATATCGAAGTCTGAATTTTTTAACGGTATATTTCAGTAAATTTAGGTTTGCCATGTCGAACTATGACAAATAATCGGTAATCGGACCCAAATTTACTTTAGTTAAGAAATTTTTGTAGATGTACTTTTATTTCATGGTAAGTAAACCGAGGCAATGAGAAGCTTAAGTTTTCACACGAAGAGAAAAGTAAAAGCAGGCGTTAAGATGTAAAAATTTCAAATATTTCAATACCAATCGACAAGTTTTTTGTATCATTTTAAGGATAAACATGATTTCTACCACACTTGAAAATTTGGATATACAATATTAACATTTATGACTAAATATCGCATGAACAAAACAACACCCGATTACGGCAGTAGCGGAAAACTCACTTTACCACATCCAATTATTGATTTTCTACTTCTCAGCATTGTCCTTATTATTTCAGTTTCTTTGGTAAAATGTTTAACTAGATTCTAATTCCTCTTTACCAGTATGTGGGTTTTACAACTTTTAATCTGGCCCTGGTTTCTTGAAAAAACTTAAGTACGTTCTCAGACTCTCACTCAAATCTGAGCACCATACTCATATCACACGAAATCAGCGTGAACTTCAATTGAATACCCTTCAATGTTGGAGAGTATTCTATTGAAGTTGAGCATGTACTCATGAATATGTATTTAAGTTTTTTTTTCGAGAAACCGGGGCCTGGTATAGGATTTAATATCTTGGTGTTGGTAGACAGTTAAAAGCTCTCACTCTAATACCTCAACTTAATGCCAATGGCTGTCTTAGTCTCAATGAATATTTTGAAATAAGATTAAACATCTATAGTTATAAAACACTGTGTAAGATAACACTGTTTACTGCTGTATAGTTGTGCTGTTTATGCAGGAGTTATGAGGTTTTTGACACAATGTATGTAGATAGATCACCACATTATGGGTGACTACAAATTTATGAGAGTAATAAAGGCTGACTGTGCTCAATATCTACCAATAGATGTCGCCAGCGTCGATTATCATCTATCTCGGTTGGGCATTCTGGGTAAACTACTTTCAAAATGTCAGTGGCATTAACATGGTCGGGCTACACATACTGTCAACCCTGTATAAAACAAACACATGCTGCAGAGTTGTTAACAGCGCAGAAATCTCCGAAAAACATTGTGAGAAAAGGAACAAAATGGTGCAAATATTGTTAACTTTAGTGAACAAAATAATGGTTGATAATTCATGTGAGAAATTTGCAAAATACAATTTAATGATATACTGAGAGGCAAAAGAAAGAAAATATACAGCTTTCGTTTGTCAATATCTCTCTTAATTTTCATCATATTGACTCAAATTTTATTAAATTTATTTGTACCCATTAACTTATAATACGGCGTTGATAAATTTCACATGAAATTGCTTGACTATCCATACTCTTGCTACATGCTGATTTTGCAAACTTTGCACATGCGAGTTATAGTGGAGCATCAAATATTGCTGTTCACCCATATCTTATTTCTTTATTCATTGTCACAACAAATCACAAGCTTAAATTTTCTCTAACGTTATAACATAATTCTCGGGGTCTGGTTGAAATTGATTCAAAATTCTACTTTTTGGCATTGGGCCCATTTTTCTATGACACAGCTTACTATGAAAGAAACGTGACACTATAAATCCTTCGTCAGGTAGCTAGGAACATTCTGTGCAAATTTGGTCAAAATCTGTCTATAAATTTAGAAGGAGTTATGTCGGACAACTTGTTTACATCAAGTCACCTTTTGCCATGACGCATCGTTAGATGGAAAAGCACTAACAATTTACGCATGGTCCTAGGTGATTGGGCACTTTCCGTGAAAATTCTATCCAAATCCGTTCTGAAATGTAGGGGTTGTGTCAATGTGAATATTTGCATTAATTAATGTATTAAGTCCCCTTTTTCGATGGCGCTGTGCGATATGAAAACACCTTTGCATCGGAAGGAAGGACAGACAGACTGATAGGCGGAGAAGGTTACATCAACAAACGATCACCTTCGGTGGTGTTTGAAATCGTACATAGTCCATTAATTGTTTTCTCAGAAAACATGAAAGAACTAGGGTGTATACTTATTTTTGCCTCTCAGTATACTTGGTTTTCATCCAATGATTGATTATTTTGTTATGGATCAGTCAGTCTATTGATAAGTCAAGAGTGCTGGAGGCATTGACTGTTTTCACACCAGTAGGTTTTACCACAATAGACAAAAAGTCAGACAATACCTTCCAGCTATTTTGGTTGCAATTTACCCTGTATTATACCCTTACATATTAAAGGGACATTTCATTCCAATTTCAATTTTTATGCCCCCGATAGGGAAGCATCATAAATTTGACTTGTCCGTCCGTCTGTCCGTCTGTCTGTCTGTCCGTCCGTCTGTCTGTCCGTCCGTCCGTCATTCCGTCCAAAAACTTTAACATTGGCCATAACTTCCTTATTACTTAACATATTCGCTTCATACTTTACCACAACATTCCTTGGTACATTACCTTTCTGTAGGCACATACTTTGGTGACCTTGACCCCTGGATGACCTTGACCTTGAACATAGATTGGCCATAATTTAAAATCAAAGCGGTGTCGGGGGCATTGTCATCTTACAGTGACAGCTCTTGTTAAAAGTATGTCTTGATGCCAAGATTGGTTATTCAAATGAGTATAAATACTATTAGTTTTTTTAAGTTGTTGCCGATAAGCGAGAAACACGCATTTAAAGTTGAGACATAATCGATAAATTGCATATAAATCTGAACTGTTGTCCACAACAATTTGTTCAATTTTAACACAAAAATATAAATTTCTCGTAAACGGCGCAATATTTTGGCTTGAGATTTTCATAATTTTCATAAGGAAATAATAATAATTATTATTATTATGTTCTTTCAGATAAAAATAAAAGTAAAATTTATGACAAAAAATTCTGAAATGTCATTTTAAAGAGACATTTCACATTTATTTCATTTTTTAAAAGTATGTCTTGGTGCAAAGATTGTTTATTCAAATGCGTAGAAATGCTATCAGTTTTTGAAGTTGTTATTTATGAGCGAAAAATACGCCTTTAAAGTTGAGACAGAAATGACAAATTCTATACAAATCTGAACTGTTGTCCACAACAATTTGTCTAATTTTAGCACAAAAATATTATATTTCGTAAACGGTTCAATATTTTGGATTGAAATTTTCAGAATTTCCATAAGAAAAGATGTTCCCTCAGAAAGAATAAAAGTAATATTTATGTAAAAATAATTGTGAAATGTCACTTTAAGGATAGATCAAGTAAAATATCCTAGTATTGCTGGCGTTTGGTTTGCTCTATATTGTCTGTTTTCCAAAAACCTTGTAACTACAGCTTATATTAAGTTTTAGTTACAAGGTTTTCTGAGAAAAGGCAATGATATAAAACATCTTCATTGCATTTTGATGCACATTTTCATATTATGAGCATATGATGACTATGTGCTACTAAATAGATATCCAGATATTTTGAGGTGACATACAAAAATATTAAAGGTATCATACATAGAAAAAAGAATGACATACACAGATCAAGCTACATTTTGTTCTCCACTCTTATAGCTGATACTTAATTATTTATGGGAGACTGATCCGAAATGGTTTCTTGTAAAGACAGTAAAGTGATAACAAGAAAATCTTATTTCTTAAGGAATCATTGTAGGAAAAGAAAATTCTATTCACTTTATTGATATAAAAAGTGAATATATGTAGTAATTTTGTTAAAGTTTAGCTGTACAATGACAATCCGGTCATAATAGCTGGGGAAATTACGATAATTGTGGCTGAAATGTCAACTATACTCTTCAACTAACAACCATCAATATAACAATGGAAATATACACAGGCTGACATTATAAATCCTGAAACAGTGTGATGAAAGGGTTAGTAACATGTTATATATAGAAAAAAAAAAAAGAAATAGATAAAAAATAATATCTTTTCTTTGTATAGATCTACTTTAATTAGCATTTCCATCATCCAACTGTTTTGTAGGTACAACATAAAGGATAATGCTCTTGTATTTTACAGTCTGATGTGAAACTATGGAGTTTGTGTGATGTTGTTTGAAAAGGAAACATCTGCTCCAATGATGTATCTTTCAACTTTTCATTTATAAACATAAATATAAATCTGGTGATGCACGGTGGGGATGAATTTATCCTGTATAATGGTAAATACGTGGACTAGACTGTCCAGATTTTTAAGCTGCTGCAGACAATATAATGGACATCTATAAAGATTACCGGATTTGTGCATATAGCTCAGAAAACATTGAGGCAAAATGAGAAACCGCAGGTTATCAGCATTTTCTTTTTTTTAACGCTATTTCATTTAGTTCTAGTGTTGTCAATTCAGGAGCCTGTATTATATTCCGTTTTTATTCACCTGACAGGGTGTGGCTAAGTAAAGAGGTTATTCGACGAGTTTACTTCTCGATACCTTGGTTGATAGAAGAGAAAAAACGTGCCCGTGCCGGGCATGAGCATATTTCAAATTGAAACAATGCTCGATTGCAAAATGTGTTGTCATAAAACCTCGTAGCTACAGATTGATTCACGCTGTAGTTATAATGTTTTGCAACAATACCGACGGTACCGCTAATCGAGAAGGCTGTTTCTCCCCAAGCTTAAATGGAATGAACCGTTTACTAAGCTCCGCCCTGTCTCCCGAATGAAAACAGAATATACTTAGTTACTTACTAAACTAACTTACAAACATGTTTTGGTAATTTTTGGCATAACTAATCTGACTGGTCCTGATCAGCCTAAAGCATATTTCCCATACTATCACATCAATGTCTTGTCCTACACAAAAAATGTTAGTAAGTAAAATGGAACCCTGGTCTTGTTTGAGCAAACGTTTTATTCAATTGTAATGTTATATTATTTATTTTCAGTTTTTTTTTATCTCCACCAATAATTATTGTAACATTTACAAAAACAGAATAATTGTGAAAAAAAGATTTTGGACTTTGTGCAAATTGCAGGTAATATGCTTCCCCTGCTAGAATTACTGTTATTTTATATGTAGGAACTGTACAGTATAGTATTGAAATTATGTAGGGAAAAAGAGAAAATGATTGATTTTGGTATATGTTCTTCTTTTCTCTTCATGCCCACCACAGCATTTTTGATACATGTAAGTGACATGAGTGAGATTTCTAGTTTTACTGGTTACTGTGTGATGAAGCATCCAGTATGGTAGTTTAGTTTGTGACTGTGACAATACAGCAGCTATATATTGTGAGAGCCACTAGGTGCATCAATGGGTGTACAGGGGATAAAAGTCACCACTTCAATATTATGTTAAGGGTGACTACTCTACTTATTTCACAGTTTTCAGTTTTCTATACACTCTGGATGTATGTATGGGTTTTTTGAATTGAGAAGTTTTTAAATATTTTCGTTCATGATCATGTGAGTGCAGGATTTTATGCTAGTTTTTGTTCCATATGTGACTGGATTATTACAGAATGTTTCTAGTGACAGATTCTGTAACCAGGTAATTATGTTTGTTACCTTGCAGCAGATCCAGGATTTCTGTAAAGGGGGGATCAAGCATATAAATGGAGGGGTGGGGGTCCTTTTGATATTATTGATATACCCCCCGGTAACAGGATTTCAATTTACTTGCATTATGATCATTTTATGGAATCATTTTGTTCAGAGCAGTCCAATACAGGCACGTAGGAAGCAATTTCATATTGGGGGGGGGGGGGGCTTAAGCCTCATTGTCTGAATATTGGGGGGGGGGGGGGGGGCTAAAGCCTCATTGTTTGAATATGGGGGGGGGGGGCTAAATTGAATTTTCCCAAAATTTTCAGTGTGAAAGAAGGAAAATTTGGCATTTTTGGGCAACTTTGGGGGGGGGGGGGGGGGCTTAGCCTCCCTACCCCATCTGCCTCTCATTCGAGAGGTCCCGGGTTCGATACCCGGCCGTGGCAAATACCCTTACTGACAAAATGTCACCATCAATGGTTTGATATCGTGAACCTATGTGGGGGAGTAGCTGGGGGCCTCGGTAAGGGTGTTGTGGTAGTACTAGTATGAGAAACACCAGGAAATCCATGGTTAGGTGCTCCAGCCGTCGCGATATGACCTTAGTAGTTGAAAACGGCGTAAAACACCAATAAATCAAACCGATGAAATTCACTCTTTGATGTTTTGATGTCGCTCATTTACATCAGAGCGCACTACCACTCAAAAACAATGGAAAGTAGGTCATTATAACCAATGGCTGTTCAGGTGAGGGTTGTTGCAAAACATTGCCTAAAAACCTTCTAGAAATACTTTTTGGTCTTAAATTTTTCACCAGGCATGACAATAAATGGTTCATTGATTGGTATCATAAGGCGTTTTAAGGATATCGTGTAAGATTGGATGGTGAACAAAGGGCCACAACTTGTGTCAGAGAAAACTCGGATTATCTCTAATAGTGCCTAAAATACAGGTCAGGTTAATGTTTCTTAAAAGTAGGTCAAACTCCGAGGTCAAGGTCACAAGGTGAAGTGTCATGTTCCCAAATGAAAGGTCTTGGCAGGAGGTATCCATATGTGAAATATCAAAGCTCAAATGAAAATAGTGCATGAGATGGGACAGATTAAAGTTTTTAGCTCCACTGGCCGAAGGCCAGCACGGCTTATGTCATGGCCCTGTGTCGGTCGTGCGTGCGTGCGTGCGTGCGTAAATAATTTTCAAACATCTTCTCCAAAACTACTGGACCAATTTCAACCAAACTTCACAGGAATCTTTCTTGTATGAATCTCTACCAAATTCCTTCAAAAGAATAAAATCTGTGCAGAACTTTAATTTTAATTAATCTAATTGAATTAAATTTTCGAAAAATCTTTGAAAATTCTTCTTCTCCAAAACTACTGGTCCATTTTCAACCAAATCACAGGAATCTTCCTTGCATGAATCACTATTAAATTCCTTCAAAAGAATGGAATTGATGCAGAACTTGAATTTTAATTAATTTAATTGAATTAAATTTTCGAAAAAGCTTTAAAAATTCTTCTTCTCCAAAACTACTGGACGAATTTCAACCAAACTTCACAGAAATCTTCCTTTTATGAATCTCTTCTTAATTCCTTCAAAAAAATAAATTCTGTGTAGAACTTAAATTTTAATTAATTTAATTAAATCAAATTTTCGAAAAATCGTTAAACAATCATCTTCTCCAAAACTACTGGATCAGTTTCAACCAAACTTCACAGGAATCTTCCTTGCATGAATCTCTTCCAAATTCCTTCATGATTGGATGAAAAACTTGGCTGCTGTGGGCTAGGCTTATTTTTTGCTACATGAGTGTAATTTTAACAAGATTTCAAAAACATTTCTGCTCCATAATCACTTATTGGATTTCATTCTGGTGTAGCATGAACCGTTTTTGGATAGACATCCAGAGCTCCAGATAGGATGCGTATTTGCGTAAAATACGCATTGATTTGATCTAAATACGCATTTACTTTCATAAAAATGCGTACAGATACGCATTCAAAATAAGGAATACGCATTTGATAATCGTCAGGTAGCGTATCAAGATCGAAGAGCGCCGGACGAAACACATAGAGTAGGATTATTCCAAAGATTAAAACAAACGTTTTGGTCTGTAAAAATAGCGTAGCTAATACGACTCAGCCAATCAAAACCGGAAATTATTGGGGAATACTGATTACGTCACCAGCCGAGCGAATGCAGATGACAATCGGCTATTCCGTAGATCTACCGAATGCTGTCGAGTGGTGTATTTTGTTTGAATTTCAGTCAAACGTTGATTTCCGTTAATTTGTTATTTGGAACAAATTGTTTCCTTGATTTTGATTGGATGATAAATATCAGGCCATTGCATCACTTCGTAAATCGGAAATTGCAACTCGAAGAAGTGTGTTTTCTTTTTAAATCGGGAAGCGAGTAAATCCACTTCTGAGAACATCGTAAAGGCGATTTTGGCCGATATTATATCTGAAGAGGCCCTACAGTATAGACAAAGATAGCCCACGATGGATTGGTAATCTCGTTCAGAAAAAAACACACTGAAAAGTCTTGATGGTCGGAAACATAGCGCACTTAGATGTCCTCGAAAATGAAAGTAGGTCGTTCCGGTGGGGGTGCTCCTGTTAATTTTAATCCTTTCCTGAACAAGAGGGTAAATACTCATTGCCTCCAAAAAATATCTGAAAAACACGCATTGGAAAAAATTTTGAGGGGTAAATACTCCTTGCCTCAAAAAATTATCTGGAGCTCTGGACCTCTATTGTATTTCTTGAAGAATTTCGTAAAAATCTAAAAGCCAGTGGAGCGATACAGGGCCATCATGGCCCTCTTGTTTTTTTAAAGTAGGTCAAACTCCAAGATCAAGGTTACTAGGTCAAAGGTCATGGTCCAAATGAAAGACCTTGGTGGGAAGTATCCATGTGTGAAATATCAAGGTTGTATCTCTAAAAGTGTCTGAGATAGAGACCAGGTTAAAGTTTTTGGAGACCTGACGTGATGCGATGCGACACTAGGGCTGTGACATTAGCTCCCCGGACATAAAGTCCCAGCTTGGTAACAATGACTTGCAGGCTCAATCTGATTAAAATCTGACAATCATACTGATATAATGCAAGCTCATCTCTTCAGGGAGTGTACAGGCTGATACCTATGGTTTTATTTGTGCTAGAAATATGTGAGGAATACATGGTTATGTTAACTAGTCATTAGCATATTAATGTAGACATGGTAGATGCACCTGTGCAGTGATATAGAATAAATTATCAGACAAATTGACTACAACGATCAGTTAGCCATAGGCTGTATTTATCATGGTATATAGAAGATTTTATCATCCATGTGCCATATAATTAATATAGGCATTTATATTTCTATATCATTCATGCATGATATCTGATCTTGAAAAATTTGACTTTTGATTTCGAAGAATTTTCGTTTAACCCTTTCCCAAATGGCAAAATGGCAATCTTAAAACTGGCAAGAAGACGAAATGAATGTTGACAAAAATAGGATTTTTGTACATTATAGCATAGAAAATATGGACCAGAGAGAGAAAAAGCAGGTTATCAACATTTTAAATGGTTTCTCCAAGCATTTTTCTGCCAGGAACGTTCAAACCAGATTATCTTCAAATCAGCAGAATTACTCATCAAGTAACTTATTCAATACCAAACTGAACATAAATGTACAAGTTAATAAAAAAAGTTGCTGACTAAATGTTGTATTTCTTCATTTTTCTGTCTCATTATTTTCAATTTTTGTTTGCCAAATACATTGTATAGTTTTTTGATTGACTTTTCATTATTATTATAGAGACCAATTTGACCAATATTTTCCTAAACATACACCTTTTTAAAACCTCTATTGTAATGCTTGATTGTATGGAATGTGTGACATCTATTTCTTACATTGTTAGTATTGTATTATCCTTTTCTCACAATGGTGTAGAATTGCAATAGCCAATAATAAACTGTCAAATCTTGTCTTGGTCTACACTAAAATTATGTGTTTTCAAACTGTCTTTAGACTATTTAAATTCTGGTTCATATTGAGAACTATTACTGAGTTCAATATCTTATGGTAGGGGAATGTGTATAATGACATTTCATTGATATTTCATGACAACAATGTAGAAATGGAGGCAATTTGTACCAACTTCTTAATTAACCCTTATTCTGATGAAAATTATTTAACCAAACAGCTACTTATCCAGTGTCTAGATTGTTAGAATTTGGAGGCTGCTACAGATGACAAAATAGATGTTGATAGTTATGTGATTTGTGGACAATATTGCTCATCAAATATTGAGACAAACATAGAAAATCCAGCTGGTTATAAGCATTTTCTTCCTTTGCCTCATTGTTTCCCCAAACAATCTCTATTTAATTATCTTTTCCAAACAAGACCTGGTTTTGACGTCCCCAATAGAAAAGGCTTGGGAAAACATTGAAACAAAAGAAGAAACTGCTGATAACCAGCAGTTTCTCCTTTTGTCTCAATATTTTCTGTGCCATATTTTACACCAATCCTATCTTTAATAACACCCATTTTGTCATTTGAGACAGTTTTTGAAGTGGATCACCCTTAAATTTTGACGTCTGGGAAAGGATTAAGGGACATAACTAGAGGGCTTGTAAACCCGGTTCAAGATTAACTATTTTGACTGCCAGATTGTCAGTCTTACTGCTCCCAGATGCTGCTGGTCCTGACCAAATATGCATCAGGCTCATATGCAGTAAAGATAAAACATTTTGACTAAAAAATAACATTTCCATGGGGGATGAGGCAGTTTATCCCCCCCCCCCCTCCCACACACACACACACACAGTTTCTAACCACCTCTTACAGTTTCTTTTATAATCTGTGTACAGGGTATAAAAGTGTTTATGTTTGAAGTTTCTATCTGTTTGCTTTAATCCAATTTTATGACTTTAAATTGTCAACTTCTTAACAAAAGCTGGAGATTATTTGTTATTATTTGTGATTACCACAGAATTTCGTTCATTCCTTTATGTCACTTAATAATATTTATAACTTGGGTTTCAACTATCAAACATTTTTTCATATGATTTGTTTTGATCATTCGTCGAGAGAACCTATATAAAAGGGACATCAATTTAAATAATACCGTGCGCGGATCCAGAGGGGGGGGGGGTCAGGGGGTCATGACCCCCCCTGGAATTTGGCGAAAAAAGGGGTTATGAAAAAGATTACTGGTTATGTCCCCAAAAAACTGCGTCATTCGTCCCTGTGTGCCACGTCACACACCTTTTTTGTATTTAGTCCTTCATGGTATGACATATATCTGCATGCGCCGATCCAGAGGGACCCCCTGACCCCCCGGAATTTGGCAAAAAAAGGGTTAAAGATTGGATGACCCCCCCTGGGAAAAATACCTTGATTCGCGCTTGAATATTTTATCCCATTTCCATCTGACACTTTTTGACTTAGGAAAACATTGTGGAAAATGAAAAAAATGCTTGAGACAAGCAGTTTCTTCATTTCCCACCATGTTTTCTACAGTGGTAAAAATTAGCACTAGTTTGATGGTCAAAAACTGGTAAGTTATATTTCGGGCTTTTTGAAAATTAGCAATGACAAGCCCTACATGCTTGTAAAATTCTGGGCCCCGTATTTTCAATGATCATACGTTTATTTTTCGCGTAATTACTTGTAACAACAGACCTGATTTGGCACAATTTGGTTTCTCGTGCAATCAGATGTTATGTTGCACAGTTTACACTAAAATGTGGTTGTAAGATCGTTGATAACACACACTGGTAGTGAGCTCGGCCAAAGGAGGGAGTTTTTTTCGCGAACGATGTATTCCGTCGGTGTTATTATAAAATTTTGTAACTACGGCTTTATCGAAGCCATAGTTACAAGCTTTTATAACAACACCGACAGTTTGTCAATACAAAACGGTAAACCCGGTCTGTTTTTAGAACAAGTTCATTGTCATTAGAAAAAAAATCTATAAACTCACATTTAAACACAAAATATCTATACCTTGTTGTAGCGAAAAACATCGCTAGTTTGAACCACCAGTGATACAGGCCCCTGCATGGACTCCTGAAAGGGTAATAATCAAAGTTTTTGTAAGGGCTTGTAAATCTTCATTTGGGCAAGTAAAATTTGTTAATTTGCTAGCCCTTCTTGCTTGTAATTTTTAGATACGAATTTCAATGACTTACAGTTTTCTACCCAGTATGACCAAAAAAATGTCAAATTTTATTCACTTGAATTTCACATCCTCAACGTTGTAAATTTGAGCAGATACAAATTTTGCTGTATGGTAATATTTTACATAATCATCATTATAATTTGCTGAAAGACTAGAAGCTAATTCTGTTATATACTGACGGGCAAAAGAAAGGCTCCAATGAAATTTGTCGTTATTCTCCTCATGCCTGTTAAAATTTTAGTAAAATTTATTCTGTATATAAGAGACTGGTTCAAATTCTAAACACCTGCTTATAACTTGAAACTTTCCAAAACAAAACCTGGTTTTGACGTCTCTAATAGAACAGACTTGCAATAATATAAATAATGCATGATCATCAGCATTTTCTCCTTTCAATTCAATGTGTTTTGTGCTATATCATTAATAAGCAAGATATGAAAAGCAATCTTGAATCTGAAATTTGACTTACAGTAAAAAGTTTCTTGTCTTTCTGTGAAATCCAGAGGGTTCTTGTTAAGCATGACAGGTCACATTACAACTTAATGCAACAATCCTTCTGTTTTGATCATTTCAGGCACTAAGACTAGTTGGAATGCTGTAGTGTTGGAAATACAACCACATGCACCATATAGACATGGAAACAAGTGTAATGATGTAAATATCTGGTATGTAGTCCTCCTGTCAGAACAATGCAATCACAACATCTGCATACATCCACAGAAGTCTGCAAATAGCCACAGAAGTATGAAGACATTGGTAGAGATCTATATGAAGCTGTTGTACCTGCAGTGTGTCACTGACATGTGATCCTGTACATACTGTGACATGTGACCCCCGTACATACAGTGACTTGCCTAGTGACTTGTGACCCATACATACCGTGACATGTGACCCCCGTACATACTGTGACATGTGACTCGTGTATATTATGACATGTGAGTGACTTGTGACAGTGTACCTACAACCATGGGGAAGTCTATAAACCTGAACAATCTGACAGCAGAGGAAGCACAGCAGATCCTGCAAGTTATACAGAAAGATTTTGAGCTAAGGCAGAAGGAACGAGAGAGATTAAGGTATGTTACTGTTATTATTCTGATAAACGCCCATCCCCCAAATCTCAGCTGAAAATCAGCTGATATCGCAAGTACTATTTCGGCAAAAAGGATGATCCTAATAAACACCCATCCCCTAATTCTGGGAACAAATAGGGCCCATTGTCAGTCATAATCAACAATGATCACTTTCAAAAGCAAAATAATTCTTCATTTGATAATTACCGCCATCATTGAAGAGTCACTTTCAAAAAGCAAGAGAGGAAGATTTCCAGTCTGTTTCCAACAGAAAGTCCATCCAAAAATCATACAGACAAATCTCTTTATGTTGAATTTCAAGAGACTTTCTAAACTATGCTACATTATGCACCTGGGCCCTGTTTAACTTACAAACATTAATAAAATCTTTGCCTACATTATGTAACAAGACATCTGATTGAATAAGAAATCAGGTTGGACCAATCAGTTTGGTTGTTTTGTAAATATGTTTAAAATTACACAAAAATGTAAGTTTGTTACTAAAATAGTGTTGTAGCGTATAACCATTTTGTTAAACCTGCCAGCAGCAGCTTGAATGTTTAAAATAATTAGAATATCATCAGACAACAGCTGGTGAATGCTGTGTAGTGTTGTTTACAACAATACGTAATAGAGCATAGCATCTATTCAGACTATTGTAGGAAATATGTAAATTAATACTTTTCCTAATAAGACCTGGTTTTGATAGCCCTATTTAGACATCAAATATTAAAAATTTTGCCTTTTGCTACTCTTTTCAAATTAAGTAGAAGCTGATATTGTACAATAGATATGCAGATATTGGTGACAATAAAACTGATATAAATCTAAATGTAGAGCCAACTTAAACCTCTTAAACAGGTCTTTGTTTGGTGTCCCAATCAAAAGGGCTTGGAATATTGAGGATATAGAAGTAAATGCTGATAAGCATATCATCGGTGTAAATGCAAAACCTCGTATGTCGATTCTTGATATTTCCAAAGTACAAACTTTTGTGCCCAGTTTAGACAATTCTATTATAATATTTTTACTGATCAGTATTAATGACATATTATTTGTGAAAAATATGTCAAAATTTCAAGTAAAACATTTCATTTTGGGAAAAGTTATTACACTTTTTTCCCTCCCCTTTGAAATTTTCCAAAAACGAGATACAAGGTTTTGCATTTACAACGACCATATTTATTATGCTCCCCGAAGGGAGAGCATATAGTCGCCGCTTCGTCTGTCCGTCCGTCCGTCCGTCCGTCCGTCATTCCGTCCGTCCGTCCGTCCGAAGTGATTTCTCCATAACCCTTGGGCCAAATCAAATGAAACTTACCATGTGAACTCCCTATGACAAAATGCCGATGTACCTTTTCCCGATTTTTCAATTTGACGCCTCGTCATGGGAAAAGGGGACTTAAGGTTAAATACAGTTTTTCTCTAATTTCTCCTAGTCTAATGGTCAGAATTTGATGAAATTTCATATTTGAGTAGCAAATCAGATGCCCTTGACAATAAACTATTTAAAATTTGTGTGTACAAAATATGTCATGGAAAAAGGGGGCTTAACATTTGTTAGCTTTATATTAGCTCTGCATGGCATATATTTATTGTGACAATGCCTTATTCGGGGAGCATTGTCCGTCTCTGACGGCTCTTGTTATGTTATCTTTACTGGGCATTTCCCCTGGAATTTTTTATAAAAGAATGTTAAAATACACTGATATATTTTGATATGTATAGGGAGATAAAACCACCATGCTTTTTATAAAAACAAAGCCAAGTGAGTAAAAAAGTATTGCACATTTTTAGCTCGCCTGGGACGATAGTCTCGGAAGAGCTATTTTCATACCCTCGGATGTCGGTGTCAGCGTCGGCGTCAGCGCCCGCAAAAACTTTAACCTGGCCCATATCTCATGCCCTGTTAGAGATACAGCCTTCATATTTCACCTGTGGGTACCTCTAACCAAGACCTTTAATTTGAGACTTGACCTTGTGACCTTGACCTTGGAGTTTGACCCACTTTTTGACTGTTTTAAAAAACTTTAACCTGGCCTATATCTCATGCCCTATTACACCCACAGCCTTCATATTTCACATGTGGATACCTCTCACCAAGACCTTTCATTTGAGACTTTGACCTTGTGACCTTGACCTTGGAGTTTGACCTACTTTTTATCCCCCGCCGAAAAAAATTTTCGGGGGGGATATTGTTTTTGCCATGTCCGTCCGTCCATCCGTCCGTCCGTCCAACATTCGTTTCCGCGCTATTTCTTGGAAACTATAGACCGGATTTCGATAAAACTTGGCACACAGCTTCACTACAAAGAGGACATTCGCATATCGTCGGGGTTACCCGATCGACCCTTGAATTCAGAGTTATTGCCCCTGACTCTTTAAGCCATATACATACAGAGTGATATTCGTTTCCGCGCTATTTCTTGAAAACTGTAGACCTGATTTCGATGAAACTTGGCACACAGCTTCACTACAAAGTGGACATGCGCATATCGTCGGGGTTACCCGGTTCGACCGCCGAATTTAGAGTTACTGCCCCTGACTGTTTTAGCCATATACATACAGAGTGATATTCGTTTCCGCGCTATTTCTTGAAAACTATAGACCGGATTTCAATGAAACTTGGCACACAGCTGTTTAAGCCATATACATACAGTGATATTCGTTTCCGCGCTATTTCTTGAAAACTATACACCGGATTTCAATGAAATTTGGCACACAGCTTTACTACAATGAGGACATGCGCATATCGCCGGGGTTACCCCGTTGGACCTCCTAATTCAGAGTTACTGCCCCTGACTGTTTAAGCCATATACATACAGAGTGATATTCGTTTCCGCGCTATTTCTTGAAAATTGTAGACCGGATTTCGATGAAACTTGGCACACAGCTTCACTACAAAGTGGACATGCGCATATCGTCAGCGATACTTGGTTCGACCGCCGAATTTAGAGTTACTGCCCCTGACTGTTTTAGCCATATACATACAGAGTGATATTCGTTTCCGCGCTATTTCTTGAAAACTATAGACTGGATTTCAATGAAACTTGGCATACAGCTTTACTACAATGAGGACATGCGCATATTCTCGGGGCTACCCGGTTCGACCGTCGAATTCAGAGTTACTGCCCCTGACTGTTTGAGCCATATACATACAGAGTGATATTCGTTTCCGCGCTATTTCTTGGAAACTGTAGACCGGATTTCGATGAAACTTGGCACACAGCTTCACTACAATAAGGACATGTGCATATCGTCGGGGTTACCCGGTTCGACCGTCGAATTCAGAGTTACTGCCCCTGACTGTTTAAGCCATATACATGCAGAGTGATATTCGTTTCCGCGCTATTTCTTGAAAACTGTAGACCGGATTTCGATGAAACTTGGCACACAGCTTCACTACAAAGTGGACATGCGCATATCGTTGGGGTTATCCGGTTCCACCGTCGAATTCAGAGTTACTGCCCCTGACTGTTTAAGCCATATACATACAGAGTGATATTCGTTTCCGCGCTATTTCTTGAAAACTGTAGTCCGGATTTCGATGAAACTTGGCACACAGCTTCACTACAAAGTGGACATGCGCATATCGTCGGGGTTACCCGGTTCGACCGCGGAATTTGGAGTTACTGCCCCTGACTGTTTAAGCCATATACATACAGAGTGATATTCGTTTCTGCGCTATTTCTTGAAAACTATAGATCGGATTTCAATGAAACTTGGCTCACAGCTTCACTACAAAGTGGACATGCGCATATCGTCGGGGTTACCCGGTTCGACCGCCGAATTTAGAGTTACTGCCCCTGACTGTTTTAGCCATATACATACAGAGTGATATTCGTTTCCGCGCTATTTCTTGAAAACTATAGACCGGATTTCAATGAAACTTGGCACACAGCTGTTTAAGCCATATACATACAGTGATATTCGTTTCCGCGCTATTTCTTGAAAACTATACACCGGATTTCAATGAAATTTGGCACACAGCTTTACTACAATGAGGACATGCGCATATCATCGGGGTTACCCGGTTCGACCGCCGAATTTAGAGTTACTGCCCCTGACTGTTTTAGCCATATACATACAGAGTGATTTTCGTTCTGTTGAAGCCATATACATACAGAGTGATATTCGTTCTGTTGAAGCCATATACATACAGAGTTATATTCGTTTCCGCACTACTTTATTGACAATGAAAATATGTTCGGCGGGGGATATCAATTCAACGAATTTGCTTGTAAAAAACTTTAACCTGGCCTAAAAAAACTTTAACCTGGCCTATATCTTATGCCCTATTACACCTACAGCCTTGATATTTCACATATGAATACCTCCTACCAACACCTTTCACATTTGACCATGACCTTGGACCTTGTGACCTTGACCTTGGAGTTTGACCTCCTTTTAAAAAAACTTTAACCTGGCCTATATCTCATGACCTTTTACACCTACAGCCTTGATATTTCACACATGGACACCTCCTACCAACAAGGTTCACATTTGACCATGACCTTGGACCTTGTGACCTTGATCTTGGAGTTTGACCTACTTTTAAAAAAAACTTTAACCTGGCCAATATTGCATGTCCTTTTACCAATACAGCCTCTTTATTTTACACAATGACACCTCTTACCAACACCGTTCACATTTGACCATGACCTTGTGACCTTGACCTTGGAGTTTGACCTACTTTCAAAAAACTTTTTTGCAATAAAATAGCATTTGCTTAGGTTGTTCAACCCCAAATGAGATTCATGTGACATTGGAATTTTTAGTGTGAGGTCATAAAATTTTGTTAACTATCAGATATATATGGACATGTTACGAGATAGGAAGACATTTTCCACCACCAATGTTTCGACCTCTTCAGAAAACTTTTGATGGTGTGTGATTCTCATTAGGAGTGGACTACTTTAAAGATAGGCAGCACTAGCCATCAGGTAATTGCTACACTGTTAGCTCACCTGAGCATGATGTATTAGATAGAGGCTGTATAGTAGATTCTACGCGAAATAAACGCTCAAAAGGCGCAGCCTTTCAGCATTTATTTCGTGTAAAATCTACTATACAGACTCTATCTGACTTAGTGTTCGACAACCAATCAAAGCATACAACTCAACAATCCTTTTCCAAACCCCGCCTCCGACCGGAGCTATGTGTGACCGCATCTGACTAGAATTACATCATTTTTCCAAAAATAGAAACAAAAAATTAAAAGCACCATATCATTGGCTCAAGACACTGACACAACAATGCAAGCAATTCCCACCAAAATAATTCCGTCCGATAGAGACCGAAATAGCGGAATAACAGCTTGAATATAATCGTATATACGATGTTTTGGTCCTCAATATTCTTCATTGACTACGCTACATGACGTCATAGATCTAACACAATAGACATGAAGGACGTAAGTGCTGATTTGTTCAACAATTTTATCACCCATCCCTCCTAAGCTGTCATCGACAGTCTGGGTGATATTTTACATAGAAATCGCTTAACTGTGACATAACCGTCGCAACATCCTGTTTATAGCGAATATTGTCGCGGAATTTTAAATGATACTGCAATATTATTGGTTCAAAAAGTAGGTTGAACACTAAGTGCTCAAGGTGAGCTTTTGTAATCGCCTTTTGTCTGTTGTCTGTCTGTCCATGATTTGGTGTTTACACTCTAGCATCCAATTTTGAACACACTTTTTCAAAAGGAGTGTCATACTGATTGAGTTGTATTATGGTCTTGATTTGACCAGAAATGGTGGAGTTATTACAGTTTGAATGTCTATATATGGTGATGTTGTTGTTGTTTTGTATTACAGTAAAATAGAAGAGGACATTTCTGAGGAAGACAACAAGACAGCGTTGTTAACTAAACAACAAAAGTTTAATGAGAACTGCTGTATACGCTGCTGTCAGACATTTGGTGTGATATTTAATCGTAAACAGACATGTCAGACGTGTAAACTGTTTGTATGTAAATCATGCGCAGACTACGATGACAACATAAAGGGCTACATCTGTAAAGCTTGTTCCAAGAAAATGTAAGTAACACATTACCATTATATCTTAGAGAATATATGTAAATGTAAGTCAAAATGTTATAGAGAATATGTAAATGTAAGTCAAATTGTTATAGAGAATATGTAAATGTAAGTCAAAATGTTATAGAGAATATGTAAATGTAAGTCAAAATGTTATAGAGAATATGTAAATTTATGTAAGTCAAATTGTTACAGAGAATATGTAAATGTAAGTCAAATTGTTACAGAGAATATGTAAATGTAAGTCAAATTGTTATAGAGAATATGTAAATGTAAGTCAAAAATGTTATAGAGAATATGTAAATGTAAGTCAAATTGTTATAGAGAATATGTAAATGTAAGTCAAATTGTTATAGAGAATATGTAAATGTAAGTCAAAATGTTATAGAGAATATGTAAATGTAAGTCAAAATGTTATAGAGAATATGTAAATGTAAGTCAAAAATGTTATAGAGAATATGTAAATGTAAGTCAAAATGTTATAGATAATATGTAAATGTAAGTCAAAATGTTATAGAGAATATGTAAATGTAAGTCAAATTGTTATAGAGAATATGTAAATGTAAGTCAAATTGTTATAGAGAATATGTAAATGTAAGTCAAATTGTTATAGAGAATATGTAAATGTAAGTCAAAATGTTATAGAGAATATGTAAATGTAAGTCAAAATGTTATAGAGAATATGTAAATGTAAGTCAAAATGTTATAGAGAATATGTAAATGTAAGTCAAATTGTTATAGAGAATATGTAAATGTAAGTCAAAATGTTATAGAGAATATGTAAATGTAAGTCAAAATGTTATAGAGAATATGTAAATGTAAGTCAAAATGTTATAGAGAATATGTAAATGTAAGTCAAAATGTTATAGAGAATATGTAAATGTAAGTCAAATTGTTATAGAGAATATGTAAATGTAAGTCAAATTGTTATAGAGAATATGTAAATGTAAGTCAAATTGTTATAGAGAATATGTAAATGTAAGTCAAATTGTTATAGAGAATATGTAAATGTAAGTCAAAATGTTATAGAGAATATGTAAATGTAAGTCAAAAATGTTACACCAGGGATCGCTGGTTCTTACCCATTCACTCAAGTATTTCACATGACACTTAAAACCTATGCCTTGTCTCCTGAAGAAATTATCTGTTTGTGGGATATAAGGATTCATCACGATTGATACTATACTTAAGCTTTTATTGAAACTCAGAGATTATATTGGAAGTTTGGAACAAAATAGCATTCTGACAAAGATTTCTTACTATAGCATCTTACAATGAAAACAGCTTGATTTGAAAGTAAGTTTAATGTACAAGTTTTGATCATGTTTGTTTACATTACAGAGATCTGAAGCAGAAGTCCTTCAACTGGTTCTATGATAATGTCGGCAATCGGTTCAAGCGTTTTGGTAGTGCGAAGGTGGTCCGCACCTTGTATAAACACTCCTACAGCTCCGGATCTAGCAAGTGCCATTGTAAGTATGCATGATTCACAATGATTTAATAAAAAAGGATGGATCAGCCAGCTTACAATGATTGAAAGATGGTTCCCTTCTAGCAGTTTTGCATGTTAACACAGATTCATTTTTGGATTTTAAGATAACTTTCCCAATTGTCTCTCTGTCAATAAACACATTGTGTGTTTAGTACACAATGTGTATGAAGGTCAAATATCTTGCCACTACAGTCATTGAATGATAAAATCTGAGGTACCAATCATTAGTTATTACTTACATACCTAGTTGAATCTTGAGATTGAAATGTGAATATAATTTGAAATGAATTACTTCTGCTCTGTTATTTTGTACTATAGTAAAGGTCAGTAAGTTAAATATTTGTACAAGACCTGCCATATTTATTGCTATACTTTTTATTACAACTATAAATATGGATAGATATGATAATCTAGGACAGTGATGTGGGTTTATCATGTAAAACGTTTCATAGCTAATATTCCTAAAAGCCCTATATAATAAAACAGAAATTACTTATATTGTAATGATTCTGCATCTTTGTCATGATGCTACTGGCCAGCTTATAGGTCTCAAGTTTGTGTATTTGTTAATCTCCGTCCATTTATACACCAATATTGTACTGTCCTGTTTTTATACGCCGCCGGAGGCGGACGTATATTGGCGCCATCTTCTCCGTCTGTCCGTCCGTCCGTCCATCCGTCCGTCCGTCCGTCCGTCCACTTTTCTTGTCAACGCAACTCCTCCTAAGTTTCTGGCTGGATATTCTTGAAACTTGGTCAATGTTATCACCTCAATTGTTAGATGTGCATGAAGGAAGGATTTTATGGTTCGTCGATTTTTGCCTGAGTTATGCCCCTTAAAAACTTAGTCTCTGGGGCTTATTGAAATTGCAGCCTTGTCAACACAACTCCTCCTAAGTTTCTGGCTGGATCTTAATGAAACTTGGTCAATGTTATCACCTCAATTGGTAGATGTGCATGAAGGAAGGATTTTATGGTTCGTTGATTTTTGCCTGAGTTATGCCCCTTAAAAACTTAGTCTCTGGGGCTTATTGAAATTGCAGGCTTGTCAACACAACTCCTCCTAAGTTTCTGGCTGGATCTTAATGAAACTTGGTCAATGTTATAACCTCAATTGGTAGATGTGCATGAAGGAAGGATTTTATGGTTCATTGATTTTTGGCCAGAGTTATGCCCCCTTCAATCTTAGTCTCTGGGGCTTATTGAAATTGCAGCCTTGTCAATGCAACTCCTCCTAACGTTCTGGCTGGATCTTAATGTCACTTGGTCAATGTTATCACCTCAATTAGTAAATGTGCATGAAGGAAGGATTTTATGGTTCATTGATTTTTTCTAGAGTTATGCCCCCTTAAAACTTAGTCTCTGGGGCTGATTTAAATTGCAGCCTTGTCAACGCAACTCCTCCTAAGATTCTGACTGGATCTTAATGAAACTTGGTGGATGTTATTACCTTAATTGGTAGATGTGCATGAAGTAAGGATTTTATGGTTCATTGATTTTTTGCCAGAGTTATGCCCCCTTCAATCTTAGTCTCTGGGGCTTAATGATATTTCAGCCTCGTGAACGCAATTCCTTCCAGGTTTTTCACTGGATATTTATAAAAACCTTTTTGTGAACACAATTTCTTACATGTTTTTCAGTGAATATTTATAAATCCTTGTCAATGTCATTTTTTTGTCTCAAGTTTTATAAATGGCGGCGTATATTGTGACCATGGCACTCTTGTTCTGCTGTGCTGTTGCAGGAGGTCACAATTTCACATCTTCCAATGATCAATCTTTAGCATGATGCTGATTCTTGTTCATTGTACACTTTAGGACTGTAAGCATGTTCTGCTATTATAGGTTAGAAGGAGCATGTCAAATGTGTCAAATTTAATATGGAGCCTGAATGGTTTTAAATATGTCCTTGAAAATAACCTTATACAAAACCCCAGCTGTTTGCGAATAATAACCACATAGTTTAATACTACATTACATCAGAATATACCAACCCATCAATAGCTATTTTTGAAATATAATTGAGGAAGCAATAGAAGTATATTGCATGATAAAGATAACATACATGTAAATATTTGACATATTTAGTCATGAAACAAAAACCCGGATTTTGTGAAAATTATCACATATTTTCAGGCTCATTTCCCCCCTCCCAAACAACCAAGTTGTGGACCCATCCAAATATTAACAGTTTTAGAGACTATTAAAGATTTGAAAGGAAAAGCAGTTTATTTGAAAGAGTAACCATGGACAGCACAAAATAAAGGAGAAAATGTTAGTCAGCAGTATTTCCTCTAATGCTTTTCCAAGGTTATAAGCCCATTAACTAATACTTTTTCAAGGCCAATAACATATCCTCCATAGCCTCTCCAATGTCAGTAGTCTTTCCTATAATGCTTTTCCAAGGTCAACAGCCTTTCCTCTATTGCTTTTCCAAGGTCAACAGCCTTTCCTCTTCTGCTTTTCCAAGGTCAACAGCCTTTCCTCTACTGCTTTTCCAAGGTCAACAGCCTTTCCTCTTCTGCTTTTCCAAGGTCAACAGCCTTTCCTCTACTGCTTTTCCAAGGTCAACAGCCTTTCCTCTTCTGCTTTTCCAAGGTCAACAGCCTTTCCTCTACTGCTTTTCCAAGGTCAACAGCCTTTCCTCTTCTGCTTTTCCAAGGTCAACAGCCTTTCCTCTACTGCTTTTCCAAGGTCAACAGCCTTTCCTCTACTGCTTTTCCAAGGTCAACAGCCTTTCCTCTTCTGCTTTTCCAAGGTCAACAGCCTTTCCTCTACTGCTTTTCCAAGGTCAACAGCCTTTCCTCTTCTGCTTTTCCAAGGTCAACAGCCTTTCCTCTACTGCTTTTCCAAGGTCAACAGCCTTTCCTCTACTGCTTTTCGAAAGGTCAACAGCCTTTCCTCTATTGCTTTTCCAAGGTGAACAGCCTTTCCTCTTCTGCTTTTCCAAGGTCAACAGCCTTTCCTCTACTGCTTTTCCAAGGTCAACAGCCTTTCCTCTTCTGCTTTTCCAAGGTCAACAGCCTTTCCTCTACTGCTTTTCCAAGGTCAACAGCCTTTCCTCTTCTGCTTTTCCAAGGTCAACAGCCTTTCCTCTTCTGCTTTTCCAAGGTCAGCAGTTTCCTGGTCAGCAGACTTTCCTGTAATGCTTTTCCAAGGCCAGAAGCCCTTTCTGTGATGCTTTTCCAATGTTTGCAGACTTTCCTGTAATGCTTTTCCAAGGTCAGCAAAATTGCTCCAATGCTTTTCCAAGCCCAAGGGCGGATCTAGGGGTGGGGTTAGGGGGTCATGACCCCCCTGGAATTGGCCGAAATTGATTTTTTGACAATATAACTTTTTTTAATATTTAACACATTTCATGCCATCATTTGGGCTTTGACCCCCCTGGAAAAAAATCCTGGATCCGGCCTGGAAGCCTTCTGTATTGGGTTGTTGTTTGTTTGTTTGGGAAGGGTTGAGGATATTAAGATCACATTATTATAGTACCATGTGTGTCTATAAGTTTGTACACATGTTCTATTCTGCAGACATGGATGTTTGAGTGTTCATACATGACATACACAACATTAACTGTAACAATCACATTCAAATGCATGCTATATTTTACAAAATCTCCCTTCATGTTTCTATGTAAAGAACTAAACAGACCTGATGGGTATCAATCAGTGTTCCCACTGCCTTTTTGAACTGTGGGTTCCCTGTACCCTCTCCACATCCATATTTTCAAATATTGGGGGTACCAAGACAAAACTGGGGGTACACCATATTTTGTCCCCCCCCCCCCCCATTAAAAAGTTCAAAGTGGCATAACTCTAAAACTAATCACTGGATCAAGATGAAAAGCAACCAGGAAAACAATGATAGCCACGAATTTTGGAACTTTTTCACCTTCTTAGCGGTAGCCTTTGCTGTGACGATCTCACTAGTAGATTTAGATGGTGTGGGAGTTTGATTGTCTGCTGAGGTTGACTGCCGCGGAACTTGTCCCCACAGACTTGTAAGCGTGTTTTGTTAGGTCGCCATTTGCAGAAGAATTATATTTTAATGACGTCACGGGTAGGAATGACGCAATGAGAAGCATTCGGAACACTCGGCAACAATCGGAATATTTCTCGACCATTTACGACATTACGTAAATGCGATTCTACACTAATGAAAACGGCAGAAAGAAGTCCGAAAAGCAATCGGATATTTCCGTAAGACTTTATCACCCACTACGGAAATACACGTTATATTTACGACTTGGTGGGGATTTCCAATCGTTTTCCGATAGGTTGCTTTTTTTAAACACCGGAGATTCAGAAAAATGACATGCGCAGATGTATCAAGTACGAGGAGCCTTGTTGACATTTAACATGGAGTCTCTTTATGTACATCAATTTGACTAATTTCATGGGGAATTAGCTTACGTGCCGGTCACGTAGAGCGTCTTTTATTTTTGAAAATTTGTACGTTCTGTCAAAAAAATTTACGTGTTTCACGTAAAATATTACGTGAATGGGAACGCTGATCAATCAACTAGATATCATACAGCAGCCCTAGTTATCAGTTTTCTCCTCTTTTGGTCAATATTTACTTACCTTTCCTCTGAAATTTAATTATCTTTCATCAATATTTTTGACTATGTGATGTGTCATGCTAGAAGGGACCTTCTAGGAATCCATAAAACTAATAATAAAAGTATATATATATATATATATATATATATATATATATATATATATATATATATATATATATATATATATATATATATATATATATATATATATATATATATATATATATATATATATATATATATATATATATATATATATATATATATATATATATATATATATATATATATATATATATATATATATATATATATATATATATATATATATATATATATATATATATATATATATATATATATATATATATATATATATATATATATATATATATATATATATATATATATATATATATATATGAATCGTATCAGACTTAGCAGATGTCAACCCACAACTTTGGAAAAAACAAGCTAGATTCAGAGAATTAGCTAATGGTGAAAAGCTTGGACCCTAGTCAGTCTGCACTGACTGACATGGATGGATTTTTTTTTACACTTTCCAGAAGGTCCCTTTTACCATGATGGGTTACATGTGGGAATGCTTTAGCCAATTATATAAATTAATGTATAATGTATAAATTTGGATTGAAATATTTGAAGGTTACAAATCTGGTAGATTTGCATTGCGCAGTATGATTTTGATTGATGAATTTCATGCATGTTTGCCTGTAACACACATATCTGTACAGGTTCATGTTTAATATTCATCAGCTGCTGTCTGCACCAAACATGTCTAGTGTATGCACACTCCATCTCTACAATTAATGAATAGATTTATCAACAAATAGTGATAGGCTCTTCTAAAGTGAATCTATTGTAACTCGCTTTAAACTGACAAAATTGTACCTTGTTCTAATCTAATGATGTTGGGTATAACATAGTTCATGCCATTGAAAATAGTCTTGTGATAAGCTCAGAAAACATGTAGAGAAAAGAAAAGAAGAGGGCCAAAAAAGTTTTTTTTCACATTTCTTGTACATGACATATTCCAGTGTTATTTTCTATGTAAGCTCTCGTTCTGGAGAGATAGTAAATATTTCAAAAACACATCAAGATCATCTTGCCCATGCATGCATGATTGTTTTGACTTGAACTAGTGAACATAATAAAACACTAGGAATTTTGTCCCATCAAAATTCATCATAATTATATGACCAGAATATTTTAATAGACTTGAATATACAAGATACCAAATGACAACTCTTTTCTAATTTTTAAAGTCCTAATTTTACATCCTTGGAAAGCATAGAAAGAAAAAATTAAATGTTTATTTTTCGGCAATTTTCATTTACCTTCAACATTTTCTATAATGTTTTAGATACACATACTATGTCTTATTGATACATATTTTAATAATTGTAATGCCTTTAATGGCAACTGTCCAGTGATTGGGAAAGACATTTTTTCAATGGGACAATGTCGCTTTCACTTACAAAATCAATGTGACATTTTGAGAATTGATGTGACAATTATAGGGTAAAATTACTCCATTCTCATATACAGCAAAATTCAATGGGACAAGGGCCCACTCATTAGCTAAACCAATGTGACATTTGGAATTTCAATGTGACTATGGCGCATGGCGCAGGCCTTTCCCAGTCACTGAACTGTCATATTTGATTGTTTGAGAAACATTTAAAAAGTTGTAGAACTGAACCTGTGGTGAATCTAGCCAGCAACTGTAAAAATAACCCTAAACACCTGTATTTGCAACGACCCTTCTTAAACATGGCCTTATTGACATCCTCAACTAAACCACTTATCAACAAAAATATTGTGTTCTTGATAGAATTTGATAATGTTATATTAAGCATGATGTGTTTTTGAAGAGCTATTAATAAAGGGAAGTAACTAGAGGAAAAAATCCAATCTGTTAAATTGAAGTTTATCTCCCTTGATTTGAATAAATTGTAGTAGACATGTATATCTCATGTTGACATGTTGTTTGACCAAACTTGACCCTTTATTACAGGGTTATCTTACCTATAATGGACAACACTGCTTTAATATCTAGGGATTCCATTACAACTATGCAAGTTCTACCATACAAGATTATTGGTGACCTAGGTTACTCAGGTAATGCTGTAGATATTGACAGCAGACTACAGCAGGACCGACACTAAATTCTTTTTCCAATATATAAAGGTTTGATGGTAATGTTTAGTTTATTGGGGTTTTACGCCGTTTTCAACTACTAAGGTCATATCGCGGCGGCTGGAGCACCTAACCATGGATTGCTGTCGTTTCTCTTCCAGTACTACCACAACACCCTTACCGCGCCTCCAGCTGCTCCCCCACATAGGTTCATGATATCAAATCATTGATGGGTGACATTTTGTCAGAAAGGGTATTAGCCGCGGCCGGGTATCGAACCCGGGACCTCTCGAATGAGAGGCAGATGCGCTACCAACTGCGCCATGGCCGTGGCCCTGATGGTAATGTACTGAACTTTAAACACAGGGTTGGCTGGTTTGATGTCCTGCCTTTTTTGATACATTTAACTTATGTCTTGTTTCATTTTCATCTCAACTCGTAGTAGGTCTTAAAACTCCCAAATTTAACTTGTCATCCATTATTCTTTTTATTCCCTTCTTTTAATATTCTTGTGGGGATTATATTATAATTATACCTTATCTTACTGTTTCTATTTGATCTTGACCCTTGGTCAGGTCTTACAACTCCCAAATGAAATCAGTAAATCTTGAAATCATGTTTGTCAGACAATTAACCCTTTCCCAAACAAGACCAGCTTTTGACGTCCCTAGTAGATATGGCTTGGGAAAACATTGAAACAAAAGAAGAAACTGCTGATAACCAGCAGTTTCTCCTTTTGTCTCAATATTTTCTGTCTGTGCAATATTTTACACAAATCCTATCTTTAATAACATCCAATTTGTCTTTTGTGACAGTTTTTGAAGTGGATCACCCTAAAATTTTGTCATTTGGGAAAGGGTTAAAGTCATGTATTTGTTTCTATAATAATGTAGCTGTGGCCTTAATTAATTAAACACAGCTAACTTCATGAATTACCTTGAATTACCTGGCTGAATTGAAATCTGTAATAATTGAAAATTTCAAAATTGAAAGGGTCCCTTGCTACCAAATTTGGCATATCAAATTTCATTTTTTATGGTTTCTTAATGAAAGAATTAGGTCCTATAATGGCCATTTAAAAGTAAATGAACAAACTTTATTTTCCGATTTCTTGATGGTTTTGATTAGTTTAATTCTTTACTCAAGTATAAACCCTTTTCTTGCAAAGCTTAAAAAGAAAGTAGAAGATGGAGGTAAAAAGTGTTGTTACTACCATATTTACTTTAAGTTTGCGATGACATAAAATGTAATGAAATTATGTATTGTATAATACACAGGCAGCAAGTCCCACAACTCTGACAAACGTATTGATGCATACTAGTTAACCTATTCACACATAATGACACATTTTGATGCTCCAACGAGATAAAGGCTTGTCGTAAACATTGTGGAAAATGAAGAAATTGTTTGTGGTATGCAATTTCTTCATTTACAACATTGTTTTTTACACCAAAGACAAAAAATGTAAAGTTCCATTCATTGTCCTCGTTTGGGGGTTATCGTAAAAGTGTGTGGGGGATGTCTTTTGAATTTGTAGCTTTGTTGTACATTGTATCTGTACTATTTTGAGTAGGATTATGTGGGGGAGATGTATGTTTGATGCTGTGTGATTGACATCATTGGATTAAGATTATTGATATCAATTCACAGTTGAATGGTAGTGAATCAGAACCATTTCTTCTTATCAAAACTAGTGTTACAACATTCTGTAGTGTAAATGATCATCAAATATTCATAAATAATATTGAATGGCTCTATATCTATACAAACTGCATGGAGAAGTGACAGGAACAAATCCTTCACCATACCACACTGTTTGATCTAAGTTAACCCTTTCCCAAACAAGACCTGGTTTTGACGTCCCTAAAAGAAAAGGCTTGGGAAAACAATGAGATAAAAGAAGAAACTGCTGATAACCAGCAGTTTCTCCTTTTGTCTCAATATTTTCTGTGTCGTATTTTACACAAATCTTATCTTTAATAACTTCCATTTTGTCATTTGTGGCAGTTTTTGAAGCGGACCACCCTAAAATTTTGTTGTTTGGGAAAGGGTTAAAGCTTGTCTAAAGTAAGAAGGTGGTTCCTGTAAATAAATGGCACCAACAGCAGAGAAACTGTTTGTCACAACATGAAACACATAGAGTGAAAAGGAGAAAATGCTGGTTGTATTTTGAACCCTTCCCTATGACATGGATGTACGGCTTGTTTGAGACTGTGTTTATAGTTCAGTTTGATGTTATAGTTATGTTACAAAATGTGTCCCCGGAGTAAAAATGGCTATAATTACCCCTGTAATTAAAACACAATGTTTTTGTGTGAAACATGCCTCCAAGTGATCATTAACGTGAAACTACTCTCTTATTATTACACTCAGATTTATAGTGGTTTGAAAATTGCTGTACAAATAGTTCAGTGAAAATTTGGATGGTATAGATATAGAAAGGATTGCTGAATGCCAGTTAAAGACGGTTTAGTGAGAAAACTTTATTGGATAAAAGTTGGGCTAAAAGTCAATACTTGTATTCGCCAAGTCACTATAAAGGTTTAATTTCCATTTTAAAAGATGTTAAAATTGGTTCATGTTTGTAGAATTGGTTTAAATAATTGATCTTCAAAATTGAGAGTAAAGTTTTCCAAAGTTGTACACAAAATTTAAAATTGTAGATACCTTTGATTTAGTTACTTACAGCTGCCTTAGACAGCTGGTTTACCTGAGGAAAAATAAATTTTTATGAAAAATTACTGAAACATTTTGTGCCAGTCACATTTGAAAGCTAAAAAATGACTTTACTTTAGTTTTAATAATGAATTAAAAGTTTGATTGATATTACTGAATTATACTGACCAATAAAGCCCAGATAGTTTAGATTTTCAAAGTCGCAATTTAGGAATAGTTGGTTTGACTTCTATGTGCTAGAAATGCTAGGAATTCATGGTTAGGTTCACTAGCCTCCGCTTTATAGCTGAAAATTTGTTTTGAACCCCACTCAGCCAATCTTTATCAGGTCTTGATTGGTAATGGATAACACAGAATGTGGTTTAAAAAAAACACCACACACCACACACACACACACATTGGTGTCCAATTTACAATAAGTGAGAGAACAATTTTCAGGAGCAACTCATTACAATTCAAGTTTTTATGGGTTATTGAAATTCTTTCTACTGTATGTGTTAATTTAAACTGAGTTTGATTACAATCTTGTGAAGTATGTCTGTGCTGTGTGAACTGTTATCCTTTCTCTCTGGTGAGAGAAAATATTGAAATTGTGTAAAATAAGATTATATCTTAATGCAATATAGAATCAAATGTATCAAAAATTATCATCAGTTGTGGTTAAACATTACTTAGGAAACTAACTCAAAGTAAAGATACATGTACTTAAAATCACTTTTCTGTCCATACCTGAACTTAATGTGGTGTTTCAGCAGGTCGTTTCAGAGCCTTGTGCAATGACTTTTGTACAAGTTAGGGTTGGAATCTATTCAAGTTGTGATATATCATGTTAGCTTGTATGACATCTATTGAGATCCTGATACTAAAGCAAGGGTCAGTTTCAAGTCTTATGTTAGATGAATGGTTGATCGTAATGGAACTAGACCAATCTATATAGTTCTGTCCTGGTCAGGTTACTGAGAATGGCTACTGTTTGAGCTACTGGACTTTTACTAAGCCTTATATAGATTGACTTAATATTTATATGGGTTCTGTATTTATCAAGTAAAGGAATGTATTTTATCAACAAGGCTGGATTATTGATACAATATTTGGCAGGTGAACAGATATTCAACTTGAAATTGAAAGTAGGGCCAGACAGAAAGCTATCTTTAACGGGTGTGTTTTTCCTTCTTATGAATTGAAAATGTAATATGTGTAGGTAATAGATATATTTAGGAGTATTGTGGCAAAAGGAAAAAAGTTATAGATTAAATTTATGTACAGATTGTTTGCTTGTGAAGTTTAAGTGACATTTTTGGTTCATGTATAATGTAGAACTGATATTCTTTATATATACAGGATGTCTTCTGTGAGAATTCATCTATTTTACTACTAATGTCAAAGTGCTAATTTACTGTTGGAGATACAAAACAATGGACAGCCCCAAGGAAATAGTTCTATATCAAACATACTATAAGTCAAATGGAAAGGATGTGAAATACATTTAGAGATTTAATAGCGTGATACTGGTAATTGGATTATTTGATTAGACTGGATTATTTTCACTCTTTACTATAAAACTTAGAGGATTATGCAATATTAAACAGAGCCCGATGTGGACAACATTTGCCAGTATAGGTGAGTATAGTCACTCCCAAACAGCTCCTGGCTGGTTTTGACTTCTCTATCAGAGGCAGATTTGGAAAACATGATGTCAAAGACAAAACAAGACAAGCATTTTCACTTTTAGCCTCAATATTTTCTGTTCCATAATGTACAATAACATAAATTCTCTCCTTATTGACACAGAATTTGTCATCTGCAGCAGCTTTAACCTTAACATTGTCAATCTTTGCAATTTTTAAAGGGTTTAATTGATTTGAGATTATGTATGCAAATAGACAGTTTGACAGTCATACAGTGATAATGAAAGAAATCAGATAGAAGTTCCTGCGCACATAGGTTAAGCTGTGCGGGTAACTCTGTAGAACAAGGAATCATGTAAGAGTTCATGATGATGAGCAATGGCTTCAGCAGTCATGGAGGAATGGCCCAGTTGGTATAAAGTGCTTAGAAAATCATGGTTTGCTAAATAACTGTCACCAAAATCCACTGGAAAAGAGAATTTATTACTCGAGAACTATCAATTATTAGGCAGTACCAGTACATGTATAAGAAAGATATTAATTCAGATTCTTTTATGGTATGTTAAAGTAAAAAGGATGATCAATTGATCATGATAGTTTGTATGGACCAAGCAAGGGTGGATCCAGGATTTTTTTCCAGGGGGGAGGGGGTGTCCAAGCCCAAATTATGGCTAAAAATGTTGTAAATATGTAACATTACACTAAATTTATTTAGTCAAATTTTAATTTTCGGCCAATGCTGAGAAGGGGGGGGGGTCCGGACCCCCCAACCCCCCTCTAGATCTGCCCACACCAAGTTATGTTGAGACATATACACTGAGACACACACATTGAGGCCCTTCCCCAGGATAAAGTGATACTCTCTAGATACCCATAACTACACTGAGACACAAGGAGGCCCTTCCCCAGGATAAAGTGATACTCTCTAGATGCCCATAACTACACTGAGACACAAGGAGGCCCTTCCACAGGATAAAGTGATACTCTCTAGATACCCCTATCTACACTGACACACAGGGAGGCCCTTCCCCAGGATAAAGTGATACTCTCTAGATGCCCATAACTACACTGAGGCACATGGAGGCCCTTATCCAGGATAAAGTGATACTCTCTAGATGCCCATAACTACACTGAGACACACACATGGAGGCCCTTATCCAGGATAAAGTGATACTCTCTAGATGCCCATAACTACACTGAGACACAAGGAGGCCCTTCCACAGGATAAAGTGATACTCTCTAGATACCCCTATCTACACTGACACACAGGGAGGCCCTTCCACAGGATAAAGTGATACTCTCTAGATACCCCTATCTACACTGACACACAGGGAGGCCCTTCCCCAGGATAAAGTGATACTCTCTAGATGCCCATAACTACACTGAGGCACATGGAGGCCCTTATCCAGGATAAAGTGATACTCTCTAGATGCCCATAACTACACTGAGACACACACATGGAGGCCCTTATCCAGGATAAAGTGATACTCTCTAGATGCCCATAACTACACTGAGGCACATGGAGGCCCTTATCCAGGATAAAGTGATACTCTCTAGATGCCCATAACTACACTGAGACACATGGAGGTCCTTCCCCAGGATAAAGTGATACTCTCTAGATACCCCTAACTACACTGAGGCACAAGGAGGTCCTTATCCAGGATAAAGTGATACTCTCTAGATACCCCTAACTACACTGAGACACATGGAGGCCCTTCCCCAGGATAAAGTGATACTCTCTAGATACCCCTAACTACACTGAGGCACAAGGAGGTCCTTATCCAGGATAAAGTGATACTCTCTAGATACCCCTAACTACACTGAGACACATGGAGGCCCTTCCCCAGGATAAAGTGATACTCTCTAGATACCCCTAACTACACTGAGACACAAGGAGGCCCTTATCCAGGATAAAGTGATACTCTCTAGATGCCCATAACTACACTGAGACACACACATGGAGGCCCTTATCCAGGATAAAGAGATACTCTCTAGATGCCCATAACTACACTGAAACACATGGAGGCCCTTATCCAGGATCAAGTGATACTCTCTAGATGCCCATAACTACACTGAGACACAAGGAGGTCCTTCCCCAGGATAAAGTGATACTCTCTAGATACCCATAACTACACTGAGACACATGGAGGCCCTTCCCCAGGATAAAGTGATACTCTCTAGATACCCATAACTACACCAGGCACATGGAGGCTCTTCCCCAGGATAAAGTGATACTCTCTAGATACCCCTAACTACACTGAGACACATGGAGGCTCTTCCCAAGGATAAAGTGATACTCTCTAGATGCCCATAACTACACTGAGACACAGGGAGGCCCTTATCCAGGATAAAGTGATACTCTCTAGATACCCCTAACTACACTGAGGCACAAGGAGGTCCTTATCCAGGATAAAGTGATACTCTCTAGATACCCCTAACTACACTGAGACACATGGAGGCCCTTCCCCAGGATAAAGTGATACTCTCTAGATACCCCTAACTACACTGAGACACAAGGAGGCCCTTATCCAGGATAAAGTGATACTCTCTAGATGCCCATAACTACACTGAGACACACACATGGAGGCCCTTATCCAGGATAAAGAGATACTCTCTAGATGCCCATAACTACACTGAGACACAAGGAGGTCCTTCCCCAGGATAAAGCGATACTCTCTAGATGCCCATAACTACACTGAGGCACATGGAGGCCCTTTTCCAGGATAAAGTGATACTCTCTAGATGCCCATAACTACACTGAGACACAAGGAGGTCTTTATCCAGGATAAAGTGATACTCTCTAGATGCCCATAACTACACTGAGACACAAGGAGGTCCTTCCCCAGGATAAAGTGATACTCTCTAGATGCCCATAACTACACTGAGACACAAGGAGGTCCTTATTCAGGATAAAGTGATACTCTCTAGATGCCCATAACTACACTGAGACACAAGGAGGTCCTTATCCAGGATAAAGAGATACTCTCTAGATGCCCATAACTACACTGAGACACAAGGAGGTCCTTCCCCAGGATAAAGTGATACTCTCTAGATACCCCTAACTACACTGAGGCACATGGAGGCCCTTATCCAGGATAAAGTGATACTCTCTAGATGCCCCTAACTACACTGAGGCACATGGAGGCCCTTATCCAGGATAAAGTGATACTCTCTAGATGCCCATAACTACACTGAGGCACATGGAGGCCCTTATCCAGGATAAAGTGATACTCTCTAGATACCCCTATCTACACTGACACACAGGGAGGTCCTTCCCCAGGATAAAGTGATACTCTCTAGATGCCCATAACTACACTGAGACACAAGGAGGTCCTTATTCAGGATAAAGTGATACTCTCTAGATGCCCATAACTACACTGAGACACAGGGAGGCCCTTATCCAGGATAAAGTGATACTCTCTAGATACCCCTAACTACACTGAGACACAAGGAGGTCTTTATCCAGGATAAAGTGATACTCTCTAGATGCCCATAACTACACTGAGACACAAGGAGGTCCTTATCCAGGATAAAGTGATACTCTCTAGATGCCCATAACTACACTGAGACACAAGGAGGTCCTTATCCAGGATAAAGAGATACTCTCTAGATGCCCATAACTACACTGAGGCACATGGAGGCCCTTCCCTGGGATAAAGTGATACTCTCTAGATACCCATAACTACACTGAGACACAAGGAGGTCCTTATCCAGGATAAAGTGATACTCTCTAGATGCCCATAACTACACTGAGGCCCAAGGAGGTCCTTATCCAGGATAAAGAGATACTCTCTAGATGCCCATAACTACACTGAGACACAAGGAGGCCCTTCCCTGGGATAAAGTGATACTCTCTAGATACCCATAACTACACTGAGACACAAGGAGGTCCTTATCCAGGATAAAGTGATACTCTCTAGATGCCCATAACTACACTGAGACACAAGGAGGTCCTTATCCAGGATAAAGTGATACTCTCTAGATGCCCATAACTACACTGAGACACAAGGGGGTCCTTCCCCAGGATAAAGTGATACTCTCTAGATACCCATAACTACACTGAGACACAAGGAGGCCCTTCCCTGGGATAAAGTGATACTCTCTAGATGCCCATAACTACACCGAGACACAGGGAGGCCCTTATCCAGGATAAAGTGATACTCTCTAGATGCCCATAACTACACTGAGACACATGGAGGCCCTTCCCCAGGATAAAGTGATACTCTCTAGATGCCCATAACTACACTGAGACACAAGGAGGTCCTTATCCAGGATAAAGTGATACTCTCTAGATGCCCATAACTACACTGAGACACAAGGAGGTCCTTATCCAGGATAAAGTGATACTCTCTAGATACCCCTAACTACACTGAGACACATGGAGGCCCTTCCCCAGGATAAAGTGATACTCTCTAGATACCCCTAACTACACTGAGACACAAGGAGGCCCTTATCCAGGATAAAGTGATACTCTCTAGATGCCCATAACTACACTGAGACACACACATGGAGGCCCTTATCCAGGATAAAGAGATACTCTCTAGATGCCCATAACTACACTGAGACACAAGGAGGTCCTTCCCCAGGATAAAGCGATACTCTCTAGATGCCCATAACTACACTGAGGCACATGGAGGCCCTTTTCCAGGATAAAGTGATACTCTCTAGATGCCCATAACTACACTGAGACACAAGGAGGTCTTTATCCAGGATAAAGTGATACTCTCTAGATGCCCATAACTACACTGAGACACAAGGAGGTCCTTCCCCAGGATAAAGTGATACTCTCTAGATGCCCATAACTACACTGAGACACAAGGAGGTCCTTATTCAGGATAAAGTGATACTCTCTAGATGCCCATAACTACACTGAGACACAAGGAGGTCCTTATCCAGGATAAAGAGATACTCTCTAGATGCCCATAACTACACTGAGACACAAGGAGGTCCTTCCCCAGGATAAAGTGATACTCTCTAGATACCCCTAACTACACTGAGGCACATGGAGGCCCTTATCCAGGATAAAGTGATACTCTCTAGATGCCCCTAACTACACTGAGGCACATGGAGGCCCTTATCCAGGATAAAGTGATACTCTCTAGATGCCCATAACTACACTGAGGCACATGGAGGCCCTTATCCAGGATAAAGTGATACTCTCTAGATACCCCTATCTACACTGACACACAGGGAGGTCCTTCCCCAGGATAAAGTGATACTCTCTAGATGCCCAAAACTACACTGAGACACAAGGAGGTCCTTATTCAGGATAAAGTGATACTCTCTAGATGCCCATAACTACACTGAGACACAGGGAGGCCCTTATCCAGGATAAAGTGATACTCTCTAGATACCCCTAACTACACTGAGACACAAGGAGGTCTTTATCCAGGATAAAGTGATACTCTCTAGATGCCCATAACTACACTGAGACACAAGGAGGTCCTTATCCAGGATAAAGTGATACTCTCTAGATGCCCATAACTACACTGAGACACAAGGAGGTCCTTATCCAGGATAAAGAGATACTCTCTAGATGCCCATAACTACACTGAGGCACATGGAGGCCCTTCCCTGGGATAAAGTGATACTCTCTAGATACCCATAACTACACTGAGACACAAGGAGGTCCTTATCCAGGATAAAGTGATACTCTCTAGATGCCCATAACTACACTGAGGCCCAAGGAGGTCCTTATCCAGGATAAAGAGATACTATCTAGATGCCCATAACTACACTGAGACACAAGGAGGCCCTTCCCTGGGATAAAGTGATACTCTCTAGATACCCATAACTACACTGAGACACAAGGAGGTCCTTATCCAGGATAAAGTGATACTCTCTAGATGCCCATAACTACACTGAGACACAAGGAGGTCCTTATCCAGGATAAAGTGATACTCTCTAGATGCCCATAACTACACTGAGACACAAGGGGTCCTTCCCCAGGATAAAGTGATACTCTCTAGATACCCATAACTACACTGAGACACAAGGAGGCCCTTCCCTGGGATAAAGTGATACTCTCTAGATGCCCATAACTACACTGAGACACAGGGAGGCCCTTATCCAGGATAAAGTGATACTCTCTAGATGCCCATAACTACACTGAGACACATGGAGGCCCTTCCCCAGGATAAAGTGATACTCTCTAGATGCCCATAACTACACTGAGACACAAGGAGGTCCTTATCCAGGATAAAGTGATACTCTCTAGATGCCCATAACTACACTGAGACACAAGGAGGTCCTTATCCAGGATAAAGAGATACTCTCTAGATGCCCATAACTACACTGAGGCACATGGAGGCCCTTCCCTGGGATAAAGTGATACTCTCTAGATACCCATAACTACACTGAGACACAAGGAGGTCCTTATCCAGGATAAAGTGATACTCTCTAGATGCCCATAACTACACTGAGGCCCAAGGAGGTCCTTATCCAGGATAAAGAGATACTCTCTAGATGCCCATAACTACACTGAGACACAAGGAGGCCCTTCCCTGGGATAAAGTGATACTCTCTAGATACCCATAACTACACTGAGACACAAGGAGGTCCTTATCCAGGATAAAGTGATACTCTCTAGATGCCCATAACTACACTGAGACACAAGGAGGTCCTTATCCAGGATAAAGTGATACTCTCTAGATGCCCATAACTACACTGAGACACAAGGGGGTCCTTCCCCAGGATAAAGTGATACTCTCTAGATACCCATAACTACACTGAGACACAAGGAGGCCCTTCCCTGGGATAAAGTGATACTCTCTAGATGCCCATAACTACACTGAGACACAGGGAGGCCCTTATCCAGGATAAAGTGATACTCTCTAGATGCCCATAACTACACTGAGACACATGGAGGCCCTTCCCCAGGATAAAGTGATACTCTCTAGATACCCATAACTACACTGAAACACATGGAGGCCCTTCCCCAGGATAAAGTGATACTCTCTAGATGCCCATAACTACACTGAGGCACATGGAGGCCCTTATCCAGGATAAAGTGATACTCTCTAGATACCCCTAACTACACTGAGACACAAGGAGGTCTTTATCCAGGATAAAGTGATACTCTCTAGATACCCATAACTACACTGAGACACAAGGAGGCCCTTATCCAGGATAAAGAGATACTCTCTAGATACCCCTAACTACACTGAGACACAAGGAGGTCTTTATCCAGGATAAAGTGATACTCTCTAGATACCCCTAACTACACTGAGACACAAGGAGGCCCTTATCCAGGATAAAGTGATACTCTCTAGATACCCCTAACTACACTGAGACACAAGGAGGTCTTTATCCAGGATAAAGTGATACTCTCTAGATACCCCTAACTACACTGAGACACAAGGAGGCCCTTCCCCAGGATAAAGTGATACTCTCTAGATACCCATAACTACACTGAGACACAAGGAGGCCCTTATCCAGGATAAAGTGATACTCTCTAGATACCCCTAACTACACTGAGACACAAGGAGGCCCTTCCCCAGGATAAAGTGATACTCTCTAGATACCCCTAACTACACTGAGACACAAGGAGGTCCTTATCCAGGATAAAGTGATACTCTCTAGATACCCCTAACTACACTGAGACACAAGGAGGTCCTTATCCAGGATAAAGTGATACTCTCTAGATGCCCATAACTACACTGAGACACACACATGGAGGCCCTTATCCAGGATAAAGTGATACTCTCTAGATGCCCATAACTACACTGAGACACAAGGAGGTCCTTATCCAGGATAAAGTGATACTCTCTAGATGCCCCTAACTACACTGAGACACAAGGAGGTCCTTATCCAGGATAAAGTGATACTCTCTAGATGCCCATAACTACACTGAGACACACACATGGAGGCCCTTATCCAGGATAAAGTGATACTCTCTAGATGCCCATAACTACACTGAGACACAAGGAGGCCCTTATCCAGGATAAAGAGATACTCTCTAGATGCCCATAACTACACTTAGACACACACATGGAGGCCCTTCCCCAGGATAAAGTGATACTCTCTAGATGCCCATAACTACACTGAGACACAGGGAGGCCCTTATCCAGGATAAAGTGATACTCTCTAGATACCCCTAACTACACTGAGACACATGGAGGCCCTTCCCCAGGATAAAGTGATACTCTCTAGATACCCCTAACTACACTGAGACACAAGATAAAGTTTAGAAGCCAGCAAGATTATACTATAATAATAAGTATTGAGCTCACCAGAACTTAGTGTTCAATCTACTTTTAGCGAGCCGGGACTTTAAGTCCGGGGAGCTAATGTCACAGCCCTACAGTGTTGTGCCTAGGCCGCGGCATCGCGGGATTCCCGCAAATAAATTCTCAATGTCCCTTAAAATTTAAGCCATCGCGGGATTTCGGGCGCGCTCAGAATCCATTCATCTTTTACTTTCGTATAGAGGACGATAATCGACCTGGCAGAGCAGCCCATGCTAATCGAACGGAATGCTCTGCCAGGTGAATTCTCGTCCGCTATAATGACTTACGAAAAACTCCTGCTCGATCTTTGTTATGATAGTATAATTCATGCATTGTATATTATTACGCATACACCGTAACATGAAAAACCTTGACTGTGACCCAAAATTTACTGTTCAATTCCGCCGATCTTAGCGTAAAATACTGTAAACCGATCACATATTGACTGTCACCCAAAATTTACTTATTGTTTTAGCCGATTTCAACATGAAATATCGAGAACCTGTCCTCCAATTGTTTCCGAAATAAATTGACTGATGACGAAAGATAGCAGACGATGTGGAATCGACGAATATGGCTGTTAAAATGCCCGATCCTGTACTGTCTTTCTGCCGATGCAGACAGCCAAATTTATTAATGATCTTTCTCAGAGACTAATAAAAGACAATGAAAAAGATTTCAAGAAGACTTGGTTAGTAAAATGTCCGTGGCTGCACGAGTTTGCTGTCAACATGAAATGCGACACTAGTTTATAATCATATCTAATATAGTTGTTGTTTTAGGTTGTCCCCCAAAATTTCCCAATGTCCCCTTGAAATTCAAGTAGGGGGACACCTGTGTCCCCCAAAAATTCTGACCTAGGCACAACCCTGGCCCTAGTGTCGGCGTCCCGTCTTCACTTGAAAAAAAACTTTAAACCTGGTACATATCTCAGGTACTATTTGAGATACAGCCTTGATATTTCACACATGGATACCTCCTGCCAAGACCTATCATTTAGGACCATGACCCTTGACCTAGTGACCTTGACCTTGGAGTTTGACCTACTTTTAAAAAACTTTAACCTTGCCAATATCTCATGCACTATGATAGAGCATTGATATTTCACACATAGATACCTCCTGCTAAGACCTTTCATTTGGAACTATGACATTTGACCTTGACTTTGGAGTTTGACTTACTTTTAAAAAACTTTAACCTGGCCTTTATCTCATGCACTATTTTAGATAGAGCCTTGATATTAACATATAGAAACCTCATGCCATGACCTTGACCTTGAAACCATGACCTTTGACCTAGTGACCTTGACCTTTGATATTGGACTCCTTTTTTTATGCCCCCGATAGGGAGGCATCATAAATTTGACTTGTCCGTCCGTCTGTCTGTCCGTCTGTCTGTCTGTCTGTCCGTCTGTCTGTCTGTCCGTCATTCCGTCCAAAAACTTTAACATTGGCCATAACTTCCTTATTACTTAACTTATTCGCTTCATACTTTACCACAACATTCCTTGGTACATTACCTTTCTGTAGGCTTATACTTTGGTGACCTTGACCCCTGGATGACCTTGACCTTGAACATAGATTGGCCATAATTTAAAATCAAAGCGGTGTCAGGGGCATTGTCATCTTACAGTGACAGCTCTTGTTGTGACAAGTTTTCGTATAGGCGAGCTATGTTGTCCGCGGACAACTCTTGTTGGACCATGAAATTGCAGTATATTTTAGAATTTTGCCCCTACATTTCACATAAAAGAGACTGCCGGCTTGTTTATGTGACGTCTATACATAGCCATGCCCCCTTCTCCAAAGAACTGATTAAGCGAATACTAAGTCAGATAGAGTCTGTATAATAGGTTCTGCGCGATATAAACATTTAATGCGCTGCAAGCATTTGAATGTTTATTTCGCGTAGAAACTACTATACAGCCTCTATCTAAAACATAAAGTGCTCAAGATGGAGTTACTGTGGTTGGTTTGTGTCTGTCCATCTGTCCACAATTTCTATTAAAAGTCTTCTCCATATTCGCAAAACCAAGTGTCCAATTATCATCTTTATCCCTATCTTTCCCTGATTCCATATTAGAGAAACTTTTGAAACAATGTGTACAAAATGCTGAGAAATCATCAGTGCATTTTATGCTGGATTTATTCAATGAAATTCTTATTGTTGTCGTTTGCACCAGGTTTTGATATGGACCAGCCCAAGATGTTGTTTGTGAATGTTAAACCCTTTCCTAAACAAGACCTAGTTTTGAGTCTCTAATAGAAAAGACTTACATTGAGTCAAAAGGATACCATGATGATAATCAGCATTTTCTTCTTTTGCCTCAATATTTTCTGTGTTTATTATAGTACTCAAAATCAATATTTGTCGACATCCATTTTGCCATGCTTCCACTTTGTCACTCCCATCAATTCTGTTTTTGTTAATCGTCGGTGTAAATACAAAAACTCGAATTTTGATTGGTGCGATTTTCAAAGTACACACGCCCAGTGTAGACGATTCTCGCAGGTTTTTAGATATTTTTACTGATTAGTATTATTGACACATTATTTGTGAACAATATGTCCAAATTTCAAGTAAGTTTCAAGTTCAAGTTCAGTTTGGGAAAAGTTACTACACTTTTTTTCCCTCCCCTTTAAGATTTTCCAAAAACGAGATATGTGGTTTTGCATTTACAACGTATAATTTATATTGTATATTACAGCGGATAACGAGAGTGACAGTGGATATGATCCATCTCTCTACAGCTCATTTGGCCAGTCTGGATCAATACGCGGAGTCAAAAACAGACCCTCACTTAAGGCTGTGTTCCCTGAAATTACAGTCAGTGATGTCGACGATCAAGGTAACTACTCTTTGTTTTATTTATAAATGGTCATACAGGGTGTTTCTTAAATATGTGTTACCATTTCGATTCTTAAGTACAATGTATGTTTAAATAAAGAAATGCACTTTTAAATGAAATGTGCAATGTGAAAATAAATATAATAAAGTTTTATTTTACATAATAACAATTATATAGTATATTTGCATTCAGGATTGACACAAAGTCAGTCTCACTCCTACTGTGCAGTTTTACAACAAAACATCCTAGACGATGTATTCCATGTTGTAAAACCTCGTCATCAGGTCTCTTAAAGTTTGCAGTGGCAGAATTGCATGTGTCAGATGCAATATTCGCCATTATTCGGATTGCACTATTGAATGCAATGTAAATTCATCTATGGATATTGCGACATGGTCTTATGCACATGCTCTTTCAGATATATTTTAAAAAAATGTTCAAGCAGACTGAGATCTGCAGAATGCAAAAGCCACACATTATCTATCATGTATGAAATCCATCATGTCCAAAATGTTTTCTCAAGCCATGTAATAGGCTAATAGCTTCTCTGGAAGTGTGGGGCATAGCACCATCCTGTCAGAAACCAGGGATATTAACTAAGTCTGCACCTTTTCTCCGTAATGCTGGAACATATTTCTTCTTTCACTCTTTCCCAAACAAGACCTGGTTTTGATGTCCCTATTAGAAAAGGCTTGGGAAAACATTGAGACAAAAGAAGAAACTGCTGATAACCAGCAGTTTCTCCTTTTGTCTCAATATTTTTTATGTCATTTTACACAAATTCTATGTTTAATAACTTCCATTTTGTCATTTGTGGCAGTTTTTGAAGTGGACCGCCTAAAATTTTGTCATTTGGGAAAGGGTTTATACATGCAGATAATGTACTATATGGTCTCAATTTTTGTCCTCAAAAAGAAGGTCCAGTGATTACTGATGGACTTAAGACTGCCCATACTGTTAATTTGTCAGAATAAAATGATCTTTTTAGACAAAGTCTGACTTTCTAAGTCACATGTGGTGATTTTTCATTGTAAATAAATTTGTTCATAGATCTGATGACAGTTATTGATAACTATTTGATCAAGCAGTTTGACAACTTCCATGCAACAGACAGTGGGCAGCACCATTTTGAAAAACAGACCAAATTATATGACATTTGAAAATATGTTGTTATTTTCCCTAAATTTTTGGGCTACACAAAACTTCATTATGTAACCTTTAGAAACATGATATAAGATGACTATTATATTGTAAGTAAAATTAATTATCTAAACAATATAAATGTATTTGTAATGGTGACAGAATGTATGAAACACCCTGTATCATGATCTGCTTCAGTGCTAGATTCATCAACAAAGAAGAAGTATGACCTTAATCTATAACCTTTAACCAGTTTCCACACATTGACACTTTTTGACATTCTGCAAGATAAAGGTAGCGGAAAATATTGTGGAAAATGAAGAAATTGCTTGTAACAAGCAATTTCTTAACAAGAAATTTCTACATTTCCCACAATGTCTTCTACCAAATAAGACCAAAAGATTTTTCTATTTCATTCACTTTAAATTTTCATATGCAATATCTTTGAATTTTGATAAATCTTACGTTTTTCCGTCTGGTTTCATTAGTGCACAGAAATTTATTTGTGTCTCCCTAAAAGAGATCTTCTTGGAAGTCCATAAAAACGAAATTAGATCTAATTTTGAGAACATGATTTTAGCAAGGTAGAAAACACTATCTGCATCCAGAAAATTACCCAAGATTGAAAAGTTACGATCCAAGCCTGTCTTCTTGGACTGCTAAGACTGTCTAGGATTAATTTTTTTTCAGACCATTATTATGGTCCAGTAAGACTGTGATGTAAGGGAGATAAATAACATCATCCTCAATATGATGAGTAACACAGTTACCTGGCTTATGTCACAGGAAAACATGGATTTAATCACTAGACAACACATTTAAATTGGTTCAAAATCAAGGAAGAAATAGGCAAACAAGTTCATTGTCATGGAAAACTAAAATTCTTTTTGTTGAGAGTATAGAATGATAGAATGACCTCCCCCCATTTTTTTTGTCCCTAAATGTTTACGAAAGCTTAGCTTTGACAGGTGTGTGAAGATTTCAAGGTGTGAATTAAAACTGGAAGTCACTTTTGTCCTTGGTTGAAAGTATTCGATTTTCATGTAAAGTGGTTGGAAATTCTAAAGCTCACGGAATTAGAGTGAACACCCTATTCCAAAATATCTCACAGGTTTTGACATCCCTAATTAATATAATAATTAACTCAGAAAGTTTATGAAGAAGATCAAGGAAAAAAAATATTTTTTTCGTGCAATGTTTTCTTTGCTCCGACATACATATCCTGTGTTTTAAGTGCCTTTAACCCGTGTTGTGTGTACTGTGAGAGTTATGATGATAGTCTGTATTGTCATGTATCTGGTCAGTATGATGACCATGTGGTCAGTATGATGACCGTGTGGTCAGTCATAACGGGGTATATCCCGTGTATGGACCATTACACATGGATTATCTACCTGTATAGAGGAGAACATGCTTCAATGATCATCTAACTTGTCACAACTTACAATACATTGTACTCTAACTGGATTCACTCTAACTACATTACAACATAGACACATCCAAACTGAACAAAAAATTATTTAAAAGATTTTCTAATCAGTGTTCGTTCATAGTTCATTAACTGGTACTTTTGATAGACAAGCTGAAAAACATCACACAGAACATTGTTCAAACCATTCCAAAATATTTGGACTGGCTTAGACATTCCCAGCATGCTGATTTACAGTATTCCTTTATTTTCCCTCAGTGCCTTCTATAACAATATACAAAATATTTGGCAGTAATATGGTTATATTTTGTTGCCTGCAATCACTTTTCATTTGGAACAGTTCAAAATATTGGCATGTGATGCAGTGTTAAACACTTGTTCTCTTACATTTTGAATGATATGATTGTCTTGTAAAGGGTTAGAAAAGAAAGTCTTTTTTAGGAGTAATATAAGTCAAGTTTTAAAATGAAAAATGCAAATGATGATAAAAGTTTGACATAAAGATGACAGGATAGATTTCAAAGTTTGATAAAAAGACACAATATTTAGTTACTAAGGGTAACCTTAGATACAAAATTACATTAAAAGGAAGGATAAATCTTTGAAGAGATTTTGAATAGTACCTGCTTTACTGACAATTGACCAAACGCCAATCGATATATCGCTCCGCCAAACATAGAATCTAAGACAAACAATGGGGAGCATCGGCATGTCGATTGTTTTGATTGTCAGTCGGCCACTAGATTGATACAACTTCACATGCAACGAAGAATTTAAGACAAACAATTGGAGTGTGGCATTTTTCTGATTGTCCATTGGATAGCTGGTTTTGATTGACAGCCAGTGTTTGGTCAATTATTATATCGTCGTTGTAAATGCAAAACCTCGTATCTCGTTTTTGGAAAATTTTTAAGGGGAAGGATTTAAAGTGCAGTAATTTTTTCCAAACTAAAATGTCTTACTTGAAATTTGGTCATATTGTTCACAAATAATGTGTCAATAATACTGATCAGTAAAATTATCTCAAAACTTGCGAGAATCATCTTCACTGGGCACACAAGTTTGTACTTTGAAAATCGCACCAATTGGCATACGAGGTTTTGCATTTACACCGACGATATGATGCCTTTTTCATCAATATTTGGCATGATTCTAAACATTTATTTTTGAACATGTCCCTTTGCCAAACAAGAAATTCCTATCTCAATAATTATTTAAGAGCTGCTGTAGACAACAAAATGGGTGTTATGAAAGATAGGATATTTCGTAAAAACTAGCAGAGAAAATATTGAGGCAAATGGAGAAATTGCTGATAAGAGCAATTTTTTATACTGATTCAATAATTTTCCAATCTATATTCTTCTAGGGACATCAAAACCAGGTTTTGGTTGGGAACAGATTTAGCAACTAACTCTTGTTATATATAAGCACCAACTTGTATCAACATTTGATGGTATCATTTAGACTGTCAGACAATCCTGTTTGTCTCCTACCCTTCATAAATTGTCCAAGGTTTAGACTACCCAATATAAGGCAACAGAACAAACAGAGACATGGAATGTGAATATAACATCTGCTATTTTTAGTCCCCTACCGGTGTTCACACCGGAGGGGACTATAGGTTTGCCCTCCGTCTGTCCGTCTGTCCGTCCGTCCGTCCGTCTGTCCGTCCGTCTGTCCGTCCGTCCGTCCGTCTGTCCATCCGTCCGTCCGTCCGTCTGTCCGCTCAAATCTTGATCCCGCGATAACTTAATAACTAAGCAAGCGTTTTTGATGAAAGTTGGTATATGACTAGATGGCAATGTGTAGATTATGCACGTCATTTTATTTTTGTTTTTCGACTTAAATTGAGGTTGCTATGGTTACGGAAATAGTAAAAATATGGCCAAAAATGGGATCCTGCGATAAGATAATAACTAAGCAAGCTAGTTTGATGAGACTTGGTATATGACTAGATGGCAATGTGTAGATTATGCACATCATTTTATTTTTGTTTTTAGACTAAAATTGTTGTTGCTATGGTTACGGAAATAGTGAAAATATGGCAAAAAATATTGGATTCTGTGATAAGTTAATAAGTAAGCAAGCTAATTTGATGAGACTTGGTATATGACTAGATGGCAATGTGTAGATTATGCACATCATTTTATCTTTGTTCTTTGACGAAAAGTGCGGTTGCTATGGTAACAGAAATAGTGAAAATATGGCAAAAAATGGATCCTGCAATAACTTAATAACTAAGCAAGCTAACTTGATGAAACCTGTTTTAAAATGTAAAAAAAATTATAAGCCATGTTAGTCAGGGTGGTGATGCAGCAATATTAATCACCTCCAGTTGGGCATAACATTTCATATGTTTGACAATTATTTTGATGACTTGTTCATCTTAATCTATTATTGATTACCATATTGAGTCAATGTGAAGCCGGTAGGGGACTTTATGTGTTGCATACAACACCAGATACTTGTTGTTACAAGCATTCATGTTTTTCTCTCGGTGATGTAATACAAATGTTCTATACATGAGAAACTCCTTATTCCACTATAACCACATCTACAGTTTTGTCTGGTCTGGTATAGGATAGAGTAAATATTAGTACATCATTAGAAGTTAATCTCACGATAAATATTCAGATATCAGTCTTTTGACTTGTCATAATTCTCTATTTGAACAATCTACCATTTAGATAAGTCTAGCTAATGTCAGGACAATTTAGGTATTTGTATAGTTAAGATTTGATATGTGTCTGTTTGTCAGATATCTGTACTAGGAGTCCATTCTTGGTCAATTTTCAAATAATTCTGAGTTAATAATTATTTTGGAAGAAATACAGCTATTTGTACATAATTTTTGTTTTGTTGTACACAAGAAAAGAATGTATTGCAGAAAAAAAGTAATTTACATGTAAGGAAAATGATGTAGTCGAGAAATGTAGCAATATTACTTTTACTATGCTCATAAGGTTATGTGGGGCAGTATTTGAAATGTGGCTTGAGCTAGGTGCAAGATATAAGGACTCATATTGTCTTTGAATTTAAACCAGGTACTCCATACTATAGGGTATAACACCTCTTTGACATAATTATGAGCTGTCTTTTTTTGCATCATTATTTAATCTCAGGGGACGGTCTAAGACACATTATTGGAAGCTTAATAAATGACTAGTCAACACCCCAAAAAGATCAATTATGCAGCATATTTCTAGATGTGATGTGGATGTGGAGTTGCTTAAGGTTGAGCCTTCAAATTCACGTTTTATTGTCATATTTCAAATGCATTGTAAATCAAAATTCATTATTACATTGGGGTTGTTACCAATTCATTCCACAAGAATCATGGTTAAATAGTTTTTGACTAGACTTTGGTTAAAAAATGTGAAAATTTAATTTTGTCCATATTTGGTTCACACTGTTATTATGATGAATATAGGAGAGATAAGGTGAAGTCAGTAAATTTATTCATACTTATTTGTGATGATAAAGACCGTGTCTAGATGAATTACCGTACCCAGTATATAGGTCCCTGTCCAGGTATCTAGTTACATAGTACAGCTAAATGGGAAATCTGACCCATCTATGTATAACTCTATCTGTCAACAGATTTCACACTTTAACCCATTACCACACAGTCACACCTTTGGACACCTTACAAGTTCAAGGCTTTGGAAAACATTGTGGTAAATGAAGAAATTGCTTGTAAGAAGCAATTTCTTCATTTACCACAATGTTTTCTACACAAAAACACCCATAAAATTTAGATTTCAATCACTACAAATTGTCGTCTGCAACATCTTTGAATTTGGATCACCCTAAATTTTTTTCGTTTGGGAAAGGGTTAATAAGAGTAGATGATTTGTCTGGATTGTTGATAGTAAGCACAATGACGTAAAATAGCACTCTGCTGAAAGCACCAGTCTCCCAGTCAAGAAGTTCCTATCTTTGAAGTAGAGATTGATCTTGAACTTTCCAGTTTAGAAGTGCTCAAGGTGAGCTATTGTGGTCGCTTTTTGTCCGTCGTCCGTCCATCTGTCCACAATTTGTTGTTACCACTCTAGCATCCACAAATATTGACCAATCTTGACCAAACTTGGTCAAAACATGTATGACCATAAGTACTCGGATGAGTTAGATTTTGAGTCAGATCGGACGAGGAAGTTTAGAGTTATGTGCCCTTGAACATCATAAATGGCTAGTTTTGACTTTGTTACCACTCTAGTATCTACAAATATTGACCAATCTTAACCAAACTTTGTCAAAACATGTATGACCATAGGTTCTCAGATGAGTTCAATTTTGAGTCAGATCGGACCAGGAAGTCCGGAGTTATGTGCCCTTGAACGTAAAAAAAGGGCTAGTTTTGACTTTGTTACCACTCTAATATCTACAAATATTGACCAATCTTAACCTAACTTTTTTCAAAATATATATGACCATTAGTTCTCAGATGAATTTGATTTTGAGTCAGATCGGACTAGGAAGTCCGGAGTTATGTGCCCTTGAACGTCAAAAACGACTAGTTTTGACTTTGTTACCACTCTAGCATTTACAAATATTGACCAATCAAGACAAATGTTGTTAACTGTAAGATCTTGGATGAGTTTGATTTTCTGTGTGATAGGAGCAGGAAGTCTGGAGTTATGTGCCCTTGAATTTGACAAAATTGCTGTTTTCGACTTTGTTTACACTTTAGCATCTACATTTATTGACTAATCAAGACAAAACTTGGCCACAATGTTGGTGACCATAAGATCCTTGATGAGTTAAATTTTCAGCTTGATTTGGCGAGAAAAACAAGAGTTATTGGCCCTTTAATTTCATAAAATTACTGTTTTCGACTTTATTTTCTCTCTAACAAACAAATATGGACCAATCAAGACACAACTTGGTCGCAATGTTGGTGACCATAATATCTTAAATGTTTTAATTTGTCAGATTGATATGACTTAAAAAAATAGAGGTGTGTGCCCTTGACGGTTACAAAATTGCTGTTTTCTACTTTGTTTTCTCTCAAACAGCAATAAGTATTAACCAATTAAAAAAACTTGGACATAATGTTGATGAGAATATCTTTATCAAAACAGAGTTATGTGCCCTTTACTGTGACAGAATTCTTGTTTTCTTCCACTTTGTTTTTACTGTAACAGTTACAAATATTGATCCTTCAAGATTATGAAAGCAGTTTTTAGCTGGATCATAATCATACATCTTAAATTATGTGCTCTTGAACTTGACAACATCGGGACTTTCATTCTATCTAGGTGCAGGTGAGCGATTAAGGACCATCATGGTCCTCTTGTTTTTATATATAGCTCAAGATATGAATGTGAAAAAAGTTATCTTAGTAATCAGTAATCTGTAAATTGGAAATAATAGAAATTAGAGATCAAACTTTGGTGGTCAATTATGGTCATGGTCAATAGTATTATGTATTCTCTTCTTTGACTCTGTCATGGGTCATAAATGATGAGACCAATAAATTTTAATAATTTTAAATTCAACTGTGATTCTCGTTCTTCATGTTGTAATGATGTCAAGATAAGGGTTATGATGGGTAATAAATTAGCCATAAAGTTTGACTGAATTACAACAAGTAAAGTTTGTATGTTGTTGAAGTATTTGTATATTTATATTGTGGGTCATCAAGGTCTTTCAACTCAGAAAAAGAAGTGATTTTGAATAGCATTGTATTGACAATAACATCCATAAAATTTGTCAATCAACTCCTTAAACTGGTTTTGTCATAAATTAAATTATTTTGCTTATTTTTTGCCAATATATTGATTGATAGATTTGGCATATTGTTCATCCATAAATCAAACAAACTTCTTAAACTTCTTTAGAACATTTAATTAGTGGTTTACAAACATGTTTTGAACTTGAATCTCAAAGATGATGATATGCTATTTTGCTATAAATTCAAAATTTTAATAATTGGAAGGCACAGACAACATTCTTACATGTCCAGCATTTTGTCTTTAAATACTGTATGTTATTTCCTTATTTCACGAAGTTGGTACCATGAAGACTCTGGAGTGCAGAATTACAATATTGTTATCACAGTCTTGTATTTTATGAGCTACCTTGTTTTTAGCTCGACTTTTTGAAGAAAATGAGAGCTTATACTGTCACCCGGGCGTCGGCGTTGGCGTTGCAACAAAGATTAAAGTTTTTTCAAACATCAATAACTTCCATACTATCAAAGGGATTCAACCCAAACTTGGAATACTAATTCACCATCACATCCTCTACCATACTTTCAGGGCCCATGACCCTGGCTCCACTATATTTGGAGTAATGCCCCCTTTATACTAATCAATTTAGAAAGTCGAGCGAGCTGTCTTTGGACAGCTCTTGTTATGATCAAAGTATAGTGCTTAACCCTTTCCCAAATAAGACCTGGTTTTGACGTCCTTAGTAGAAGAGACATGGGAAAACATTGAAACAAAAGAAGAAACTGCTGATAACCAGCAGTTTCTCCTTTTTAGGTCTCAATATTTTCTATGTCATATTTTACACAAAGTCTATCTTTAATAACTTGCATTTTGTAATTTGTGGAAGTTTTTGAAGTGGATCACCCTAAAATTTTGGCCTTTGGGAGAGGGTTAACCAGGAGAAGTTTTTTTTGCTTGTTTGCTGGTTGAGTGTCTAATACAATAACATTGAAGAAGTATGGTGATTACATAAAAAAATTATGCAGATGGCCCGGGGTTAATGCTGGATCTATACAAGTATTTATTGTTTTATTGATGTATATAGATAATGTCAACATTGATTGCATGTCCCACACAGGAGCTAACTACATCATAAATACATCTATATAACTGACTAATTAATTGTTTAGTATGACAGGACAGCATGCCTGCAGTGTGGGCTGCAATAACAATTAATATAGCCTTCTTTCTTGTCTTAAAATTAAACATTCTAATGTATGCATTTCCATGAGACGATTTCTAAACACTCCCGAGACAAAGAAATTTAGACTTGCCCTAACTTTATATGAATGGGATTTAAATATCCATTACTACATGATAGAGACACTTTGATGCCCCACTAGAAAAAGGTTTAGGCGGAAAATGAAAAAATTGCTTGTGACAAGCAATTTCTTCTTTTCCCACAATGTTTTTCTTTAAATGTTTTCCATGCTGTCATTTTCTTCAGTGTCACAGAAATGATTGATTGTGAACACACGCTGGTAACAATGAAGAAAGTTAAATGTGATGAAAAATGATTAAGCGATATTACAAAGCTGGGATCTATTATAGATATGATTCTCCAATATTCAGGCTGGTTAATCAATACATGTATAGTACATGAATCACGGTGACAGTAGTTACCTCCCCTGATTTACCTGTGTTTATTTCTGTGTGTAGTACAGCCCACCTGTCATTTGTGACTCGTCACTCATTATAGTATACAGGCCTATATCACTGTATATCATGTGTCATATATACACCGTCTCAAACAGCTGTCTAATTAATTGATTTTAAATTTGGGTTAAAAAATGTTTAGGTTGATTGGAATTAGTGCCCCACTGAGTTTATGACAAAAGGATTCATATGTGAAAACACCTGGTGTGGAATAGCGTGTTTTGTGATTATAGCGGAATTTATATTTCATGTGTAAGACTTCAGTTTTAGGTTTTTAGAGGAAATTTGGGTTTGTGAATTTATTAGGTCCTAATTAGCATATAAATGTCAATTATCCTTCACTCTGTTTGGGGAATTAACCCTTTCTCACCCAAACTAGACCTGGTACTTACATCTTTATTAGGAAAGGATAAGGAAAACATTGAGGAAAAAGGAGAAAATGTTGATAATCAGCATTTTCCCTTTTTACCTCTATATTTTCAGTGTTCTATATTGTACTCGAATCAAGTTATATTAATTTTGTCAACAACCATTTTGTCACAGCTTTGAAATTGGAACTGTCAAAAAGTTTGCCGTTTTTGAAAGGGTTAAGCAGACAATTCCCAGTTGTGATAGTCTGGAAAGACTGTATCTCTTCCTTTCTGACCAGTCTCAAGCGCGGATCCAGGTATTTTTCCCAGGGGGGGGGGGGGGGGTCTTCCGATCTTTAACCCCTTTTAAGGCTTTTATCGGCCCCCTGACCCCCCTCTGAATCCATGCAAATACATGTCATACCATGAAGGACTAAATATAACAACGGTTTGTCGTGGCACACAGGGAAGAATGACGCAGCTTATATGGGACATAACCAGCATTTTTTTTGGATAACCCCTTTTTTTGCCAAATTCTAGGGGGTCATGACCCCCCGCTGGATCCGCGCATTAGTCTATAAGTGCTGCTGTCTGGGACAGGGTTAAGGAAAAAAGAAAAACCTTGTTATGATCAGTTTCCTTCATCTTGGTTAATCCATAACAGTGATATAGACAACACAGTGCATGTATTTGAATTTATTATTGTTTAAAACAGCATAGAAAACATTGACAGAAAAGAAGAAATTTGCTGTTAATGAGCATATTTTTCTTTCCGTTGTATTTTATGACATAGTTTTTCTTCAAAATTGGGACAAGGTTTTTCTGCACATCAGTGAGTCTGACCTTAGTCTAGCGTCCTGACAAGTATATCCCAAACAAGACCTGGTGTTGACATCCCTGATAGATAGCTGAGCCCCGATAGCTGAGTCAGTAACGTCAGTCTCTCATTCCAGGGGTTGGGAGTTCAAACGCTGGCTCGGCCAGTATCCATTCTGACATTTGACAAAAGTCATTTGTCTCTCACCAACCGGTGTTAATGTGAGAGAGCAGTTGGAGGCTCGGAAATTGTAGTGGTACTGGTGAGAGAAATACCAAGAATCAACGGTTAGGTGCTCCAGCTGCCAAGATATGACCATAGCAGATGAAAAACGGCGTAAAACCCCAATAAATTAAACCAGATGGATAATGTCCTACAAGAATTAGTACTAGAATTTTCCCTTTTTTCCTCAATACTTTCTGTTCTATCTTGTATCCTAATAGTATTGTTATCAACATCTTGTCATGTACTTGCGACTTTCAAATTAGAACTGTCTAAACTTGACTGTACCAGCTTTGGAAATGTCAATAGCATGGCTCACTACAAATCAGTGTTACAGTATCCTTAAAAATTATTACTTAATCTTATCCAATTCAGATTTATAAAAGAGAAAATCAGTATTTATACAGCATAGGCCATTCAACACAATGGAAGTAAAAAGCTTTAATGGTCAAGAGTAAATATTGTCATATGACATGCTTTAAGTATCCAATATCTTTAATAAGCCAGAGTTGAATTGGAAGTACAGGGCTGTAATGATATCCTCTATCAAGTATCATTGGCTCTGTAATATTATTCTAGATAGAGCCTGAAAACAAATGGTCTGGTTTATTGTGGTTTCATGCTGTTTTCAACTGCTGCAGTCTTATTGTGGCGACTGTAGCACCTAGCCATGGATTCCTATTGTTTCTTATAGCAGTGGTACCATAACATCCTAACTCAGCCGAGCCTCCAGCTGCTCTCCACATAACGATATCAAACTATTTGTGTGAGAGAAATGATATTTGCTGCAGCCGGGGATCGAACCTAGGACCTCTTGAGTGAGAGGCAGATGAGCCATTCAACCATTTATCCAAATTCTGATCCTACATTTTAGATCTGAGAAGGTGATAGTATTATGTCATTGTCACCAATAGTTCTGACCTCTCCTCCTTCTATCAGCTCTAATGTTCATACTTATTTGAGGACATTTTGTAAATGGTCCTTGCTTGTCCCAAAGTTGTTTATTCATGAATAACGAGTCTGTATAGTAGACCAGTATATGTGATTGGTCATCCGTGATCATGATGGATAAAGAGAGAAGATTAGGCGATTAACACCCTCCTGTGTTGTCCACCTCTCACACTTCACATACCAGACCATTATCATTAACGATTAAACACTATAATCCAGGATTATCCCCCTCCTTCATCCACTGTAAACAGTAGCAGACAACAAAATGTAGAACTTGAAAAAAACAACAAAACATCTTGTAATGCTACAAGACAAAAGTTACAGAAGAACCATCAATCATCATTCAAGGCTTGTCATGGATAACAATGATTCTGTCTTCTTGAAACTTCTATGATTATGTTCTAAGGGTGTTGCAATGACACATTGTATGTTATCACAATTATAAGTTTTCTTGATTAGATTGAACAATTTTCACACTCTCGATATAGACATGTTATTAAGTTGTCATTTCTACTGTTTCACCCGAATATAGACATCAAAGTGTATGTTTTATGAGTTAGGGAAGGTGACCAGAGGTTTGATTTAAGATTACCAAATATTTGCCTTTAATCTTGGTTGCCCATCATTCATGGATGATTACTCTGACATCAAGTATATCAGCCCTGTGGGTAGTGGTACGGAGTTCAGGATGACACATCCTGTAATGTTTATAATGTCACATGTATAACTCAGCCCACCAACATCAGCATTATATAACTACACACATACACACATGGTGTTGCCACGCTGGAAACACCTAGAATCTGCTGTTCTGATATATTGGTGGTCTCGTATCTACGACTAGTCACGATTCTAGCTGGTTTTGTTGACTTTCTACTGTTTTCTCTTGTGTCTGAATCAGTCACAGTTGAAGATGCTCCTCTATCTGTTCAAGACAGTTCACTGTTCATGTCTATAGGCATTATCTAGCATCAATGTTTTATGATTATGATTACAAATATCACGTTGATGTGAAACAGTGTCTTTATGGTTTCATGGCTGCCAGATATTTATGCAGCAATGTATTTGTTCTTTATCCCTTCTAATCACTGGATTAAAACAGCTTGAAATATCACCCTGACCCCTAGGCTTTATAAAAGATAAAGAATCTATTGCAATGTTCTATAGAGCATGACTTTGTTTAGATATTTTTACAATTAGATAATTGTTATACTACATAACTACAATATTGATGACAATACAGGGTTATCATATTGTGTTATATCACATCAAATTACCAACAATTATTATACATCATCTCATTGTGGCCCTCAAGCAAATTAATAATATTAACCAGTAAAAACTGTTGAAAATGATACATGTATTGCAATTTGATGGACTTAAATAAGTTAATTATGCCATATAATAGGAAGTTAAAAATTAACAAAACCACCATTTTACATTTTATCCAAATATTCTTAAAAGCCTGAAATATGTACTAGTATATCTTTCTTGGTGCTTGCATTGATTTTTGATCACTAAAATTATTTCTTATATGTACCTGTAACTGTATGAATGTTACACCAACAAACATTGTGAAGAAGGGAAAGACCTTTTGTATTGTAAATTAGGTGAGTCAAAGTTGGGAAAGGTTCATTCCTCCCACCTCAATATATTAAAGTATATGGGTACTCAGCTCAGTAGGAGTCTATCAATGATATTTACCAGTATTTTTGTTGTGGCTGTTTAAATTTGAAAGAGAAATTAACCAGGCATAAAACAGTTGACACTCCTCAATACATGTAGCAGATGGCCTCAAAACATTTGTGCAAGCACAAATTTTGTACTGAAACTTTAGTCATGGCATGACAATGGTTGATTAGCATTTTTCAAAGTCATTCACGTCTGTGTATTACATGTGTTATAATGTGATTTGATAAATTGACGTATTACATATATTTCTCCTTCACTTAATCTATGCAAATATTTAAAACAATAATAATTGAAATCTTAAAAGAAAATGATAAAATTAATTTCATTTATACTTTGACTCTCTGACATAAGAGAACTATACTTGAAAGGTTTTATTTGTCTTTGTTTATAAGGATTTCTTTAAAGATAGTTTCTTGTTTCTTGCTCTTGTCCCAAAAAATCATATACTAGAAACTGTTTTGCTATTTTGTGGTAGATGTATTTTTTCCGTGCTAGATGCTGTTATTTTGTCTGTGACAGCATCAGTTAATTTTGATGTATTGTTACCAGGACACCAAATACAGGTAATTTATGTGTTATCTCATAACACAGCTGCTGCTGCTGTTGGTAATATCAGAATCAATAGATATCCTTCACAATATAGCAGGAGTCTTACATTTATGATAAACTCGGCATAAAAATTGCAGAAGCCAAATAAGATGGAGAAGGTTGGGTTACTGTGAACATTCATGAACATGTTATCCAAATATATAATGGTCTATAAATGAAGAAGTTGTGTATAAATCACTACCAAAAATAAGTTTTGTATGTTTGTGAGATACTATTTTTTCAATTATTCCACATTTGACTCAGCATTTCATTCATTCTGAACATAAAGCATACCATTTCAAAGCATGTAGCAGGGTCCAAGAAATGTCAAATTTTGCACTCGTCCTGGAGGACGAGTAACTTACAAAAACCACTCGTCCTGCCCATGCCTTTACTCGTCCTACAAAGGATTCGCCGGGTTTATTATAATCTGGTCCATTTCCCAAACATTCCAAATATCTCATGGCGCTGTGCATCGCCCCCGCCTTGAAAAAAGGAACGAATATCTTTTCCTGGCATGATTTTTGACAGCTAACAAGACGAAGTTTATTAAATTGACGTCATCAAAAAGGAATGATAAATGCCGGTAACAAAGTCCGGCACCGTTTTATCAGACTTCGTTTTTCATTAATATGCAAAAAATATAACAGATAAACAAGTGATTTAGTATAGTCTGGGTCAAATACATTATAATTTGCCGTTTATAAAAAAAATCGGCGTTATTTAGATTCCGAAGCTGTTATTTAAAAGTTGACAACTAAATTTGCGATACCGGATTATATCACGCAGCACTTCCGGCATGATCAAAGAAAATGACAAGATGAAGAATAACTTATGGATAGCTGTATTCAAGGCAGACGAAATTTACCGACAAAAGGTATTTTTGCATGAAGATTTTTTCTTCAATGGATGATCAAATTATTTTATTGTGTTCAGTTACAATTTTATATGGAAAATTAATTATTTCTTGCTGAAATTTTCACTCGTCCAGCAGGACGACCGTGACTAAATTTTTTACTCGTCCTTACCAATTTTCACTTGTAAATACGAGCGGACGAGTGGATTTCTTGGACCCTGTGTAGAATAATTGAATTCATCAATAATTCACTAAAATAAATTTGAATAAGCCATAGTTCTTTCATAAAAAAAATCTATTCAATTTATTTTTGTTTCATTATATTTTCCTATTTTAGCCCAAAATTGTGGTGTTAAGGGTAAAACTTATGTGTCATAGTCATAAAAGGAAATATGAAATTTAAATTAGGAAAATATTTGAATTACCTATGTTATTATCTGTGTAATGTAGACAGTGTTTGGAGGGGATATTAATAACAAAAACTGAAATTCCTCTGCAGATGTGATGGTTATACTAAATTTTAACGTGGGATATTAATGGATCTAGTATGGGAGGGTGAAACCTTAATTAATGAAGGTTAATAAATTATTATTAGCTTTAAATGAAAGAATTACTCAGGAAGGGAATATTTTACTGTCACTATAAAACAGCATTGATTTCTTGATGCCGGGGAATTCCATTTTGAAGGTAGATTTGAATGTTGCCATAAATTTTACATTAAGTTTCATATTTTATTTAGGTGCTTAAAACTTTGAAGAATTTTTAAAGAAAGAATTGGAACTTTTTTGAAACAGATTGTAAGCCTCTGATTGCGTTATGTTTCTATGTGACAATGGTGAAGTTGTATACCTGCTACTGTGTATAATTCATAATAAGTTATGATGGGAGGCTTTACGGATGGAGGTTATGGAGTCTTATTGCCTGATACATGATTAGGCTACAGTGTGACAACATGTAGACCATCATTAGTGGTTTTAAACTGGACATTGTGGATTATACTGTGATGATCAAGTGACATCATGATCCGTGGAAGAAAAGAAACTAAAAGTTATGCTACCTGGTTTATAGGATTTGATCATGGTAAGTTATGTTATTATATTGTAAATATTTACAGATTTATGGAGTAGGGTGTAATGCCAATTTATTAAAACATTTCAGTCATATTGTTGCGGCTAGAGACCTACTCATATCCATGGATTGCTAGTAATTCTGTCACAAGTACTTCCAAAATATTTTTTCCTAGTATCTATTTGGTCTTCCTACTTAGGTTTATGATTATCCAAAAGATATTTGCTATGGCGGGGGATTGACCCAGAACCTGGCAATGAAGAATCTTATACCTACTGGCTATAGCCAAGGCTGAACATATTATTCAATAATCATATACAAATTTCACAGTGTATGAGATATAAATACCAACACAGATAAATAGTTACCAAGACAGTGACTTGGTATTTTAATAATTAATGAGTACAGCCCTGACCTTGTTATACAGCATGCAATCTTGTCTGCTGGATCAATATAAAGATGCTAACTTTATATATGGGTATATGCTAAGAAATATTTAGTGTATGTATTGTAGGCTAAAGCTAATCTGTCTTTCTGAAATTCCACACATCTTTTTCATCACAAAAGTTTCTCATGATATTTTGAGTTTGTGTAATTGTGCACAATTTGGGCTGGAAATCCTCTTTTGAAGCTATTAAACATTTTAGGGTATGTATAAAGAAATCAAGTGTATTTCACAAGTGAACTATTGAGAATTATTTAAGGTTCATTTAATCGTAAAATATCCAAATGCTTGAATGATTATTTCAGTTTTATGGTAGATCAAACAGAAATATTTACTCAATTATGAATGTGCCTGTAATATATTTTAAAGTTGTGAGTAAACTCCCTCAAGGTTGGGCCTGCTATAATAATTTATTTCGATTGTTCAGCGATTATGTACAGATTTATTACATTTTGTTTTCCTTTTTTTGCTTTTATAAAAGAAACAAACACTTACAATTCTTAACCACGTTCAAGAATTTTCATGGAGAAAACTATTACAAAATTTAATAATATCATCTGGTTGTCGAAGAAAGTGTGAATTAAAATGGAGAGAGACAATTTTCTTTTGATGAGAGTAATATTTTAACCAAAATTCTAACCATAATGTAGATTTAATGTACTTTATTTATGTTTTGAATGTAGATTGTGTAATGACAAATGTGTGATAATGTAACAATGTTGAGAGAGCTAGTTTTGTATCCAGTAGAGAGATGCTGTTTAATGTAGAAAGTGAAGGGACGAGGGGGAACACGACCATACATGGTGTGGTGAAATTTAAGACATTAATGAGTACAAATTACACCTTAATTCACTCTGTCATTACCTGAACAACCCTGCAGTCAAACACTTGTAATGGTGACAACATTTTAACACCAAGTACGCCAAGAAGTCAGAAAAATATGACAAAAACTTTAAAAGAATAATTGACATAAGTTTCTAGATCTATCTGGAAACTTGTTATTATTTGCTGTTTGACTTGATTATCATTCTGAAGAACTTAAGTCTTTACTTAGTTTGTCTGAGTTATCCATATAAGATTCTTTAATCATTCCAAGTCTCTTTAAAACAATCTGTACAGAAGCCCATGGACTTGCTGTTTCTGTTTATAATAGAAGTCAGTTTTCATGTGTTGTGAAGGTCGTCTACAAAGTAGTATGTATTTGTGTATATTTTGTAATTCATCAGTATAATCTGTAATGTAGCATCATTATACCCTACAGCTAGGCTATCTAATGAATCAGTTCAACACTGTCTCTACTCTTATTTATTGGCAATCCAGTTTGTACCTGAGTAAGCCCATATCCTATCTTTTTCTCTCTTTGTATGAAATATTACATGTTGGATATGAGACATATCGGATACTGTACATTTACAACTTACAGAAAAGTAATTGGTTTTTAGCTGAAAACTTTTGTAAAGAGCATATAAAGCTCAAATTAATTAATACTAGACTAGTTTTGCACTGACCTTATTGTGATATGGAGTAGACTATTGATGGGATGATCGATTTTGGACTGGTCACTATAAAACATGACTCGTGAATAAATAAAGGCCTGACTCTACATTGATTAGTTATCTCTAATCTGGTAATCATTAAGGCTTTGATCTGTGACCCTTCCTTAAACATTCACAATAAACAACCTGGTATCTATAGAAAGCATTGAGGAAAGGAGGAAATGCTGACAAGTCAACATTTCTTTCTTTCCCTTCAATGTTTACTTTTACTTACAAGTTTTCTGCCTTAATTACTTTGTCTTTTGCAAGCTCTTACAATTTCAACTAGAGTCCTAGATTTATATGACTAGCGTTTTATTTATGTTTGAAAGTGTTAAGGCTTGTCTTTCTGTCATCTCTGTCTGCCCATCTGTCTGTCATTTCCTTCTTTCTATCTTTCTAGGTCTGTCTCTTTCATCTCTTCATCTTTCTATTAATATCATAAACTTCCATTATTGATATGTTCTTCCCTATTTGATTTAAGCGATGCAATTATTTTTCTCATTTATGTTTTGTAAGTATTCAAATGAAACATGAATCTTCAAATATTGAAGGAAATGAAGATATATTAAATATAATAATCCAATGGTCATGGAGGTTTTGTGTAGATGACTCATCTAAACACAAACAGCCACTATTTCATCTCATTATTGATCTGATAACTGATATCTATTTTAATTAAGGCCATTGATAGGGCACTTGTCATTCTAATTGATTAGATTAATTATCCTTTATAGTTGTTCACTGACCCTGTAGTTATTGTTGTCTTTATCTATAGACATCAGATTTATTTGTTTTATTCTTTATTATGGGAATAAGAACATGTTTTATTCTGATAAACATGTTCACTAAACAGGAAAATACCTTGTTATACTTCTGCAGATCATATATAACCTTTCCATTGTGCAAGAAATTTGGGAGTTATACCATGCAATGTAGATGATAAACGATAATACAAACTAGACTATGCCTGGATTTGATGCTCTAGATTGTTAGAAACATTGAGAGAAAAGGACAATATTTCAATGTTTATACTTCAATGTACACATGCACACTTTCTGTTTGGAATCATTCATTTTGTCTCTGCAATTAGGACCTACCAAATTTTGACAACTTGGAAAGGGTGTGACAAGCAGGTACACACACAGCTCCCAACCTACTGTTGGAAGGTGTTGTGTGTTTCAAACAGCAGCTATTTTAATTGAGATCAGTACAATTGTACAAAGTCATGTTTTGTTCAACACTGACATGTACTATCAGATAGATATAAAGCCAAATAGTATGACAATGCACTCTTTATAGTATGTGTTGGTATGGCTTTTGAAAGGTATTGGCATTATAACAAATATGTAAAACAAAACATGATTGAAATTCTATACAAATTCCTACTCCCAGCTGTGCAAATTGTAATAACCTTTATTATAGGTTGTTAATGGGTAACCAGAACTTTGTGAAGTTTTTGAGCTTATTTCTGGATGTCAGTTATAGATGTAAAATTTTGCTGACATTTTTTTTGTTGTGGATGACCAATGTATTTACTTGCAGTAAACATTTGACCATTTGACTTCTTTCAAATGAAAGATTTAAATTTACATGCAACATCGGTATTGTTCATGTAACTTGATATATCTATAGCATGATGGGGGTTTGTCATGTAGAGATGGGATTATGTTTCTGTGTTAAAAATGATAGGCAGCATATTGTATGGATTATCACTGGATCATTTTATTCAACACATCAGTCGTCTGTATATGATTTGTCCTCTCTGAATTTTAGGCATGATGGGGCAGCCTAAGAATCATAATCAAGCTGGGTTAAGGCAGTGGGGCATGCTAGACAATCCTCATAGTATATCAAACAGCGTAAACCTAACTGGATGTAGAGGTTGAAGATTTAATGGTATATTACAAAATCTCCAACCAATAATTATGTGGGAGAAACCTATTACTTATTTGTCCTTGTAAAATTGGCATTAGTCATTTAATACCCTGGGAAAACTATCACTATTTAAAATTTACAAAATGAAATTAGAATGTGTAAAGAAATCTCAATGAAATGTTGAATTAGGAAGGTCGCTTTGTAGAAATTGAGTGAATAATAATTGTTATTGCACCTTTGCAAAAATACCTGCCCTGCGTTCAGTTAAATTTCACAAGAGCCGCGAACAGATTTTTTACTTAACAATCTTACTGAACGCTCTGCAGAGTTTCCGTATTTTTTCATCATTCGTTAGGATCCAGGGGCCTGTTTTTAGCTCCACTGGGCTTTCAGGCCAGCGGGCTATTGTCATGGCGGTGTGTCCGTCGTGCGTGTGTGCGTCCGTCCGTCCGTGCGTCCGTAAACTTTTTCTTTAAAAATCTTCTCAGAAACTACTGGATGGATTTCAACCAAACTTCACAGGAATGATCCTTGGGTGACCCTCTCTCAGATTCCTTCAAAGAATATGGATTGAACCAGAATAACCTGAGTTATCTGCCCTTGAATGTCAAAAATAGCAGGTTTTGACTTTATTTTTGCTCTAAAATCTACAAATATTCAATAATCAAGACAAAACTTTGACAGAATGATTCTGACTACAAGATCTTGTCTTGGTAAAATTTTCAGCTGTATTTTGACTTTGTTTTCACTCTAGCAACTACAAATATTGACTAAACAAGACAAAACTTTGACAGAATGATGCTGACTTTACGATCTTACCTTTGTTAAATTTTCAGCTTGATCTGAATTTTATTATGCTCCCCGAAGGGAGAGCATATAGTCGCCGCTTCGTCTGTCCGTCCGTCCGTCCGTCATTCCGTCCGTCCGTCCGTCCGTCCGAAGCAATTTCTCTATAACCCTTGGGCCAAATCAAATGAAACTTACCATGTGAACTCCCTAAGACATAGTGCCGATGTACTTTTCCCAGTTTTTGGATTTGAGGCCTCGTCATGGGAAAAGGGGACTTAAGGTCAAATACTTTTTTTCTCTAATTTCTCATAGTCTAATGGTCAGAATTTGATGAAATTTCATATTTGAGTAGCAAATCAGATGCCCTTGACAATAAACTACTTTAAATTTGCGTATAAAAAGTATGTCATGGAAAAAGGGAGCTTAACGTTTGTTAGCTTAATCTTAGCTCTGCATGGCATACATTTATTGTGACAATGCCTTAATCGGGGAGCATTGTCCGTCTCTGACGGCTCTTGTTGCATTAGTTATGTGCCCTTGAAATTGCCAAAAATTACCATTTTGGGCTCTATTTTGCTGGTTTTGACTTTATTTTTACTCTAAAATCTACAAATATTGACCAATCAAGACAAAACTTTGACAGAATATATATAAGCATTATATCGTCGGTGTAAATGCAAAACCTCGTATGCCGATTGGTGCGATTTTCAAAGTACAAATTTGTGTGCCCTGTGTAGATGATTCTCCCAGGTTTTGAGAAATTTTGACTGATCAGTATTAATGACACATTATTTGTGAACAATATGTCCAAATTTCAAGTAAGACATTTCAGTTTGGGAAATGCTACTACACTTTTTTCCCACCCCTTTGAAATTTTCCAAAACCGAGATACGAGGTTTTGCATTTACAACGACGATATGCTGCCTGGGTGTAATTTTCAGCTTGATCGGAATCTTACATCATGAGTTATGTGCCCTTGAATTTGACAAAATTGCCATTTTCGACTTTGTTTTGTTGTCACCAATCAAGATGATACTTGGAAAGAATCTTGTTAACAACAAGATCTCGCTTATGTGTAATTTTCAACATGATCACACTGTTACAATCTGAGTTATTTACCCTTGAAATTGACAAAATTTCAGTTTTCGACACTTTTTCACTCTTGAAGCCACCAATATTGACTCAATTATTATAGACAAAATTTGAACAGAATGATAGTGACCATAAGATCTTGCATGTGTTTAATTTTCGATTTGATTTTAATTATACATACTGAATTATGTGTCCTTGAATTTGGCAAAATCACAGTTTTCAATTTTATTATCGCTCTAACATCCCTAAAATATTAGTCAATCAATTACTTTCTTTTTGCATTGACTACATGATTGCTGCTTTTGGCTTTGTTTTTGCTGTAAGTGTTTTAATGTAAGAACCACAAGTATTCAAAAATCTAGTCAAAACTTGGATTTAATATTAAAAGAAATTCAGGCCTGTGGAGCGACTCAAGACCTTCAGGTCTTTCTAGTACTAACAAACTTACGAACATTTTTAAAGGGGGAATAACACTTAACATCTTGCAAATTTTCCGAGAACTTCATGCAAAAAAATAAATATATATTATTAAAATATGGTCTTTAAATTGAATATATGCCAAATCTTAGCTTTCTACCTTGTGTATTGGCTTAGATGTCGACGGATTTAAAACCCCATGATTTGTTGTCCCGGGGATAATATTTACAATAATGGAACATATGGGGTTTTAAATCCGTCGACATCCTAGCCAATACACAAGATAGAAAGCTAAGATTTGGCATAGATGCAATTTAAAGGCCATATTTTCATAATACATATTTATTTTGTACGAAGTTCTCGGAAAATTTGCATGATTTTAAGTGCCATTCCCACTTTAAAACAACAACAACTCTGATTGGCCTAATAATTACTGTTATTATTTTTCGTTCAATCAGATGTGTTGTTACAAGGTTTTTGCAAAAATATATGTTAGTAAAACGCGGCCCAGGTCTTTCCGTAACCCTCCGATTTATCTAAAGCGATATTTTACATGTAACATTTTCGTATTTTCATTTACAAAAAATCATGTATTATAGTTACTGTAATAATACATAATCTATTTACAAATAAAACAAAAATTACATTCGCAAATAGGACCTGTCTGCCATTTGTGTTAGCTCGGCACACCACCTTCATATCTGTGAGCCAAATGTTGCTCACAAGAAAAGTTAACAGGTCATTCAGTACGAAACTGTTAGCTCATGTGAGCGAACGTTAGCGAAAGTTTCGTCTTCCTGAACGCAGGCAGGGCTGGTTTCAATGTTTCAATACAGAAAGTCTTAAAAATCATAGAATGAATAGAAAGAAATACATTATCATCTGATAAGCTTTTCACTCAATAGTTTCCTGGACATTCATTTTCTGTTTTTAATAATAATAATATACTTGTATTGACATGTACACACTCTGAGTTTTGTTTAGTGGTCTGGATTAGGTCATATAAAGACACTGACAAGATTGAATCAGCCAAGTTAAGCATACAACAGTTTGATTGATCCATTGGGCATAATTCCTCTTTCAACTCCTATGGTCATATGGCGGTCGCTAGAGCACCTAACCTTGTATTCTTGTTGTTTCTCATACCACTTACCACAACATCCTTAATGAGTCTCCAGTTGCTTGACGACATAGTTCAACTATTATCAAGCCATTGAGAGGAGACAACTTTGTTGTAAAGGATGTTTGCCGTGGCTGGGGATCCAACCTGGGACTTCATGCGTGAGAATAAGATGCATTTTCAACTGCGCTATGGTCCCAGCTTCATACAGTTTGACTTGCACATTGTGAGGTAGTGTTGATACAAGAATTAACGAGCATTTGATGTCACAAGTAATTAGGGTTGTGTCTATTTAACAACACTATAATTACCTGAATGACATGTGATATACTGCCAGTTTACTGCTGGTTTATGGTCAGCTGACAGTAGTTAACTTGTTTATATCCCGGGGCTGGCCACCACATACTGACTCTAAACTGTAGAGAGGGCCAGAACATACTGACACTAAAACTGCACTCGGGACACAAGGTTCTGAATGTAACTTTGGCAAGAAAGTCATGATGGAAACACTGTTTGAAGAAAAACCTTGCCATGGATAGATAGCCTCTGACTGAGCTATCCCGGTGTATCAGTTTATCTTGGCCCCTGGGCAGCTTGGCCCCCGGGGGCTAAGCTACCTGCGGGCAGCTTGGCCCCCGGGGGCCAAGCTACCCCGGGGTATCTTAGCCCCCACCCTGGTTAGCTTGGCCCCCACCTAAAATCTTTTTCCAGAGTCCCCTAAAATACAAAACAATGTCTGTAAATGTTACGCCTACTGTTAAATGAAAAGAAAAACCAAAGTTTAATGTGTTTTGGTCAAATTAATTTTTAGCCTTTTTTGGCGCAGAATAGGGGCGGGGGCCAAGCTACCCAGGCCTGGGTAGCTTGGCCCCCGCCTAAAATCTTTTTCCAAAAGACAAAACAATGACTGTAAATGTTACGCCTACTGTTAAATGAAAAGAAAAAACAAAGTTTAATGTGATTTAGTCAAATTAATTTTTCGCCTTTTTTGGCATAGAATAGGGGCGGGGGCCAAGCTACCCAGGCCTGGGTAGCTTGGCCCCCACCTAAGATCTTTTTCCAGAGTCCCCCAAAATATAAAACAATGTCTGTAAATGTTACGCCTACTGTTAAATGAAAAGAAAAAGCAAAGTTTAATGTGTTTTGGTCAAATTATTTTTTCGTCTTTTTTGGCGCAGAATAGGGGCGGGGGCCAAGCTACCCAGGCCTGGGTAGCTTGACCCCCACCTAAAATCTTTTTCCAGAGTCCCTCAAATTAAAAAACAATGTCTGTAAATGTTACGCCTACTGTTAAATGAAAAGAACAAGAGGCCCAAGAGGGCCTGTATCGCTCCACTGGCTCAGTATTTCAATCAATGAGACGGTTCAAGTATAGATTTTCATAAGGAAATTTGACAGGAAAGCTGATTCCAGAATAGACTTTACCTTGAGAAACCTTATTTCTCAGTGGTAATAAGTATTGTTTGTAAATAGGAAAAGTTATATATCGCTGCTTTTCTGCCAAAAACATGTATCTGCAGCTTAAAACAAGCTGCAGATACAAGGTTTTTGCAGAAAAGCGACAATATGTATATCCCTGTATTTCAACCAAACCTTGTAACCGCAGCTTAACCCTTTTCCAAACTGAAACAAGACCTGGGCTGCGTTCAGTAGACAAAACGTTTTGTCTTACTGGACGCAGGGCTGGTTTTGATGTCCCCGATAGAATAGGCTTGAGAAAACATTTAGGCAATAGAAGAAAATGCTGATAATCAGCACTTTCTCCTTTTGCCTCAATATTTTCTGTGTATTATTGTACTCAGATCCAACCTGCCATATCTTTTTCAGTGAAACTTAGTTAAAGATGAAATTCCAATATATTTTTTGACCCATTACCAAAATGGCAAAATTTGGGGCTTTTCCAAATTCAAAGATATTGCAGACGACAATTTCAAGTGAATGAAATTTAAAATATTTTGGTGTTTTGGCATAGAAAACATTGTGGGAAATGAAGAAATTGCTTGTCACATGCAATTTCTTCATTTTCCGCACTGTTTTTCAAAGCTGTTATCTTTTAGGGAGTCAATGTGTAGTAATGGGTTAAGTCCCGCAACAGATAGATGCTGGACGATGGACGATCATTAAAGCTCATATAATAGCACCTTGTGCTCAGGAGAGCTGAAAACAGGTGTAAATGATACTAATGATGCCAAGGCTTTAGTTTTATGGAAATAAGGCAGAATTTGGCTGGAAATTCTGTATCGTAGGGTTTTCCATCTTAGATTTCCACACAACACAAAATTATCATGGATATGATCTTTTTCATCTCTCTCTTTAAATTGCCGTAAAATGCACAATTTTGATTTATATGACCTTGCCAGATAGTTTTCACTGGTGGTGAACTCGGCCAAAGCGTTGGACATTTTTTCGCGATCATAGTATTTCGTCTGTGTTGTTTTAAATATTGTAACTACGGCTTGGATTAAGCTGTAGTTACGAGATTTTATAACAACACAGACGGTTTGTCTATACAAATTGCTACATCCGGTCTATTTTTAGAACAAATTCATTGTTATTAGAAAAACTATCCAATCAGATCTTTAAACTCACATTTAACTGAAATATCTGTACCTTGTGGTAGCGAAAAATGTCCCTTGCTTTGGCCGAGTTCACCACCAGTGGTTTTTATGTTTAACTTGATTTGGTAGTATAAATAAAACTCAAACACAAGTGTTTCTGTAAATAATGAAGTTTTATTAAAGAATGTTTAAGTAATTGAAATTGTTGTTTACAATAGCATACAATCAATACATATTTTCATTACATAAAAGTTGTTAAATAAACAACTTGCAGAATTCATATTATGCATGTACATGTATTACTTAAAATTTTCAATTAACCCTTTCCCAAATGGCATTGTTTTAGACTTCCAATTTGAAAGCTGCACCAGAAGACAAAATGGAAGGTGATGAAAACAGGTTTTGCACAATATAGCAAAATAAAAATAAATGAATAAATTTATGAAAAAAATGAAGCAAAAGAAGAAAATGCTGATTATCAGCACTCAATGTTTACAGAAGCCTCTTAAATTAGGGACGTCATGAACAAGCTCTTATTTGGGAAAGCGTTAAGTTTCATTACAGCTTATTCATGTTTTTGACAAAAGTAAAATGTTAATTCATCTCAACATTATCTGTTATTCAAACCTTTGTATAACATCTAAATTCAAAAAGCATATTGCTACTATCTGCTGATATTAACCCAGGACAACTTAATTTTTGTCAACAATGTTCTCTATAACTAGGCTGGGGCTCTGAAATGACTTGCCAAAGGCCATACCCACATGGATGGCAGCTTGAATGTAATCCAATCACATCACCCGCAACTTCTCACAAGAAATGAGTTTGGCATTCAAGCTACCATGTCAAGCAGGACCCCATTGTTTAAAATAGAATATGATCATATTTCATGTGTTTTGATCATCATTCTACCCTTTACAGACCGACAAGCCTTTCTGGATTGTCTTGATCTGTTATGAGTGACATCTTCACTATAAATGTACATATATGAGTTTTAGACCTGTAAGCTTTTATTCCAATGATAAAACAAAGTTTTGCAGATTGTACAGCTATATATTAAAATGCCTTTCCATCTATTATATGAAAGAATTGTTCTATGCCATACAAAAACATACTTAAGTGATTATTTCTAAACTATTATAATTAAATTTAAATACATACACATTTACAATGATGTTGCATTAATCCCTTTATATGAATATTTGACTGTCATAATGATATCAGTCCTCTTGTTATTTGAGTAACATATAATAAATAGTTTGTTTTTCTCTCTTTCCCTTGCTATCATCTGTCATGACTTTCATATGATTTATATATAAATGTGGTTATTGTGATATTCTTTGTGCAAAGCACCATTTCCACTTCTAACAAAGTCTATTTGTTAATCTATGACATTGCTATATATATTCATTAAGTATCTTTGAAATATATTCTCCTTTTGGATCAGTACTAGTCTTTGTTTTGATTTTCTAATCATTTCAGAGATTTATTCTAAAACTCGCATAAAACACTAAACTAATATTTTGAATCAAACAATGAATGGTACATGAACTTTTTCAGTAGATCAGCAGTTTTAACAAAAGTAAGACAGTGCTTTACTGAGCTTAGAACAAGTATAATCAAAATAGGAACAAGAGCTCCGCAGAGTGGCGCATATACACCCGAGAGGGGCTTGTTTGTAAAATTTGCCATTTTTTCAATTCAAGGGCAGATAATTCAAAAACGAAACAGGTTATCTGAATTCCGTAAGCGATGTGCACAAATAGACACAATGGAGAATCATTGTGGCAAGTTTGATTAAATTCCAATCAAAACTGTAGGAGAAGTTGCGCACACAAGAAATTGCTAACGGACAGACTGACGGACAGACAGACGACCGGGGCCATAACAATATGAACCTTCAGGCGTATAAAAATATAAATATTTGCTCTATTTGTCACAATAATCTTACCATTGTGCATAATTTTTCACCCTACAGGTCATTAATTTTTTGATGAGTTTTCTTCTCAATACTGAGGTTGATGTGAAATACAAAATTTGTGTAAGTTAGTGTGAACACATTTCGAAATTTAAAGAACATACTGCAATAAATATATATGAGATGTTAATCTACAAATCTCATTTAACTTGTTTTTATACGTGATGAACCATTTGCTAAGCTCTGCACTGCCTTCAGAAAAATTATGCAGAATGGAATAGTAATGTGAGTAAAAAGGTACAGTTGAATTAATGTAAAGTAGCAAGTTCATGTGTAACAGAAAGTAACAAATAGGAATCAATTCTATTAATTAAACAGTGACATAATTTCCGACAAACAATAGTATTTCCTCAGTGTAAATCTAAAAAATTTAACTTAGTCCAAATTCAAAAATGTTGCAGATGACAATTTAAAATGAATGAATCTTACATGTTTGGTCATCTTATGTAGAAAACATTGTGGGAAATGAAGAATTTGGTTTTCACAAGCAATTTCTTCATTTTCCACATGGTTTTCCATGGACATTATCTTCTGGGGAGTCAAAAGGAATCACTGTATGGTAATGGGTTAAAGGTGTAAAATGATCAGTCAACATGTGACTGCAGGCTGATCGTTATGTTAATCTTCTGCCACACAGTTCAGCATATGACAAGGCTTACAGTAGAAATTTCTCTCTTTCTTATTAGATGCTGAAATATGTGTTGAACATGAAGGAAAAAAAATAAGAAAAGAATGTTATATCGCTTGATCATAATTATGTGACCCGCCAAGCTTAACAGTACCTTATGGAAAGTGTGAAAAATATCAAACCTAGCCAGTCTGTGCAAACTAACTAGGATCAATTTTTTTCATTCTAAGGCAATTTCTTGGATATATATATATTTCGTTTCCTTGTTTGTTTTACATGTTCAATAAAATTCCAAATATGACATCTGGTTGATATCTGCTGAATCTCATGTATCTCAAGATTTGGTTAAATGGAAAAACCAGAAGGTCCCTTTCAGTGTGACAGGTCACATATCTTTGTGTCCACCTTTCTGCACCTATAGTGGCCACCCATACCTATATGAACCACCAGCTTTGTCTGCTGAAATAGCAGACAAAGCAAAAAACAATGACGGGTGAGATTTCAAACTGACCTCTTTCATTCAAAATAATATGTAAACTTGTCATTAGCTTCACACAACTCAATATTAATGATTTTTTTTTTAAACTTTATGAAAGATTGACACTGTGATTTGGCACAGCAGAATACACCATCGAATGATCAGACCAGACACATTCTATGACATCAGTGAGAATCAGTGGTATATTACTGTAAATATGATCAATTAAGGAGCCAGAATAATGGGTTGTTTTTGACACTTGTTGACTGCAGTTGAAGAAATCCTGCATAAACCTCTGGATAGTTGTATTCATATCCAATAAATCAATGTTGATATCACCTTGAATAATGAGGTGCTTCCCTTTGAAATGCTTTAAATTTTCAGTTAGAAATTTCTTCAGGTCAGTCACCGAAGATTTAGGAGAGTTGTACAATGTTGCAATGACTATTTCTTTATCTTGCACCAAGAGTTCTACAACAATCATTTCTATGTTTTTCTTTACCACAGAAAAGCTATGAGAAATATGAATGTTGTCCCGCACATAAACGATAATTCCTCTGTGAGGACGAGCATTGCTTACTTGTTTCCCATCTGCTCTAACAATTTGATATCCAGTTCTCTGCACTAAATCGATGGAATCATCTGCAGTTAACCATGTTTCTAATAAGCATAAACAATCTGCAGCTTTGACATTGGGATCTGAAAACAATTCATCCTTATGGCTTCTGTAAGACTGCATATTGTTGAAAAGGCATGTGAAATGAGTGTCACTAGTCATGTAAACTGGAGTGTAACATAGTTTCAATTTCTGTGATTCTCTTAAACGTATCATTTCTTCTTGAACTTTAGTTGACACAGAAATCTTGCTTTCATTCAAGTTTAGAATGTAAAGGCCTTTCAGGGATCTTGATCTACTTATTGCGACATAATGGGCATGGGAAAATACACGTTTTCCATCCATATCTATTACAACCTGACTCAACGTGTCTCCTTGAGATTTATGTACAGTTTTTGCTGTTGACTGGCGCAGAGGGATTTGTATTCTCACAAAAGTTTTTCTCAAATACACAAAGTTCCTCTTTGAATCAAAGATAGGTGTCCATAATGGATTAATAGCACTATGATACAAATGTCTGTACTTTGAACGCCATGATGTTCCGATTTTATCATCATTGAAAGAAACCCACACAATACTTGGTCTAGTAGTATTTTTCTGTCTGTATTCAATTTTATTTATCATACAAGAAGACCCATTTACTAATCCATCATCTACATCAAGGTTAAGACATAGGTCATAAATCATTCCAATAGCTATTCCTACCATCTGACTAAGCCCTGCAGTGTGTGTGGAATCATGTGGCAACTTTGATATTAGTTGTTGTTTAACTGTCACATTGTCATCTCCTAATACATGATCAAGAGCAGGAATGTTTACTTTTTCATTAGTATTATTAAGAAAGCTCCTGACATTGAAATTGTTCACTTTCTCATTGGTATTGAATAAATGTGTTGTATTTTGTGGATAGTCTGTACTAGCAGTATCAGTCAATCTCTTTTTTAGATTTTCAATGTCAACTTGTGTATGATTTCCTTCTCGTAATCTGTTCAAAAGTTCAGCAAATTGCTTGTCTTCCTTTTGCCTCATGATCTCATCCAATTCATGCATTACAATAAAATCCTGCCATAAGTTTGTAGCTAAAGGTCCAAAATTTGTTTTCAAATTCTCAAATATCCAACCATCCATCACTGGTTTCAACTGGAAAAGGTCTCCAATGAATATCATATGCAAGCCACCAAATGGAACATTACTGCCCTTTATTTGTTTTAATCTTTCATTTATGAGTTTAAGCATGTTATTTCCAACCATGGACACTTCATCAATCATAACAACAGACAAGTCTTTATATTTTGTTCGAAGGGTGTTTAAAGTGTCACTATTAAGTGGAGTACAATCATAACCCTGGCTTGCTGGAATGCGGAAAGCTGAATGTAATGTTACCCCATTTATATGAAAAGCAGCTTTACCTGTTGGTGCACAGAGAAGAACTCTACAGTTCTCAGGATTATCACCAGGATTAGATGTCAAGTAACGCTGCAAAGCTTCAAACAATGCACTTACAAGAACAGATTTTCCAACGCCTGCACCACCAGTTAAAAAAACTTTCAACTTTTGTTCATCACGCTTAACAGATTGGAAAACATGAATAAAAAATTCTCTCTGTTTCGTATTCAATGATTTTATCAATTGCCTGTAATCTATGTCTGACATTGTTTTCCTGCGTACACTAATATCTACAGAAGCAACACTTAAACCAACATCTCCAGCAATATCACCTTGTCTCTGATTTTCAGGTCTATCAGGATCAAAGAATATGAAACTTTCACTTTCTTTTGCACCAATATTTGAGTCATCCTGCTCAGACTGCTCTGTGCCTGGGGCAACATCATCAAAATCTTCCTCATTGTGAGCACGCTCCATTGCATCATCTAGTTCATCAGCATTCTTTTCATACTGCAAGGCTTTGTGCTCTATGAAATTTTTAATGGATCTGTACCTTGATAGGTAAGAGTCATGACCTTGTTTCAAATCAATACTTTCATCTCTCCATGAAGTAAATAGAAGCAATCTTTCTCTACAGAACTGTTCGATGTCAATTTTTTTCGAAAATCTTACATATCTTATGACTTTTCTTTGTTTCCTTTCACTTATAACAATTCCATTTTTGAGAACAATTCGACCCCCAGGAATAGAATATTGTCTATCCTCACTTGAATTATAGTCATTTGTGTCTGAGTCAAGCACCTCATCCTCGTTACAATATGTATCCATGTTTTCATTGTTTTCACCTTCATTGGTTTCTTCATTTAATGTTTCAGAAATGTTTTCACCTGAATTTCTTGCAGTGCCTTTGTCAGTGTTGTATTTGATATCAAGCTGGGACACATAGTCTGCTAAACACCAATTTTCAAGTTGTTTCGGTCTTTTAGAATATCTTTTAATGGTATTATCTGCTTCAATATCTGTAGAATTTGAAGATAATTTTTCAAGAGATTCCTTAGACTTAAGTAGGAATGTTCTCTCTTCAGGCAAAGAAGTGTTAATGAAAACAACATCCCTTGAGGCTTTTGTCAATGGCTGTTGTAAAAGTAAGTAGCAGGCTTCCTGGGCACTAACCTCAACACTATTCAAGAATTTATTTCCAATATGTCTAACCTGTTGTCGGAGATCCATATTTCCTCTTCTAGCTTCTTTACATGCCTCATTCATAAGAATACTCATTCCTCTCTGTGCTTTACTAATATATGAAACTATATATACAGCACATGCATATGGATCCAATACAAATTGTAAGTCATGGTTTGCACCCCAAGCGTTTAGAATAGGTTTCATGTATGCATTAATTCTAACCTCACTTAATTTTCTTTTCAGAAAAACCTTTGGACCACTCAATGAGCTTTGGACTGCTTTGATGTAATCATCCTTGCTTACTTTGATCTCAGTAAGGAAATCATCTACCGTAATATTTGTTTCCTTCAACTCATCCAATTTCTTTTGTATTTTGACAAATAAATCTTTGTAATTTTGCTTTTCTTTACAGTTAGTCTACGGACTATAAATCCTACGATGACTCCTGATGGCATTCTTTGTTAATGCTCGGCA